>OZ005662.1:49749118-50349118 GCA_963930645.1 Salticus scenicus | reverse complement strand
TTACTACCTACTTTCTTTAATGCTATGGTGTTAATCTGTGGAAATATGGTGAGTACAAAACTGTATAAATAATTAGTGAAAACTTTGCAAATTTAAGTTAGAAAATGAATTTTTAAGGTATTTTTTAATAGATAAACATTAATAACAGTCCAATAGCAGATGAATTTTATCCTTGAATTCAGGTTGCATGTATGAAGTTCCAATTGTTATAAAAATTATAAATAGTTTTTACTAATTTCCATTATTTTTAGAATTCATTTCATAAAATATTTAGCATTATGTGCTAAAAATATTTGAAACATTTATGAACAATTAGTATCAGAGACACGCTATAAGAAAAAAAAATATATATCATAGAAATGTTTGCAAAATCCAAGTGAAAGGATTTTACTCTCAGGTCCAAAATTAAATTTTATATAAGTTTATTTATTTTTAATTTATTATTACTACTAATTATTATTTATAGTTTAAAGTTCTAATTAAGAATTTTTTTTTTTTTTTTGTGAAAATAATTTATTGAATGAACAAATATATAGGTAAGGTGTTTATATATATCATTCATGTTTATCACTACTATTTATAAAATTATTTTGTACCATTTTTATACATATAATAAAGTGTTCCGAATTATGGAAAAAACCCTTGAATATCCCAGGTCCCAAGATTTCTGGATAACGGATCCTATACTGTACATAGAGTTTTATATATACATAGAAAAAGAAATTTATCATGGTAGTTTAACATTTCATCTCAGTTTGTTATAATTTGGAAGGAATAAAAAAGTGTTCACAATTTAGCTGCAATTGTTTTATTATAATTACACAATTTTTAAGTATTATTGTTATGATTAAATGTGTATTTATCCTATAATAATTTTTTTCTTATATAATAAAATAAGTATTTCTGTTGTTTTACCTAAATAAGTTTATTTAATATTAATAAAATGACTCTAATCATTATTCTAGAAACACATTTACATTTCTTAAGCAATTATAATAGTTAAGGCTCCTATATATACGAGCTGGCGCATCAGGCATTTTGTTGCCTTAGGGTTGCCACATGTACCCAGCGTTTTCCGTAGATAAACAAACGGCAGCCATTATTTCTATCGCCTTGTATTACTTTGGAGTTACTTTTTTAATCATTTTCATAATTTTAGCTCAGTAAATTACCATATGGGAGATTGTTTAGTGATAAATTGTTATAATCACACAAGAAAAGAACATATAAAATGTTCAGATTTCTATAAGATAGATTAGGAAATATAAAATAATATAACTTTCATTTACTTATATTTTTCTCAGTGTTTTTCCCATGTTCAAATGTAAAAATACAAAGAATGTGCTATATTAATCATAATATTTATGTTAATAACCATAAATTAATTAAAGAAGACCTTTTATTACTGACCTTTTATTACTGTGCACCCTGTGAAAAACAATAGATCAAGGTTGTAATGTAATAATAATAATAAATCACATAGTGAATTAGAGGAAGAAAGAGAAATACAGTAACTGCCGCTTAATAAATTCACTGGTTAATAAAATCAGCCGCTTAATCTGATCAAATTGCCAGGACCGAAATCAAATCAATACAAACTACTTTTAAACCACCGCTTAATAAAATCAGCAATGCCAGTTAATAAACTCAAAATATTTTCTTCAGCAGCAAAAATGTCATTTATGTATGCTCATTTTTTTATTTATTTTTTATTTTTAATAAAAAAGAGATTAAAGCACAGCAATCCCTCCAGTATCTCTCTTTTTCAAAAATTTTACACTTGGCAGTATAGTTACAAATTAAACATGCCCAATCACTTACCTCAGTAAATACTTCAATGAACGTATTCTTCAAAGCACAGTAATAAGTTACGAACTTAATTTGATTCGCAAATGATATTTTTTTTTTTTTTTTTTTATTATTAAAAGACAATTTCTAGTTCTTATTTTGAAGTAACTACACTCCTGCTCAAAAGTTTAGAAAGATTTGCAAACAATCAGTTTTTTTTTAGATTAAAAACTTATCTCTCAATGAAATGTTTTCAAACATTGGGTATTTAAAAAACTGGGGTTTTTATGTTTCTCTGTGAAGATTGGTTTTAGACAACAATTAGGGGGCTGGTAAAAAAATTGAGCAAAGTTAATAATGTTTGTGATCACCCTATATCGTTAAGTGAACGAAATGAACTGTAACTTTAGGATACGTTAATATAGACCCAGTTCAATTTGTGGATGAATTTGTATGATGATAGCATGTTAAATAACGGAGATACAGGGCTGCCAACCTCTGGGAGTGCAAAAGTGTAGTTAAAAAGCAAAAAAAGTGTAGTTTTAAGCTACAAAGTGTAGTTGCTAAAAAATTAGAAAATACTTAAAATATAAATAAGCATAAAATCTTTTGTTTACATTATGACTTACTTTCTGAAATTTATTGATTTTTAATAATCAAACATTAAAAAATAATAGAAATTTTATCCAAATTTACTTTTTATATTAACATGGATACATGAAAATACACTAATTCTAATATAATACACTAATATGCAGGGTTGCCAACTTTTCAAAAACAGTTTGAGGAGTATTCAGAGAAATTTTGAGGAGCATTTCGGCTACTTTGAGGAGCAATTTTAAAAATTAAAAAAGAAAAAGAAAGAAAGAAACTACTAACAAAAATAAATTAGCAATAATCATATGAAATTAAGTGAAGAAAAAAAAAAAAAAAGGTAAGATATAGGTATGCATCAAATTTTTAGTTATTCAGTATACTGAATATTCATTATTCAGTAATAATCAAACATTTAGTGCATTAAATAAAGAAGAAAAACGAAGTTTACTAATTACATAATGAAACATAAAAAACCTAACTTTACTTCGTTGGTCGTTCTAAGATCTTTCGGTACCGGGCACCCGGTCCTCTTCAGAAAACGTTCGCACTGTGATGGAACTAGGCTTCTGGCTGCATCCTTGTTGATTCTTCAACAGGTGGTTCCAGGCTCTATTTGGGGCCACTGCGCCGCTATTGTTGCATGTTTCTTCATTGGTGGAGATCTCAATTGATTCGCGATACATAGCGTATTGGTAGTTATTGTAATCGGACAATTTGATTGTTTTATTGAAGTCTATTTTAATATCGTTTTCGTTATACGTTTTAGCTAATGCTGTGTTAAGTTTTCCGGTTTTAATGTCATGCTTGTGTTCTTTGACTCTGGTTTTGATTTTTCTTTTGGTGACGCCAATGTATGAGCCGGTTTTATTGTTTTGATCTGTGTATGGAATTTTATATATACCTGCGGTTTCAAGAAGGGGGGTGGGGTCTTTGTCACTACGGATTAGCTGAAAAATGTTCTTGTTCGGTTTGATAGGGATGTTTATGCCATATTTACTAGCTGTATTTTTAATTTTATTTGCGGCACCGCGATCATAAGGGATAGATGAAGTGAATTTAATGGGTTGTTTTTGGTAATTCGGTATATGATCAAGTTTTTTAAGTCTATTTTTAATTAATTTGTTTACGATTTTATTTGGGTATCCTGCATTTTTTGTTAAACATTTAATAAAGTTAAGTTCTTCTTCTAGGTCGTCAGGTTCGTTGCAAATTAGAATAGCGCGATTAATATATGATTGGATAGCGTTTGTTTTGTATCTAAAAGGTGTTTTACTTTTGAAGTGGATAATTTCATTGCTATTGGTGGGTTTTCTGTAGACGGTGGTTTTGAAATTATTTTTATTCCGGGTTATTGTAACACATCGAGGAAATTTAGTTGTGATTCTTTCTCTTCTTCGTATGTGAACTGGATGTTTTTATAGTAATTAATAATATCGTTAAGGATTTTATCAATGTCGGCTTTTTTCTCAACTATAGCAAAAACGTCGTCGACGTAACGGTACCAATACAATATTTGATTTTTTAAGTTTTCTATTATTTGATTTTCCAGTTTTCTTAATTTAAATTCTGCTATGAAGCCTGATATGGGAGACCCCATGGGCACGCCTTAATTTGTTGATAAAACTTATTGTTGAATGTAAAGTAGTTTTCCCTGAGTAAAAAATTAGTAGTAGAATTTAGAGTTCGGGCTATTTCGGGATCGGTGTAATTTTCGTCAATGGCTTCTTTAACTATTTCGCAAGCTTCATTAATATCTATGGAGGGATAAAGGTTTATGACATCAAAACTCAAGAGGTGATAATTTTCGTTGTTTTCAATTTCCCTTAATTTTCCGATGAAATCTTCAGTTGATTCTAAACTGTGAGGTGAGGGGGGAATGATTTTTTGATAAATGTTAGCCAGGTATTTTTCTAAAGTATAGGTTGGGGCTTCGTTTTAATTTACTATTGGTCTGAGTTTAGGGGGAGTTTTGTGATCTTTGTATCTGCCGAAAATTTGCGGGGTATTAGGTGCATGGTTTAATATTTTAGGGGGGGGTGTTATCGGGCCATTTTCCTTTTTTAATGATTTTGCAAGTTTTATCGATTAGTTTATTATTTGGGTCTTTGTCAATGGTATTAACTCCTATTTCTTTTATGGTTTCTTCCATTTTAGACACATATTCGTTACGATTGAGGATAGCTATTTTTCTGGTTTTATCTGTTAGTGTGCATGTGATTTCATTGTTCTTTTTCAGTTTTTTTAATTCAGCCAGATCTGCTTTATTGATATTTTTATTTTTAGTGGATTTTTCAATTTCTGTTATAGCGACATTGCGGATTTTATTTTGGTTATTTAAACGAAGCCCCAACCTATACTTTAGAAAAATACATGGCTAACATTTATCAAAAAATCATTCCCCCCTCACCTCACAGTTTAGAATCAACTGAAGATTTCATCGGAAAATTAAGGGAAATTAAAAACAACGAAAATTATCACCTCTTGAGTTTTGATGTCATAAACCTTTATCCCTCCATAGATATTAATGAAGCTTGTGAAATAGTTAAAGAAGCCATTGACGAAAATTACACCGATCCCGAAATAGCCCAAACTCTAAATTCTACTACTAATTTTTTACTCAGGGAAAGCTACTTTACATTCAACAATAAGTTTTATCAACAAATTAAAGGCGTGCCCATGGGGTCTCCCATATCAGGCTTCATAGCAGAATTTAAATTAAGAAAACTGGAAAATCAAATAATAGAAAACTTAAAAAATGAAATATTGTATTGGTACCGTTACGTCGACGACGTTTTTGCTATAGTTGAGAAAAAAGCCGACATTGATAAAATCCTTAACGCTATTAATAACTACGATAAAAACATCCAGTTCACATACGAAGAAGAGAAAGAATCACAACTAAATTTCCTCGATGTTACAATAACCCGGAATAAAAATTATTTCAAAACCACCGTCTACAGAAAACCCACCAATAGCAATGAAATTATCCACTTCAAAAGTAAAACACCTTTTAGATACAAAACAAACGCTATCCAATCATATATTAATCGCGCTATTCTAATTTGCAACGAACCTGACGACCTAGAAGAAGAACTTAACTTTATTAAATGTTTAACAAAAAATGCAGGATACCCAAATAAAATCGTAAACAAATTAATTAAAAATAGACTTAAAAAACTTGATCATATACCGAATTACCAAAAACAACCCATTAAATTCACTTCATCTATCCCTTATGATTGCGGTGCTGCAAATAAAATTAAAAATACAGCTAGTAAATATGGCATAAACATCCCTATCAAACCGAACAAGAACATTTTTCAGCTAATCCGTAGTGACAAAGACCCCACCCCCCCTCTTGAAACCGCAGGTATATATAAAATTCCGTACACAGATCAAAACAATAAAACCGGCTCATACATTGGCGTCACCAAAAGAAAAATCAAAACCAGAGTCAAAGAACACAAGCATGACATTAAAACCGGAAAACTTAACACAGCATTAGCTAAAACGTATAACGAAAAGAATATTAAAATAGACTTCGATAAAACAATCAAATTGTCCGATTACAATAACTACCAATACCCTACGTATCGCGAATCAATTGAGATCTCCACCAATGAAGAAACATGCAACGATAGCGCCGCAGTGGCCCCAAATAGAGCCTGGAACCACCTGTTGAAGAATCAACAAGGATGCAGCCAAAAGCCTAGTTCCATCACAGTGCGAACGTTTTCTGAAGAGGACCGGGTGCCCGGTACCGAAAGATCTTAGAACGACCAACGAAGTAAAGTTAGGTTTTTTATGTTTCATTATGCATTTAGTGCATGCCTATTCAAAAGAAACTTGTTTAATTACAAGAACAAGACAATTGATGTGAAAATAATTTCAATGCTATACTTCAAACAGATACAAAAATTGGATTTTTTTAAACAAAATCTTAAATTTTTGGAGTAACAAAAGTCAAAATAATGAACAATTTTAATAGTTTAGATATTAGAAAATGTAATAAAACTGAATCTACAATAAAATAATCATTGTTATTAAGGATGGAAAAGGATTGAAATTGTACAACATTAAATTCAATTTCAGTGCAAACTGACAGCCATCAACTTTTCTGAAACTTTTTTTTCCCCCTTAAGATTATTGCTAAATATACCTAAAAAATCGAGTTTCCATAGAGGGGGGGGGGGGGGGGGGGAGGTAGAATTACGTTTTTATCATTAATTAAATAAATATGCTATTTTTCTCGTATTTGACAGAATTCGCAATATTTTTACGACCGATTGCCGAAATTCGTAATTATTTCACTGCAAATTTACAAAATCTACGTTTAATAGCAAATAATTGCTAATATATACTATAATTTTGCTCTAATTGATAAAATTCACTCTTCTTTAAAGGTAAATCCTAAAATACGCGATTATTATGCGGCCGATTGCCGAAACACGCTATTATTTAGCTACTAATCTATGCAAAATACGTTCATCTAAAAGCTGAATCTTAAATACTCAACTATTTTGCCACTAATCAGTGAAATTTCCTTTATTTTTTTTTTTTTTCTTTTTCAAAGTGTAATCTCGGAAATCGGGAATAATTTTGAAGTAGTTTTCGCTAATACGGGATCGCTTACCCACTAATAATCAAAAATTTACGTTTTATATGCTATCATTTGGCTGCTAGCCAATAAAGGGTTTTTTTTTCCCAGTTGATATCAGTAAATCGCGATATTTTTGTAGCCGATGACGGAAATACGCAATCATTTCACCGCTAATTAACAAAATTTATGTTTAATCGCTGAAAAAGGCTTTATTTTGATGCTAATCGATGAATTTCTTGCTTTTTTTCAAACATGATTTACATTATAAGTATAATTTTGTGGCTTTTTATAGAAATACGGAATTATTTTACAGCTAATTTTTAAAATTACATAATCGTAAACTAATTGCTAAAATAGATGTTATTTTTCTAAAAATGTCTAATTATTTAGTCATAAATCAGCTTTTTTTTTTATTACTGAAATGTCATTTTTTGCGGCTGATTTATAAAATACGCAATTTTCTTGTGCTATATTTGTGATGAATCCATTTTAAATCCGACGATTTTTGTGAAAGACCCATTTTCAGATATGAAAATTTCTTAGAATCACCCACGCACTATAAAAACTAAGTTATCACGTATTCAGTTATCCTAAGAAAAAGCACAGGAAATATTCTTTTTCTTTCTCCAACGGTAGATACTTGGTACGATAAAGTTCGAAATTTTCCATGATTTTTTCAGAAACTTGTATATTAAAACACTTAAGAAAGTTTCCTATTACAGAGGACAATTCCTCCGTTAAAGTCCGACTTTATACTGTTTTCTCCAAAACTCGCGTGATTAAGGCTTCAGACACTTTAGAAAGTCTCCCACGGAAGATAGCTCTTCCTGGTCTTAGTTTCCTTGCGTTGTCAATCGTACTTAAAGTTCAGGAACTTTGAATCCATTATTTTTATCGATAAATAATTAAAATAAACAATTTTTTTCGTTAAAAAGTATTATTTTTTAGCGACTTATTAAGCATTAAGATAACTGAAACATTGATAGAGTTTAAATGAAAATCAAAATACAGCATAATCATAGCCATGAAGATAATCATAGCATTCGGTTTCTTTCTCCCCCTCTTTCAGCTTGCGGTGTCTGTGCTTGCGGTTTTAATTAAGCACACTCTCAGCTAATGTAAACAAATACTTGTTCCCGTTCTGAGTCAGCAATATTTCGATTACGCAATGCCTAGCAGTAGAATGTTTTTTTTTTTTTTTTTTTTTCTTTACTATTTATTTATGAGTATTTACGATGAAGCATGTGGTTCTTCAACTAGATTGTAAAAGTTAGATTTGTTATTTTTATATTTTCAAGAAGCACTTTCATACATAAAAAATAAAATTCAAAGAATAATGTTTTATGCGGCAACTGTTGGAAATGCAAAATTAAAAGTTGATAAGGATTGGATTGCGATTTCTGTCTAGATGTGTGCAAGGAAAAAAAAAAAGAAAAAGAAAAAGAAAAGAAAGAAAGAAAAAAGATAGTTTTTTTTTTTTTTTCCAGTGTCTGCCACTATTCAGTTTTATATTATACTTTTTTAATCCGTGGTGCATAGGCGCCGACTTTTGTTTTTCACTACGGGGGCGAGATTTATTGCTTACAGGCGGTTGAAGATAGTGTAGGAGGGGGGGGGGGGGGTAAAGTACCGGAATAAATTAAAAAATCCAATTACTAGAAATTAATAACGATACTGATGCTGCTAATTATATAGTAATTAATTAAATTTCATTCTTTTACAATTGCTTTAATACTTTCAAGGAATATCATAATTTAAAGTAAACTAAGTTAATATAATTACACTTTAGCCCCATACGTTTAAGGGAACCCACAACTTTTTAATTTTTTTCCCCTTATAAACTTATATTTATCTCATATTCATATGTGTATTATGAAATTTTATTAACAAGCAAAGTGATTTTTACAGGAAAAATAAATAAATAAAATAAAAATAAAGGAATCGCATACACACACACACATATATATATATATATATATACTAGCAGACCCGGCCACGCGTTGCTGTGACTAAGTTATACGTTGAATTATACGGCTGTAAACTATTTAGTACAGTTAAATTATTATTTACGAACAAAGACGAAAACGTTGTAGCCGATGTAAAAACCCACAGGGTTGAGATTTGAAACTTAGGTCAAAATTTGGAAGCGATTGATAAAAATTTTCGTAGTGTTGATATTAAGCACAAATTAATTTTATTGTAGGGTCCTATAAATTTTAATGGAGAAGTGATATATATTATTTCTAATGCTACTTTGGATAAAATTGCTAAAATGACTAATATATAAATTAAATTCTATTAAAATTCTATTAAAATAAAAGTATAAAAGAAACAGACGATTTTAAAATCAATTTTTATGGAGGAGTGAAATATAATATATGCTATAATGGATAATTTTACTATTAAATGACCTCATCATTTTAAATATTTTAAAGAGGGCAACAGCTGTAGTTATAAAAGGGAAAACAATAAGGCTAAACCAGAAAAATAAGTAAATTTGATAAATATTTTAAAACTTTAAAATTGGAAATCTTATGAAATATTGGACATTTAAAGTAAATACATGTATCATTTTAAATACAAAAAGATTTTGGAAAAGTTTAGTGTATTTTAACGAAGTGATGAGAAGTTTTTGAGTATGTTAAAATTTTAATAGTAAATTCAAGTCAATAAAGATGGGAAACATTGAGGATTAAGATAAGAATAATTATAAGATTTAAAAAAAAAAAAAAAAAAAAAAAAAAAAACGTTTTATATACCATGCTTTTAAATTTTAATATACTAATAATATACAAATTAAAAGGAAAATGATAAATATTCTATCATAGTTTGAAGTCAAATTTGTTTTCAAATGTCTAAATAAAATATCTGATGTAAGATACTAATATTTTGCAGCGGAATAGATTTCATTTCTGTCATCCTTGGCGAAAAAAAAAGAATATCGCCAAATTATCTGGCGAAAATATTTAATTCCTTTCAAAAATCATGGTTATTTTAACAACTTATATTAAAAGAGTAATGAATAATATGAAACAATATTTCGTACAATACATATTACATGTCATACATACGTACAATGAATAATACATATTACATTTCGTACAATGCATACATCTGGCATGTATATTTTCGTGTTACGCTTTTGATCGCCAAATAATAATAATAATAATAATAAAAGCCAAGGGCGACAGAGTTTAAAAATTTAAAATTAAAATTTTGTCAATTTGACAGCAAAATAATTCAATCTAACACCCGCGATAACTAATACATATCTATACCCAAATATAAGGATTAAAATCGGGAAATAAATTTCCTCGATTTTTAATAATTTCTTACAAAAAATCCAGTGGGCAATTAACATAGGAAATCTTTTTCTTGGCTGCACAGACGGTCAGTGAGTCACACTTCGCTTGCGTATAGAACTCATAGATATAGTATAGCATATATAGAATAGAGTGATCATTGGGGAGAAAAAAGTTATTCCTTTTCATTTGGGAAAAGACGACGTTTTTACCAAAATATGGCCGTCTTTCCCCGAGTGAATACACACGGGAATACATGCTAATATTTTAGCAAATAAAATTTATGAATAATTTATTTGCTAAAGGGGAATGGAAGACTCCAGATACAGTTTCAAATTCATATTTCTTTCTTTCTTTTCTTTTTTTTTTTTTTTTTTTTTTCAATACCACTTAATGGCTGTTTCCAAAGCTTTTATTTTTTATCTTTTTTCGGCATCAAAAATCTTTCTACGATAACATGGGGATGAGAGATCTATATATATTACTATATCTATGATAGAACTACATTAGCACTTTATCAATGTGTATAAAATCTTTAGATTGATTATGACGTCAATTTTCGTGAGATGCATAATTTAACTTTTTATAATTTTTTAACGTTCACGTTTGATTAAATGTATTTATTTTTATGTCGAAAGAAAATGAACTCGTATTTTTTTTTTTTTTTTTTTTTTTTTTTTTGGCAACAATTAAATTAATGGAACTCACAGATATTTTGGAGCAACTTTAATAAAGGTCTATAATTAACAAATAATTGCAATAAAACAATATTGTGACAATAAATTGAGATAAAAACTATCCTATCTCTCAAGTTGGATCAAACTGCACACAGTGTGCAAAATTTCATCAAAATCAGTTCCTTAGTTTAGGAGTTTACCCCGGACAAACATCGTGACACGTAATTTATATATATATACAGATTAAATTATAAAGTTTTGATCAATGAAGCACAAATAAGTAAAAAACAGGATTAATTTCACTGTATTATCTTCATTATAATATGAATTCAATTTACACTTCAGTCTAAGTAACACGTGGCCGGCTATGCTAACACCAAAAATTTAAAAAGTGGAAATAATTGAATTATACGAAATTTATTAATAGGTTAAAAAGTTGAAGATTCTTTGTGTAGATGGCAGCACCAAATATATTTCAGCTTTCATTTCAACCCAGTCGAAAGGTATCGACATCTGTTAGAATCATTTGGAGTTAACAGATAATTGTGACTGTCAAATAATAACAGACAAATAATTAGCAATAAATTAAAATTGCGACTATAATTTGAGATTTAAACTATCCTATCTCTCAAGTTGGATCGAACTGCACATGGTGTGCGAATTTTATTATAATCGGTTAAGTGGTTTAGGAGTCCATTGAGGACAAACATTGTGACACGAGATTTATATATATTAAGATATATATACTTAAAATTTTTTACATTCTTTTTCTACAGTTTTCTGTATTTTTTCACCAAATTTTTTGTTGTAGCCATAAGAATATGTGTTATAACTGTAGGGCTGAATTTTGAAGTTTACTAATTAGTTTTGAGACAAAAAATTAAAAATAAATGTCTACGCAAAAATTTGAAAAAAAAAAAAAAATATATATATATATATATGTATTAATATTTTTCTTGTGAAAACGTTACAAAAAATTTATCCCTAACCCTATTAATCATTCAAATATATGCATTAGATCTGTTCTTAAATATCTGTAGAAGTTATACCATTTTGAAGATCATGAATACAGAAAATTGCAAACTGAGAAAGCGCAACTGAAAATTTTAAAAGCGTTTTTACTATCTTTATAAAGATCAAATAAATTTTTAAATTTTAAATTTTAAAATTCAATTGAAATTTTTCCTCAATCATATTAGAGATGCCAAAGTAAATTTTTAGCGAAAAAATGAAAAATTAATATTTTCACTGATTTTTTATTTTTGAAATGTCCAGAAACAATCGTAAATTAGTGTAGAAAAATGCATCGAAATGCTGTTCAGAAAGGTAATGAATAAAATCTCTGCGATCACAATAAAATTTCAATAAGTCGTTGTAATCGTTTCGAATCGAAACAACTGAGCACAACTTTTCATTAGGCGAAAAGATATAGAAACAGGGCAGGATGAAAGCAGAAAAGCATTACCATTAGAACATCGCGTTCAGCCCATTCAGAGGGGAAAAAAAAATATCCCGAAAGAACTTGTGTTTATTGCATAGTGAAGCCTGATTAAGGGTCAAATCTAATTATTTCGATTCGAAACAACAGTTGCTTGTTTTTGTAATTCATGGTGTTAGCGTACATGTACAATGCTTTCTTTAATTATACTAATTTAATGCTATTTCTAAAATTTTCTCTTTGGTGTCTTTTTAAAAATTACAAAACTTATAATTTAGAATAATGAAAAATTATTTTAAAATAATGACAAATAAATTTTCTTGTGCACATATTATATCCACTCATTATTTTACCACTGACTCATTTATTACTATCATAGATCTATTTTTTCATATCTGCAAGTTTGCGACATGTCCAATTTTGAAGATCATGTATTATTTTTTTTAGTTTATTTTTCTATTTTTGTTATGAAGTTCTAATGAAGAATGAAGTTTAAAATTTACGATTTATAAGATTTCAAAAAGAAAAAACTCATATGAGTTATTCTATATTTTTGTTTTTATTTTTTATTTTAATACACATTTCCTGTACAGGAAATTAATAACAAATAAACTGAATTTATTTATCAATTTACCGTTCTTAAAAATAACTTTAAAAAAATGTAAAAATGTCAGATTTTGAAATTTAAATTGAATTAAAAATTTTCCAGTATTTTGAGTTTTCCACCAAAAGTCATCCTTTAAAAAAAATGGAACATAAGGAAATAAATATAAAACATGTGACAAACTTATTGTGTTTTCTCTAAAATAAATTTCTTACTACAGCAGCAAAATTTTAAATTTTGGGAACAGAATTTTCTTTATTTTATTTCACATTGATAACTCAACAATTTTCATTTATTAAAATATTTTCAAAATAAATTTATAGCCACAAAATTCAAATTTTGTGAGGGGAAAATAAATCAGTTTATATTGATTAACTCTAATTTTGATTCTCAAAAAGCTTCAAAATACTTTAACCAAATTTTCAAAATACTTGATTTTTTTTTCCCCTGAAAATAATAACAATAATAATGACTAATAATTAATAAGTGTATAAGTAATTCTAAATATCATTTATAAACTTCCTTAATAATTAACCTGCTGATAATAATGCACTACTTTTTTTTTCTAAATCCATTTTGTAATTCTGACAACTTTAAAAGCGTTAATGAATTTTTCAAAAATTTAAAGGATGCACAAATCCCTACATTTGCGTCTAGAATTCCTCAAAAAAAAAAAAAAAACCATTGAAAAAGCTTATCTTGTTTTTCAACTTTATTACAAGTCTCCGGTTTTTCTTTAAAAGATCCTAGAATACACTTTTAACTGTCGATGCAGTAGGAAGACACTCGCAACTCTATCTTTTGGTTCAGTAGTAAATAAATAAATCGAAGAATATAAAAATTTTTGAATTCATTAGATAAAATTTTAAAATAGTTTCCACTACTTAGAAAGAAGAGTTAAATTTCAGTTAGTCTTTTTGTTTTAGAAGTAGGATGAAGATTCAGTGATTGAGACTTACAATGAAGATAATTTCAAAAGAACCGTTGCCCGAATTTGTCTCCATTAGATATAACCGAATAATTTGGATAAGCTAAAAGCTAAAAAATAAATAAATAAAACACGGAGGCTCAGGTCTAAAAATTTCTCAATTGAATTCTTCTTTTCATTCTTTCCATCCAAGTAAACTTCGTTGGGATGTGTGTGTGGTGGTGGGGGTGGGGGGGAGATAGACATACAGACGATTCTATTGTAGTCCTCTTCTTTTATCTATAGAATTTATTTCGATTTCGAAGGTCTTTGATGTGTTGTGTTTAACACTTTAGTTAATCCCCATCCTTAAAGAGCAAAGAGCTTATAGTCCCACCAGCCTATGTTAAAGATATGAAAATTGAAAACTATCCCAGATCCCACCCCTTCTTTGTGTGTTTTATGGTTTACACTTTACAGTAAGGACTTGTACTTAAAAAATACATGATAAATGATATACCCATAGTTACAGAAAATCATAAAGTTAACAAAAGGAGACGTACAAAAACCTTAACAAAAGTTGAAAATAACTGTCGCCGATGGGAGATATTTTTCAGGGAATTAAATCACATATGTTATTGTTTACTTTTGTTATACGTTTAACTTGAACAAACTGTAGCAGACTCATTTTTAAAAGGTGTCGCCGGCTCTATTTTGCGGCGAGATCAAGGGTTGAAAATTGAAAAAGGCTTAAATTCTCAACTCATCCTGTTTGTGAAGAGATACACCCTTTATAAAATGTGAAGGTTAGCGTTGCTTTTCAAATTTTTAACAGGTGCATTCCTAAAAGGTCAATGCATGCACCTTTTAAGAGGAATGAGACAGCAGGTACATATTGCATTTCCCTATTGAAAATACATCTTAAAATTATCCTGAAACAAGCAAAAGGAGGGTGGAGTAAACGGAAAGCGGGAAAAAGATATAATCACTAGACATTTTCTTGTTTCATGACAGTATAAAATTTAAAATTTTTTAATCATAAAATTAAATCCCGTTAAAATTTTTATCGACTTTATAAAATTTCGTATTATAGGCATCTTCGTAATTTGTTTTTAAATTGTAATTTTGTTTCTAAGTTCATTAGAAATAATAATAATTATAATTCGCAATGAATATGAGGCCCAATAAAATC
Source organism: Salticus scenicus (assembly GCA_963930645.1). NCBI lineage: Eukaryota > Metazoa > Arthropoda > Arachnida > Araneae > Salticidae > Salticus > Salticus scenicus. Next base: position 50,334,013 of record OZ005662.1, on the reverse strand, counting down.
TGTCATTAAAACAACTTTATTTCACTACCATTCTTTTGCTTTATCTGTAGTTAAAAAGAAAAAAGAAATGCTAGAATATTGTAGCCATCTAAAAATTTTCTATACCAATTCACACAGTAAAAGTTATTTATTAAATTTATTTTCCATGATGAATGCAGACGATTTTCATCTCAAAGAAGTATAACACAAAATAAAAAAAGAAATCAATTTTGTGCTGATATCTAAAAACCTAAACCAATATGTATTTTTTAATTATCACCAATATACGGTTAAGCAATTGTTTTAAATGTATTGAAATGTTCTTTAAAAAGGTATCTATGTCAAAAAGTCATGCTCCCGAGGGATGTCGGGGACGATACCCCCACATAAAGAAAAATGTTTTCTTTGGTTAATTATTACTATTATATATGTAGTTTTATATCCTTTTGAAAGGGGCTGTGACAGCATCTGTCACGCTTCACCATAGGATTTCGTAAGAGCCCCTCTCAAAAGGATATTGAAAAGTTAAAAAAGTAATTTCATTAAATTAATTTATTCGAAACTTTTTCCTATACTGCCATAAAAAAAAAAAAAAAAAAAATTAAAAGCAATGTTATAATTCGATAAAAAAAAAAAAAAAAAAAAAAAAAAAGTTGTACCTCAAGGGACTAATGTGCAAGTTGCACCGAACGAACAAACTAGTATTTCTTTCAACGAAAATGCCTACTAACCCTGAACGATAGGTCTAATATATCGTATCGTATTTATCGTAATACAACTCAATACTTATTTGGCTTCCTTCTTTGACTCGTTTTAATACGCATTTTTTATATGCATGAGCAGCCCCCGAAAAACAAAAACATTAAATTCATTTTTTTACTTATTTTTATTTCATATTATTTCACGGGCACTTTTTATTTCCTAATTCAAAATTATTTAAAAAAAACTTTTTCGATATCGCTTGTAACGATACTGATTATTATTAATTTTCTTTTCTTTTTCTTTCAATAATAATAATAATAATAAAAAAAGATTTTGATGAAATTCTGGCAAAAGCAGAATTTAGTTTAGGACGAAGGACTATTAGATTTTTTTTTTTTCCCTTTTTCAAATTATAACATCGCTTTCAAGTTATTCAATTATATTTTCGATAAATTTTAGATTTCGACAAATGTACAATTATCGAAATCGACAACGCAGATTGAGACTAATAGGCCCTCAGTCCTAAAAAAAGAAAGAAATGAGGTAATCAATTGTTGAGCAATTAATTCCCAAATCATTGATTCCCGAATTAGGTTTAAATTCAGTTCAATTTAATTCAGTTAAAAACACTAGTTTAAGTCAAGATCTAAATAAATATTAAATTTGGTTAAATTTCGTCCATTAGTTCGAGAGATACACTGACCAATTACAAAATTTTTTATACATACACACAAGAGAAACACACAGACATTTTTGAAAAATGGTAAAATCGGGTTCAGATTTAGAAAATCCCAAAACGAGTAAATACATCAAAAACTAAAAGGCGAAAATTTCCACAAATCGAATACTTTCTTTTTATGTGTATGTGTTGAAAAAATTTTAAAGATAAAAAACATTACTTATATATATTACGTCTTCTATTTCAAACTTTACTCTTAAATTAAATGTTATGTTGTTTGTTATTCCCTTTCTTCAAGGTAATTTTCAAAGAATTTTTTCAGATATGAATTATTTAAGTTGTACCGTGTTCTCTTATTTCATTTATCGAATTTATAATGAATAAGAAAAGAATTCCACATCCATTTCTTATTAATGTTTTTTTTTTTTTTTTTAAAGGACGTTGCTGTTATTTATATCGAAAATATGCAAGAACAACAAAGAATCTGAAATTCAAATTGTTTACATGTATAATTATATGTGAACAACATATTTAGAAAATTAAAATCAACTTAGATATTATAAATTTTAGATTTCGACAAATGTACAATTATCGAAATCGACAACGCAGATTGAGACTAATAGGCCCTCAGTCCTAAAAAAAGAAAGAAATGAGCAGGGTTCGCGCTAGAGCGCGGGATCGCGCAATATTAAAAAAAATCCCACTTAAAAAATTTTTATATGCGCGCTTTTCCCGCACTTAATTTCCCGCGATTTTTTTTTTTTTTTTTTTTTTTTTATCTAATTTATTGAACTCCGCGAATTTATGTTTCTCGTTTAAAAAAAAAAAAAAAAAACGCGGATATCGTTCGTTAAAAAATAAATAAATAAATAAAAATGGAACAATCGGCGATCAAATGTTCTACAAAAGCTTCTGATTCCTAATCTTTCTCCATCCACAACATAAATGTTAATATCCATTTCAAACTTGCTTTATGAGATTCTAGAACCTGTAAAGAAATACAATAGTTAAATATTTCTTGCTCATGTAATTATTTTTTGCCCACCTCCCCCTTTATTTATCTCCATCTACAGATCAGCAATCAAATGTTCTGCAGAAGTCTTGTTTCCCAATATCTACCCATCTGAAACATAAATTATATTTAAAATATTCATTTTAGACTTGTTTTGTTAGATTCTAGATGTAGAATTGAAAGAGTTTAATATTTCTTACTCTGTAATTATTTTCTTTAAACCCCCCCCCCCCCCTTTCCCATCTCCGGAACACAGATTGTGGTCAATGATCAATTCTAGAAACAATAAAGCAATAGAAGTGCTCAATATTTCTGACATATGTAATTATTTTTAGACCTTTAGTGCTGAACTTAATGAATCTATTTATTTTTTCTCAATTAAATTAAATCTTTATGGGGTGTCATACCTATACCAAACTTGTAAACATGGGGGAAATAAAGAATAGACTTTTCAGGTAAGAAAATTTTATACAAATCAATTTAAGAAAAATACTCAGTTGATTTTATGCACGTTTGAAACTAATAATTAGCTACTGCTATTTTTATATGAATGATTAATGTACATTATATAAAAATCATATTCTATATTTGTTTGAAAAATTTGTTTTACTCTTGGTGGGAAATTTTAATAAGATTTTGTGTGGATATAAAAGTTATTGCCGGTATATTGAAGAATTTTTTTACGCTAATGAAAAAATCCTGAAAATGCTTAATGTAGATAAAAACTATATATATATAAATGTTTATGTCATTAGTTTATTGAAAGTGACTTTATCAATATTCAACTAATCATCCAATCAATCATATTAGCGAAAAATTTTCAGCTAATTTCTAATTTCAGCAATCACATGTCTGTAATTTGCATATTTCTTGAAAATACTTTTTTTCTGTAAAATGTAATTACTGACTTAAATTTCAAAAATCTCACTTAAATTTTCAAAATCCCACTTAATTTTTTTGTTAGAGTGGGAGAATCCCACTCATTTTTTTCCCTTAGTGCGAACCCTGAATGAGGTAATCAATTGTTGAGCAATTAATTCCCAAATCATTGATTCCCGAATTAGGTTTAAATTCAGTTCAATTTAATTCAGTTAAAAACACTAGTTTAAGTCAAGATCTAAATAAATATTAAATTTGGTTAAATTTCGTCCATTAGTTCAAGAGATACACTGACCAATTACAAAATTTTTTATACATACACACAAGAGAAACACACAGACATTTTTGAAAAATGGTAAAATCGGGTTCAGATTTAGAAAATCCCAAAACGAGTAAATACATCAAAAACTAAAAGGCGAAAATTTCCACAAATCGAATACTTTCTTTTTATGTGTATGTGTTGAAAAAATTTTAAAGATAAAAAACATTACTTATATATATTACGTCTTCTATTTCAAACTTTACTCTTAAATTAAATGTTATGTTGTTTGTTATTCCCTTTCTTCAAGGTAATTTTCAAAGAATTTTTTCAGATATGAATTATTTAAGTTGTACCGTGTTCTCTTATTTCATTTATCGAATTTATAATGAATAAGAAAATAATTCCACATCCATTTCTTATTAATGTTTTTTTTTTTTTTTTTTTTTAAAGGACGTTGCTGTTATTTATATCGAAAATATGCAAGAACAACAAAGAATCTGAAATTCAAATTGTTTACGTGTATAATTATATGTGAACAACATATTTAGAAAATTAAAATCAACTTAGATATTATAAATTTTTATGACATATTTCAATTCACGCATTTCCCTAACAGCACACTTATCCCTAGTACATCTTGAGAATATCACTTAGACGTACTTTCATCCATAGGATATTCTGATGATGTCTTGTGGATGAGATGTGCTGTTAGGGATATTTATTAAATTCATAAATTTATTACGTAAGACGTTTTGTAAAAATGTGCCGTATTTACTTGTCCACTAAATGTTAATTATGAGATGCGGTTTTCTAAGACAACACTTTTTAACCAATTATCATTTTTAACAATTCTTCCTCTTTCCTGGCCCCACCGGCAGCCAAGTACTTCTGCACTCAAAGTTGGTAGACGGGAATTGCTGGGTTCGATGTTGGATCCCAGGTTGCTTTCGCCGATCAAGTCGTTCGGAGTTTTTCATGGTTTTCTCCAAAAACTCGCTGAAATACGGGCTAAGACCATTTAAAAATAATTCCATGGAAGGCATTCCACCTATAGCTCTAGGAATATAGTGTAGTCAATCGACCTTAATTTTAACAACTAACCTTCCTCTTCCCCTGTCTCGTGCAAGATTGTTAATAATCAACATCAATAAATTCAAAGATTTACAAAAAAAAAAAAAAAAGGAAGAAGAAGAAGAAGATACATACACAAATACCGATAAATTTAAAATAAATAGAAACATAAAATTCTGTGTTTTTAACAGCATTATAATTTTTGTGTTATGAATAGCAAATGTTCAGAACAAAAGCTTTTGCATTTAATACTTGTCAATATGAACACTTTTTTGAGAACTGGGACTGTCAGACTTCAAATGGACATGGACATTAACATGAAAATTAGTCTTTCTGCGTCAACCTACCTTTTGACTATAGAGGGACAGGGACTGACTTTGAAAAGTTGTTCTCTCAATCTCGGTCAGTTTCTGTCGCGCAAAAAGAGAATTGTATAAAGTATATCCTGTTTTTTGCTAATCCGTCAGTAAAGAAAGGAGGAGAGAAGAAAACAATAAATTTGCAATGTGAAAATGTTCATTAAAATTCAAATTTGTGATAAAAATTTTTTTTTCGTGTTTGAAAATCCCGTTGGAAGCACGGGGGCGAAAAGATACTTTCGCCCCCGTGAAAAATTACAGCGGGGGCGACCGCCCCCGCTGCCCCCGTTAAGTCGGCGCCTATGCCGTGGTGAAATCGGAGTTCGCTCATTGTAAACAAGATGACGATGGGGAAAGGAAAAGCGTAGCTTTACGTAGCTTTAAGTATACGATGCGTAGTGTAGTAGAAGCAGGCTAAAGCGTAGTTACTATGCCAATTGCGTAGTTGTTGGCAGCCCTGGAGATATAAGCATTTATTTTAAAACTCCAAAAAAAATCAACATGTTTTTCATTTATAATATACAGAGTTTTTAACGAAAATTATTCCCACTTTCAGAGAAGTAGATAAAATGCTTTTAAAACAATATACTGCAGTCAGAATACAAATATCTTAAATATCTCATGAAATATGAACATTTTTACTGTGCATGTGCGAAAGTTAAAACATTTTTTATTGCATAAATTGAAAGCTAGATGTATTTGGCAACTTTTGTCAAAAATGCATTTGAATAGAATAAAAATTAAGCAAATTGTATGGAAAAGAATGAGCTAGATTTTAGATATTTTCCAAAAGTTGAAATTTCTTAAGGGGTTTTTCACATGCCGCGTAATTAATTTGAAGATCTAATTATTTCAACCATGCTCCAAATGTACTTTTTTGTGAAAAATCCCCTATAAGCTTGTAACTCTAACATATTTTTGTTTATTTACTATGATTTGTGAGATTATAAGGGGTTTTTCCTAAAAAACAACCTTTGGAAAGTGGTTGAAAAAATTGGATCTTTTTATTAATTACACGGCATATGAAAAACCCCTTAAGAATTTTCAACTTTTGGAAAATATCTAAAATCTAGCTCATTCTTTTTCGTACAATTCGCTTAATTTTTATTCTATTCAACTGCACTTTTGATAAAAGTTGCCCAAATACAATTTCATTGCATAGCTTTCAACCTATGCAATAAAAAGTGTTTAAATTTTTGCACATGCGCAGTAAAAACGTTTTTCATAAAAATGTTCATATTTCATGAGATATTTAAGATATTTGTATTCCGATTGCTGTATATTGTTTTAAAAGTGTTTTTCCAACTTATCTGAAAGTGGGAATAATTTTCATTAAAACTCTGTATAGTATAAATAAAAAACATGTTGATTTTTTTTAGTTTTAAAATAAATGCTTATATCTCCATTATGTAACATGCTATCGTCACACAAATTCATCCACAAATTGAACTGGGCCTATATTAACATTAACATATCCTAAAGTTACAGTTCATTTCGTTCACTTAACAATACAGGGTAATCACAAACATTATTAACTTTGCTCAATTTGTTACCAGCCTCCTAACTATTGTCTTAAACCAATCTTCACTGAAAAACATGAGGAAAACCCAGTTCTTTAACTTTGTTAATTTTTGGCAAAGTAATGAAAATTTTTCTCAAAAGAAAATGCATCGAAACTTAGAAGGCATTTAATTTACTTATATTGAAGAAACTACTAATTATCTGTCAAAAATTAATTAATATTATTTTATTGATTCTATTATTTGTTACTTTTTGAAATTTACTTCCAAATTCTGAGAAATAATACCTTTTTCTTGAGTGCAAGAAAGTTTGCCGGACATAAAAATCAGCCGCTTAAGAAAATCACTTTGACTTAAGACGAATGCGATTTTAATAAGCGGTGGGTACTGTACTGTTCCCTAGGTTTGTTTTCTCATGTAGATAAATATTCAAACATTTTCATATCACAAACTTATGCGACTCCAAGAACTGGTGACATTTTGCATTTAAAATGAGAAAATTAAGACATAAAATAAATAATCTTACTCTACTATTTAACACTTTGATAGCCATGGCTATCATATGTGATAGCCAGTGATGTTTCCGTTGGGGCACTGGCTATCAGATATTATAGCCATGGTTTTTCAACACTTCAGTCCTTGGCTATAAAAACGATATCAGTCACATGAAAATCGTTCTGGAGTTTGATTGTTGGACGATGAGAATCTCCCCATGTGTTGCAAAATGAATCAGATTGAAAAATATTTTTTATATACATAATTTTATGTTAAAAAAAATACAAATTACACAAAAGAATTTTCTCGCACCGTGGTGAATATTTGCAATTTTTGCTTGGCAGTTAACGTGTTAAGGGGACTCTACCTATCGTCTCCGAAAGCCGAAGCCAATGTTATTCTATGGGAAATTTTGCCCCATTATAATTCATTAACTAACACATATTTTTTAATTCTGTTTTCACTTTCCGAAAATTCCCAACTAATTAAACAATTTATTGCTTTTTAAAAATTGCTTTTTTTTATCTTTAAGATTTCATTTTGAAGCTCAAAATAGAAAAATTTCACATTGTGAAAATTTGCATTTTACAACCTCAAAATAAAATATTAAAAATTTTTAAAAATAATTTTTAGAAAGCGATAAATCGTTTAATAGTTGTGAAGTTTCTGAATGTGAAAATGGAATTTAAAAATATATATTAGTTAATAAGTTATAATGGGGCGAAATTCTCCATAGAATAACATTGACTCTGGCTTCTGGGACGGTAAGTGGAGAGGCCTCTTAAGAAGCTCTTCAAAAAATCTATATGATTTGCAACTTTAATATAATGTGTAAAAATAGTTCTTTAAATTAACATTTTTTATTAAATATTTGTACACTTTTATTATACACACTTTTTTCAGCACTGCATTTATAACATATTAACTGTTTCATAATGATTTGCTATTTAAATGAGGCCCTTTTTTAAACGTAACTAACAAAAATTATCCTAAAATCTGCAAAATTCAGAAGTCTGCAAAACCCTTCGTTTTAAGCTGTGCAAATTTTTAAGTGTATCCTGTATGTTTGAACGTAGCTTTTGGTTTCGTTTCGCCAGCCCCCCCGACTAGTAGTTGGCTCTTTGCCAAATGAGAGGTGCTTTTTTCTCTTTTTGAGAATGTTACTTTTTTTATGTTTAGTTTAGTTTCTCGGCCTGTCTTAAACAGGAAGTATAATTTTTTTCTCTTGAACATGAAAGTTATGATTTAAATATTATGATCTTGGCTCCTTTATGGAGAAACAATGTTATCCTGAAATATTACTGAATTAAGTTATAATTGTGAATTCTTCAAAGTATACTGCAAATAGTTTTTTATTGTGTGTTTAATTTCTAATAAAGAATTTATGCTCTCCCAACTGACTTTATGACTGAAATTGAACACGTGAATTACAGAACTATAGATTAAGAAGTTGTTTATGATTATATATTTCTGCATATTTTCATGGTACGAATTTTTTCATGGCGCAGTATATATAATAATATTTTTTCATGGTGAACGAAACTCGGGATAAATGAAATCCCTTAAAAGTGAAATTACCCTTAGATATTAATTTATCTGGATTTGGATTTGAAAGCTTGGATAATTTATTGTGAAAACGAAACTGAAAAATAATAATGACTGGAATTCCGGATTCGTTATTGGATAGCTGCCTGGATATGGAACCAGGTAAGCAAAATTTAACTACTATTTATAACATTGATAAAATGAAATTAGAAATTTTAATTATTTGAATTATTTTGTTTGATTATTTGCTCGCTATGAATATTGAAAAGTTAAAAGCTAAGCGTTCTACGGAACGCTCAAATGTAACTAAATTAATAAATAAATTAGAGAATTTATTATTGGATGATCTAGAAAACACAAAATCAGACGAAATCATCGAAATCCAGGAAATGATAGGTGAAAGAGAAATTGCATTAAAAAATTTAAATAATGAAATTGAAAATTTAATAGTAGATATTAAAGAGTATGAAAAAGATATCGCGACCAGCGATAAATACGGCGAGCAAATAATTTCTGCCAAATGCAAAATAAAACTAAGATTAAAAAGATTATGTAATAATAAAGATGAAAGTAGTCCAAACTGTTCTGTCAGTGAAACCCAAACAAAAACTGGTTCAGCAGTGAGATTGCCGAAAATGTCCTTACCAAAATTTGGTGGACAAATAGAAAAATGGAACGAATTTTTCGATTGTTTCGAAAATTCAATCCATTTAAATGAAAATCTTACAAAGATTGAAAAATTCACTTACTTGAAAACGCTTTTAACTGACAAAGCGTACAATGTTATTGAAGGGTTTTCACTTACGGAACAAAATTATGATAATTGCATAGAAATATTGAAAACACGTTTTGGGCAAAAGGATATTATCATTAATGCTCACATGAATAAATTGATAAACTTAGAAGGCGTAAAAAGTTCATCAAATATAACTGCTTTGAGAAAGTTTTATGACGCTTGTGAAGTAAATATTCGCAGTTTATCTAATTTAGGGGTGACAAAAGGCCAATATGGTCATTTACTGAATCCAATTTTATTAAAATTATTGCCAAACGATCTAGTAGTTGAATATTACAGGCAAAGTGATAAAAGGAAGGATGAGTCTGATGTGACAGACTTAATTAATTTTCTTAAAGTAGAACTTGAATCGCGTGAAAAATCACTTAGTATGATTAATTATAAAAATGCTTCGGTAATTGTAAATAAAAATAAAGCCGAAATTAATGACAGAAAATTTCCAAATAAAATGAATTCATTGAATGTAGGTGTAAAAAATATATGCATATTTTGCAAGAATTATGATCATCATTCTCTTGAATGTACTAATTTAACTGATGTTGAGAAAAGGTTAAAATTAAAGAAGGATGGCAGGTGTTATAAATGTTTTCTAAAATCTCATCTGTCATCACAGTGCAGGGTGAAATCGCAGCCTTGCGAAAAATGTAAAGCAACAGATCATAACAAATTATTTTGTTTTTCAAAAAACTTGAAACCAGAAGTAGTAGAGAACACTATAGTATCGAATTCACATTTAAAAAACAGTAATCAGGCAGCGTTATTGCAAACATGTTGCGTCATAGCCCAATCTAATTCTAGATCAAAAACTGTCAGACTCTTATTGGATTCCGGAAGTGAAAAAAGTTTTATTACTAAAGAATTGGCCCACGAATTAAAATTAACCCGTGTAAGAACAGAAAAGCTAACTGTTTTTGCCTTTGGTATAAATAAAGGTAAAGAAGAGGAATTCGAGGTTTTTAATATTGAACTGCGTAGCAAAATAAATCCTCGTCGGCTCATCCATGTTGAAGTATTAGCTACAGACTTAATAACCGCGACTCCCTTGAAAAGCCCAAGGGGCGAACCAGAAATTGAAAGTTATATTAAAAATAAAAACTGGAAATTGGCAGACAATTCATTAAGTGATTCCAAAATTAATATTTTGCTAGGAGCTGATTATTTTTGGAAAATACAGAGAGGTATCATTGAAGAAATCGGTGATAATTTATATGTTGCTAATACTATTTTTGGATATACTGTAGTGGGGAAATTGAATAATAATAGTACAGAAGTAATTAATTCGCATTTTGTATCTGTAAATAAATTTGACAGTTTTGATTTGCAGCGCTTTTGGGATTTAGAATCACTTGGAATATGTGACAGTAAGAATGATTCTATGTCACAGAGAGATATAGAAATTATTAATTCTTTTAATGAAAATTTAAATTTTGTTAAGGGAAGATATGAAATTCAATTTTTGTGGAAGGAAAATAAAAATGAATTAAAATCGAATATAGAAATAGCCAAAAATAGACTTTGGGGTTTGAGAACAAAACTGTCTAAAAATGAATGGCTTAAAAATGAATATGAAAAAATTCTTGAGGAACAAAAGAAAATGGGTATAATAGAGGAGTGTAAAATAAACAAAAATGAAACTGGTGTATATTATATGCCCCACAGACCGGTGATAAGAACAGATAAGTCCACTACAAAGGTCAGAATAGTGTTTGATGCTTCTTCCAAAGAAAAGGAAGCAAAATCTTTAAATGAATGTTTATTTGCAGGCCCCAATTTAAATCCTAATATTTTGGATATTATTTTAAAATTCCGCCTTCATAAAATTGCCTTTGTTTGTGACATTGAAAAAGCTTTTCTGCAAATACAGGTTGCAGAAAATGATAGAAACTTTTTGAGATTTCTATGGTTTGAGGATATAAATAGTAAAAATCCTCTATTAAAGGTTTTCCGCATGACTCGTGTAACTTTTGGTGTTACAACATCACCCTTTTTGCTCTCAGCTACCATTAAACATCACATAAAGGGCTATAAAAACTTGTTTGAGAAAGTCGTAAATATGCTTGATACTTCCTTATACGTTGATGATCTCTTTCATGGCGCTAATTCTGTAAATGAAGCATTTATTTTATCGTCTGGTGCTGTGAAAATACTTAAAGATGCCAATATGACATTAAGGAAATTTAAAAGTAACTCTTACGAATTAAGCAAATTGTGAGAAAAATATGGAATAAACGTTGATGAAGAAATAAATGAGGGAAATATCTCTAAAGTATTGGGAATAATGTGGTCAACTAATAATGACACGTTAAGAATAGACTTTCAGTCTCTGTTAGAAGGGTTTGATAATGAAATTATCACTAAGAGAATTGTTTTACAAACTGTAGCAAAGGTGTATGACCCTGTAGGGTTTATTTCCCCTTTTATAATAAGAGTTAAATTTCTAATGCAAGAACTATGGGAGCAGGGTGTTGATTGGGATTCTGCTTTACCTGATGCTTTAACACAAAAATTTAAGAAATGGCATCGTGAAATACAGGATTTAGAAAATTTTGAAGTGCCTAGAAAATATTTTACGAATTTTGAAAAATTAACTCCTGAAACTATTCAAATTTGTGTTTTCTGCGATGCCAGTTTGAAGGGATATGGTACAGTAGCTTATTTTCGTGATCCTTGTTCCCGTGAAACTTCATTTATTATGTCAAAGACAAGAGTAGCTCCTCTCAAAAAACTTACTTTGCCTCGACTTGAATTGATGGGAGCCTTAACAGCTGCTCGATTAGCTCATTATCTTGGGCAGCTATTTTCAGTTCCCGTCAAAAACATACTATGCTTCTGTGATTCTCAAATTACCCTTTATTGGGTCAAAGGAAGTGCTAGTAACTGGAAGCCCTTTGTAGAGAACAGAGTGCGTGAAATTCAACGATTAGTAGCCCCATCTCAGTGGAGATTTTGTCCAGGGGTTAAAAATCCCGCTGATGTGCTATCTCGTGGTTGCACAGCAACTGAATTGTTGAAGAATGAAGAATGGTTAAAGGGACCAATCTGGTTGAAAGAAGAGCACTTACCGACACCACTACCGGAAAATGAAGTCAAAATACCTGAAGAAGAGATTTTGAGAGAACAACGGAAAACTACTGTTTGCTCTTTAACTCATGGCAATAATGAATTTGAATTATTATATAAGTTTTCATCTTGGTCTAAATTAAGACGTGTTACAGCCTGGTGTCTTAGATTTATAAAAAATACTAAATGTCGATCTGAGCGAAATACTGGCTTTTTAACTATACAAGAACTTGATGAGGCAACTAAAATTATTGTGAAGTTGGTTCAAAGACATGAATTTGGAGAGGAAATAAAGACTTTAAAATCTGGAAGAAACCTGAATGCTAGTAACAAACTCCTTTCTTTAAACCCTTTTCTAGACAAAAATGAAATTCTTCGTGTTGGTGGAAGATTAAGACACGCAAACCTACCTGAGAGTCAAAAACACCAAATGATACTTCCTAAAACGCATCACATTACAGATTTAATTATAAAGTACTTTCATGAAAAACATCTTCACAGTGGAACTCAGTTAACAATTTCAGTCCTGCGACAACAATATTGGATAATTAATGCAAGAGACGCCGTGAAAAGGAATCTGCGGAACTGTATGAAGTGTTTTAGAACCACATCGAACTTAGCCTCTCAACTGATGGGTGATCTTCCAGCTGCTCGTGTAGTGCCATCGCGAGTGTTTTCGAAAGTCGGGGTTGATCTTGCAGGCCCCTTTCTCATCAAACCTCGTAAGGGCCGAGGTGTTAGATCTTATAAAAGTTATATTTGTTTATATATCTGTTTTTCCACAAAAGCAATTCATTTGGAAATACTCAGTGATCTCACCTCTGAAACATTCCTCGCATCCTTGAAGAGGTTTGTTGCTCGACGAGGAAAACCTGAAGAATTGTTTTCAGACAGAGGAACGAACTTTGTAGGTGCCGACAACGAAATGAAAAAAATGATGTCCTTGATCTCTTCTGACGAAAAGATCCACAGATATTTGTCCGAAGAAACAATCAAATGGAATTTCAATCCCCCATCGGCCCCCCATTTTGGAGGACTTTGGGAGGCTGGAATAAAACAGATGAAGGGTCATTTAAAAAGAACTATTGGCGAACAAATATTAACTTATGAACAGTTCCTTACTTTAATTACTCAAATTGAATCGTGCTTGAACTCCAGACCTCTTGTTGCGCTCTCGAATGATCCAAGTGACTTAAATGCTCTAACTCCAGGACATTTTATCATAGGCACTGCCTTGACTTCAATACCAGAACCTGACTATTCTTCAGTTAACCTAACTCCGCTAGAAAGATGGAAACTTCTACAAAAAATTTTTCAAAGTTTCTGGAACAGATGGTCTTCAGATTACCTATCAGACTTGCAAAGGCGATCAAAATGGTTAATAAATAAACCAAATTTCAAGAAAGACGATTTGGTTTTAATAAAAGATAATAATCAGCCCCCTTTGAAGTGGAAACTAGGACGCATAATCAAATTATTTCCTGGAGCAGATGGCAAGATTCGTGTTGTTCTACTGAAAACTATTTATGGAGAGTTGAAGCGTCCGATCGCCAAACTATCACCTCTACCATTTTGAACTTTGAAATTTTTATTTTATATTTATTTTATTTTTTTTTTTTTTTTTTTTTATGTTCCTGTTTTTAATCCATTTATGTTAATCATCTAGTTACAATGTTTCATATGTATATTAATCTCTTTTTTTTTCTTATCTATTTGCAGTTGAAGACCAAGAAAATGAAAACCTGTAACAACACTAATGTTGTTATTGTACTTGTAGAATATTTTTATGAACCTTCGTTCATGGGGGCGGAGCATGTTTGAACGTAGCTTTTGGTTTCGTTTCGCCAGCCCCCCCGACTAGTAGTTGGCTCTTTGCCAAATGAGAGGTGCTTTTTTCTCTTTTTGAGAATGTTACTTTTTTTATGTTTAGTTTAGTTTCTCGGCCTGTCTTAAACAGGAAGTATAATTTTTTTCTCTTGAACATGAAAGTTATGATTTAAATATTATGATCTTGGCTCCTTTATGGAGAAACAATGTTATCCTGAAATATTACTGAATTAAGTTATAATTGTGAATTCTTCAAAGTATACTGCAAATAGTTTTTTATTGTGTGTTTAATTTCTAATAAAGAATTTATGCTCTCCCAACTGACTTTATGACTGAAATTGAACACGTGAATTACAGAACTATAGATTAAGAAGTTGTTTATGATTATATATTTCTGCATATTTTCATGGTACGAATTTTTTCATGGCGCAGTATATATAATAATATTTTTTCACTGTATATGAAATAATACGTAAAATAAATGATATACCTTTTGCTCTGACCACCAATGGACATTTATAGTTCAACCACTTTGTTAGTTCAGAGACATCGCTGCAAGTAGGGCATATGACAGGTCTAGCAAGACACTTTTTCTCGTGAGAAGAAAGCTGGTCTTTATGAAAATATTTCTTGCAATAAGAGCACCTGGCTGTTACATTATCTGAAATAAACAAGGTGTTTTTATATTATTAAAAAAAGGGGAGGGGGGACTAATAAGTAGAAATTACAACATGGAGGGTCTATTAAAGGGTTTTTTCAGCCCTAAAACTGAGCAGGTTAATCAGGTATCAGAAATTTTTGCATTAAGTTATTATAGAACAGACATAGATTAAGTTTTCATCAATATTATTGATACTGCTTTAGTAATTGTTTGTCCCTCAAGGACTCTAAGACTTACAATTTTTCAATTTGGGCAAAAATGCCTCCATTGTTAGAAACTTCCCTATTTTTACTTTCCGAACACTATAGTAAGGAAAGTATTGTAATCATGTCAAAAATCCGAATTTGAGATTTTGATGTTTCTATAGGTTTCGAGGTCCCTGAGTCCATTTTCACTATTTTTACGATGATGTATGTATGTATGTGTGTATGTCTGTGAGTGAACACGCTAGCGTCTAAACGCTTTGTTCGAATAAGCTGAAAGTTGGTACGTATATTGTAAGTCACCATAGTACGAATCGTATTGATTTTGGTGAATCTAGCACTTACAGTTTTTTTATAGGGACACCAGGAAAAATTCATCATCATTATGGCCTATGGAGCCAAATTTTTAAAAGTGCAACAGCGTCTAAATACCTTATTCAATTGAGCTGAAAATTTATATGAATATTATAAATCACGTTGCACTAATTATAAGCATTTTGGTGAATCTAGCATTTATAGGTTTTTACAGGGACACAAAGAAAAATTCTTTATCATTATGATCTATGGGTTCAAAGTTCAGTAGCGTTAAATAAAACATCGTGTAATATATAGAGAAAAATACTCAAACACTCTATTATGGTTTTCTCTCTTTTGTTTGTTTAACAACTCCTCTTTCTTTACTTTATCTACAAAACTGTTAATTACTCAATGTTCGGAAAGTCAAGTGGAGTCACTCCAGATTTTTTTTTTTTTTTTTTTTTTTCAAATGGAGCACAAAGGCACAACACTTTCTAATTGATATATATTATGCAGTACACAATGATATAAATTATACATAAAGATAAAAATGTTGTTGCACTTCTGCGTTCATATAAAAAAACTTAAATATAACATTGATATACATTGCAGACTTCTCAATGGTCAGAAAGCAATGTAATCAAGTGTAACTAATTAAATTCAATTTAAATCAGACTTTTATTACATTAAATATTCATAAAAAATATTTATACCTTAAATAGTCTCTAAAAAATATTTAAGTCTGTTTTTATTTATATTTACAACAATAACGCCAACAGGCAGGACAATATGCAAGTCGCAAACAATTATACTTTAAGTCAGAGGGATCCAATAAGGTTATACTGAGCTTTTTGAATTAAATCACGCTTTTTTTTTTTTTTTTATTAACATTATGCTCACCATTTATATAATAAAATAGAAACTTGAAATTCCTCAAGGATGAAAATTTCTCTTATAGATCCTCCTATTTTAGTTTGGGTCTTTATCATTATGGATTCTTTGGTTGGAAGATGTTTTGTTTCGGCTTTATTGAGATATTAATACCTATTTTTGCTGCTTCAGTTTTTATTTTTAAAATACAGCTGAACTTATGGTCATCTCTACTGTTTATTCAGTGTTTTAAGAAAAAGCGAAAATTGTGTGAAAGCAGATCGTGGAGGAAGGGGGGGGTAATTGTGAAGGGGTGTTTTTGCAGTATTTTATGTAAGTAGAAGAATTGTTACTACAGTAGCCCTCAGATAATGCTTCCTATCAGACCTGTAGAACAACTTATGATTTATAATGAAGGGTAGCCCAGTGGAGGATCTGAGTGTTAGACACATTAACCAGAGGTCTATTGTACACAAACCCAAAAGCACCCTTAAGAGAAAAGTTTCGTAGCTGAAGCAAAATTCAATAGACTCCTGACAGAAATATCCTGCAACTTCCAAGGCTCAATAAGATGCCAACCAAGATGCTCAAACATGTGAGCAGAAAAAGCCTCACAGTCACATAAAATGTGCCGAACAGTGTCCTCTTCCAGACAGCAACCCTGACTAATTGAATCAGAACTGACACTCACAATGTTTAGATGCCTCTTAAGGGTACAATGACTATTGTGAAAACCAATAACCTTCCAGAAACCACTTCTGTTAAACTTTAAAAGCTCCTTATGATGAAGACCAGGACAGTCACAATTAAGCTTTTGCTTGCCTTTGACCATCAGACTTATGCCATTGCCTATAACGCTCCTTACCAAGGAACTTGGAAGATAGAAGCCCTGAAAGTAAAATACCCAGAACATGCTCAGGGCCACAAAAGAGTGTGCTGGAGCCAGACCTTGCCAACTCATTACCAGGAATACCCATATGACCAGGTACCCAGTAAAGACTAACCTTATTATAGGAAGAAAGATTACAAAGTACCTTGTAGCACTCCCACACAAGATGAGAGGTGAACTTACACTTCACCAGTGAAAGGAGAGCTGCCTGACTGTCAAAACAGAATGAATGGTTAAATTATGATAACTTCTGTCTAAGCACACTTTACAGTGTAAGATAAGCAAAGATTTCAGCTTAGAAAACTGTGGCAAACTTTCCAAGAGGGAAAGACAGCCGAGTTTCATACTTGGGACAGTAAAAACCTGCCTCAGAATGAAAATGAAGCTAAGAGCCATCAGTATACCAAACCAAACAGTTGTCATTAAGCCAACTAGGAGACATACGTCAATCTTCTCTGGTATCCCTACTAGAGGAGATTGACTTATGTCTCCTGGTTGGCTTAAGATCTTAAAAGGCTCATGAAAATCAAATTTCATAACCATGCAGTTACTAGGCATAATGAAAGAAGGAAGATCAGCAACAAATGAAATGAGGGAACACCAAGACAAATTATTAGAATAATCCTTCCACAAACCCAAACACATGAAATGCTTCATGTAAGTTAAAGCAACACGCTTTAAAGCTTCAACACACAAATGAAGTGGAAACAGCCCAAGCAAACATTCAAGGGCAGCTGTAGGAGTAGTCTTAATGCAACCTGAAAGAGCAACACAGACCATCCTTTGGAACCTATTAAGGCAATCACTAATAGCAGTCAGCTTAGTCCTAGACCACCAGACAATAGCAGAACAATAGTTTTGTAACAGGTTATACATATATCTAAGTATAGAGATGAACTTTTCCCAGTCTCAAATTTAGATTAAGAATTCGCTAGTCATGTTGTGGCTTGAAGTGTCTTAATTCAGCTGACTCTATAAACTATTCACATTTTCCAAAGTATGCAGAGATTGTACCTACATGTTTTAAATAAATTGTGATTGAAGATTTTTTAAGCTTACTTGTGAGTTTTTATTAAATTGTTCTCATCTCATTGAGTAGAATATTTTTTTTTTTTTAACAGCTGCTTGTACTGTCTGGCGTTTTTATTCATAACTTCCTTATAAATGGAGCTAGAAAACATTTTAAAATCATCTTTTTAAACAGTTAAAAGAGGTTTATACCATGATTGCTATAGGATCAGCACAATATAAATACAGGAGAAACAAAAGGACTTTGCTATAATTGCCCCAGGGTTGGAGCAATTCTGGCAATTTGGTGTTCAAAAAAATATTCTCTAATTCCTCTTACAGGAGTTGGAGATTTTCTTTTTAATTCATACAAGAAATAACATAGAATTGCTATGGTATTTGTCAAAATGAGAAAAATATACAATATTTTTTAATATAAGCAGTTAAGGATTACGTTTACCTGCCATAATTGCCCCCACTTCACCCTATTTGTAATACAGTAGACTCCCAGAAATCCTCACTCCTGAAATCTATCAACTCCAGAAATCTACATATCACAACCAATGTAAATAACGAAATTTATAGTAAAGTTTTTAAGGAAAACAGTTAAGACAGAACTTATTTTAATGATGATATTTTAGAAACTGAATTTAATGAGATAAATTAATTTTAAGCAAAGTCCAGGTCTTGGAGATAAATACGTAAATTCTTTTGAGTATTTGTGCTTGAACAAAAAATGATTTCACAGAATTAATAAATAAATAAAAATAGATAAAATCATTTGTCTTTAAATATACTTCTAAATTTTAATACAAATTTTTAATTTATGATACAAGTTATTGTACCAGATGCAGGGATGAGATTAGCAAAAAGACAAAAAAGCTGAAACTGTATGCAAAAAAGGAAATGAAACATTAGAACTTTTATGACAAAATCTATTGTATTAGAGTAATAAATAAGTTTTTTAATCTTCATTTAGCATTCATTAAAGTTTAGATTAGCTGATGTAACAGAAATGCACATCTAAATCACAAAAAAAAAAAAAAAAAGTTGAGAAAACTGAAAAAAAAAAAAAAAAGCTGAAAAGCAAAATTTACAAAAAAGCTGAAATTAGCTGAGAAACCTCATCCATATTTAAATTTTGTATTTTGCTTCACGGAACAAAATTTAATTTGCCAATACTTATATAAAACTTTATATTTTTTACTACATTTATACGCTTTACTTGCCTTCATTTATTTCTTTTTTCTTTAATATTTTTATATTTTATATCATATCATACGCTTACTTATATGCATTTAATATAATTTTTTATGTAGTAAAATCCTAAATTAAAGATGCAGACGAAAACAAACCTGAAATCCCCAAAATTCAAAAATCCGCACAGTCTCTGGTGCCAAGCTGTGCAGATTTCTGGGAGTATACTGTATCTTATACTATTAAGTGAGCAATATTTGTATATATATATGTATATTTCACTGTTCTCGAAAACGGTAGCTCGGACAGTCACATGATTTAATACAAAGGTGCTTCTCTGTAGGGTCATTGTGCACATCGAAGTCAGATTTTTGAATTTTTAATTAGTTTTCTTTTAAATAATAAAAATATGAAAATAAAACTTCCCATTTCTATAATGACGCAGAATGGAGAATCTTAGAAGAGATTTGATTGGTTTATTAGATTTTAATTGATTTGAGTGTATTTTACATTGAACTACAGCTACGTTATGAGGAATTACAAGAGATTTGAATGGTTTATTTGATTTTCATTGATTTGAGTGTGTTTTACATCAAACTAGAGCTACATTATGAGGAATTACGAAAGATTTGATTGTTTATTTGATTTTCATTGGTTTGAGTGTATTTTACATTGCACTAGAGCTATGTTATGAGGAATTACGAGAGATTTGATTAGTTTATTTGATTTTCATTGATTTGAGTGCAGTTTATGTTGAACTAGAGCTGTGTTATTAGGAATTACGAGAGATTTGATTGGTTTATTTGATTTTCATTGATTTGAGTTTATTTTATGTTAAACTAGAGCTATGTTTAGATTTTATTTAAAAATATTTGAATTTTTAATATTTTAATATTATGTGACTTTTACAGAGAACAAATTACTATTGGCACCGCAGGCACCCGAAAGCATGTTTTTTGGTAAAAATTTTCATGGGTCTCTGGCCAGCTAGTATCCATTTAAACCTTAAAAAATGAATTCCTATTTATTTTCCCTATAGCATTAAACATTACAGAATACCTCTAGACTTTAAATTAAAGGTAGTTTAACTTAAAAGTCAACATGAAAAAGCAAGTGGAGGCTTGTGGACCAAAAATAGGTGAAGAAGTACTCCACTTAATATCCAGTGATAGAAATTGGGAAGGAAAGGGCAGACGTCATATGACGCCTCCTGTAAATATTTTATGCGTCAAATTGAAATTTCTAGTTGCAATTTCCGAAATTTACTTTTAACATGACTAACCAAGAGTGATTTTTAGTAAAACAATATTTTCTGAACTAGAGATCAACGTTTTTGAAACACAATTTAATTTATATATATATATATATATATATATGTGTGTGTGTGTATTTTTCTTACACATTATATCAGTATGTTATGTGCATACAGATGTAATGTGTTGATTAAATAGGTTATTTGTATGCATCTTGATTTTGAAATTTGGACTGTCTTCTCTAAATCAAAATGTTTCATTAGACAATAAGAGTAAGACATTTTCGATTAAGTTTAAAAAGGCATTAAAAGATTTCCTTTTCCTGAGAAGAAAGTCTTAAATTTTCTGAAATGTCTGAACAGAATCACTCCTGAATAATATTATATGCTACTTACATATATATTCATGTATATAATACCTAAAAATTGAAACAAAAGTAAAATAGATATAAGACCTTTTTAATTATTACTAATTTTTGGAAATTAATAGAAAAATACACTTAATCACATACAACAAAATTAAAACAGAATAACTTCCTAGTAAGTCAGAAGCAAAATTTGGATGTTAATAATTACACTTGCAATTATATCCATATATGAATTAATTATCTAAAAAAAGCTAGGCGTCAAATTTGACAACCGGAAATAATTTATAGTCATCAAATGCAATAATTTAGTCACATTTGACGACTAACGCCTGCTAATTTCAAACACTGTTAATATCTTACACCGTGTTTAATTATAGAGAATAAATTTAAATAAAATGAGTATTTTTAGTTAAATTTTAGTTGAAATTATGCTTAATAAAAGTTAGGCATTACTTAAATTTTACTTTTTAGCTTTTACCTATTTTCACGAGCTGCCACTGTGAAAAGGCTATATTATGACACGACATCACCCGGATGGATGGCACTAGTTAAGATGTTAACAAGTTTGATGATTTTCTACCTAAATTAACATACTATATATTATTATCATGTGCACTTAATAACTATAGAAGAAGAAATGACAAAATATGTAACAAAATACTCTAATAATTAGGTTTTCTAGCAAACTGGATGTATTTTTTAAAAGTCAATAAAAAAGTCGAATTTCGGTTAATTTTACAAAAGTTTACACCTTATGTGACACTTAAAGACAACATTATTTTCAAAAATACGTGAAAAGAGTGTTAAAAAAAGTATTTTAAAGGTATTAGAACAAAAATAGTAATATTTGTATTTGAATCAAAATTTTTGAAATTCAAGAACTTAGAAAGAAGGTCATGCACAAACTAAAGACAAGTATTTACCGTATATTTCCGAATATAAGCCGGGAGTACGTTTTTCCCTTCAGAAAATTGCCCAAAATTGCAAACCTGTGTATAAGCCGAATTGAAAAAATACTCTTTTAAAGTTCGAGTTTATCGCCAAAACGGCAAAAATATTGCCAATCTATAAAACTTTCAGGATAATCTGTCCAATGAAATTGTGCGAAATGTGTGCTTATCCAATAGAATTCTTACCGTGCTTAGCTATGAGTAAAATGATTGCATTGTGTTTGCCAACAGCAATAGTTTTAACTTTGGCAACCCTATCAGAAGGGAAGCTAGCACAAACATCGAACAGACACGCTCGCACACGCAGTGAAAGACAAGTGCCGGCAGCTGAAAACGATAGTCACCGTAATACCGGGAGGCCTAATAAGCTGTTTAAAGACCGATTGTGTCGATTTTTTTTAATGACGTATCTAAATTATTTTGTATATTTCTACTTTTGAGTATTTTTATCAGTGCCTCTAGGCAATCTTCAAAAAAAAAAAAAAAAAACTTCTACAAAAACAGACATGGTACAAGTTTACAGAAAAAAAGGCTGAACTTTTCACGACCCCCCTCCCCCCCTCTCAATAGTAGTATCAGGCAACTGACAAAATATAAATTTTTCAAGAATAAAAATGTTAAATCTGGTTGCATACATGTACACACAATAAACTAATATGTTGTGGCCACCACATGACTTTCTTCTATCTTTTCCTATACAAATTCACTCAGTAACAATAATTAAAAAAAAAAAAAAAAAAAAAAAAAGTGGGACTTTGACAAAATTTTTGGTAAAAAGTGAAAATTATTCTAAGTTTGTCAGAACACGGAAACCGTAGGACTTTGACAAAATTAGGGGAAAAAAGCAAAAATTAGTTTAAGTTTGTCAGAACACGGAAACCGTGGGAGTTTGATAGAATTAAGGGGAGAGGGGGAAAAAAAGTGGGACTTAAACAAATTTTCACATTTTACCCAAAATTTTGTCAAAGTCCCACTTTTTTTTTTCCCCTCTCCCCTTAATTCTATCAAACTCCCACGGTTTCCGTGTTCTGACAAACTTAAACAAATTTTTGCATTTTTCCCCCAATTTTGTCAAAGTCCCACGGTTTCCGTGTTTTGACAAACTTAGAATAATTTTCACATTTTACCCAAAATTTTGTCAAAGTTTGTCAAAACACGGAAACCGTGGGACTTTGACAAAATTAGGGGAAAAATGCAAAAATATGTTAAAGTTTGTCAAGACACGGAAACCGTAGGACTTTGACAAAATTAGGGGAAAAAAGCAAAAACTAGTTTAAGTTTGTCAGAACACGGAAACCGTGGGAGTTTGATAAAATTAAGGGGAGAGAAAAAAAAAAAAAAAGTTTTTTTTTCTAAGTTTTTTTTCGTAAAAAGTAAAAAAAATCGATAACTTTGTTTTAAATTATCACAGATTTATAGTTCAACCATTCGCTTTAAAGGTACTGACGAGACCTTTCGAAAGATACCCATCTTGAAAATTTTGCCCTATATCACCCTGTTAAAAATTTAGAAAAAGCGGGATGGCAACAAAAACCCGAAATCGAAAATTTTTACGAATCCAATACTTTCTTCTATTGAAGATAGAAGAAAGTAACAAAATCAGAACAATAAATCTTATATTGAATATTATATTAATTATAATTAAAATAGTTGTAAGTGCTTAAAAAACAGACAAACCTATTACATATACTCGAAAATAAGTTTATTCTATAGAAGCATTGCTTGCTGGGGAAATTAATTAGCAAAATAATGTAGTTTGCTATTGTAAGTGCTATTTCTTTTTCATTTTCTCCAAGTTTCAGTTTGACATTTCTTGAAAGCCAATCACATAGAAATTGCTAATAATATATTGCACAAGTTCAGGCTGACTCCCCCCCCCCCCCCCTACACATGTCCAAAAAGTTTTAATGCAGATTTGCATTGATCCCAAGAATAATAATTTTCAAGCTTAAAAAGGCTGAAAAAAAACATGTCTGAAAAAAAAAAAAAAAAATGAAGATTTCTTTTGATAGTGTAAGCCTAGAAACATTTTAAACAGAGTTGATTTAACTGTATAAATTAAAAATATGATTGTGAGTCCTGTTTTTTCAAGTTTCTCTTATACTATTTACGAATCAGACAGAGAAGTTACTCCGTTCGTGCAATCTGCTGATGACGTCAGCTATCGACAGGTCAAAAAAAAAAAAAAAAGAAATGTAAACACACGTGACTACATCGAACTGCTCTAGAAATAAACCTAAAATTGCTAATTTAAGAGTTTTTTATATGATAATTATTTAAAAATAAGGTTTAATATCACTATTTTACTTTATATATAGTTTCTAAGCTTAAAATACAGTACCCGCCGCTTACTAAAATCACATTCGTTCTGAGCAAAAGTGATTTTATTAAGCGACTGATTTTTATATCCGGCGAATGTTCCTGCACTGAAGAAAAAGGTACTATTTGCCTGAATTTGGAGAGAAATTTCAAAAGGTACCAAATAATGGAACTAATAAACAATAGTAATTAATTTTTAACAGATAATTATTTGATTGTTCCTTCTAAATAAGTGAATTATACACATCCCATGTTCCGATGCGCTCTCCTTTGAGGAAAATCATCAATACTTTACCGAAAGTTTACGATTTTATTTTAAATTTAAAATCTTTCCTTTAAAGCTTCTTGCCTCTTAGTTATTTCAGAATAAGAACTAAAAATTGTTTTTTAGTTAAACAATATATATATTAAAAAAAAAAAAAAAACTTGAGAATCAAATTAAATTTTTAACTTATTACCGCCCTTTGAAGAATACATTGCTTGAAATTATTATTAAGACAAGTAATGGGACGTGTATAATTGCTGTAAATGTAAAATTTTCGACAAAAATAGATATCGGAGAAATTGCTGTATTTTCTTTTCTTTTTTATTTCGTAAATAAAAATTTGTTTAGTGTGTATAAATGACATTTTTGCTACTGAAGAGATTTTTTTTAGTTTATTAACCGGCGATGCTGATTTTATTAAGCGGCGGTTTTAAAATTAGTTTGCATTCATTTGATTCCGGTCCTGGCAATTTGATCATATTAAGCGGTTGATTTTATTAACCAGTGACTTTATTAAGCGGCAGTTACTGTATATGCATTCAATCATTGTTTCTAATGCACGTTTTTTGCTAGAATTTTGTGAACTCGTATATAAGCCGACCCCTGAACTTCAGTTTCCGAAAAATTTCCAAAAATTCTCGGCTTATACATGGAAATATACGGTATTTTTCTTTTTGTTATTTTTTCCAAATTAAAAATGACAAAATACAAATATATATATATATACAGAATTTTATTCAATTAAGGAAAAAATAACTTTTATTTACAGGAACAGGATGGCTATAGAGAATCAGGAAAAAATTTTCTTGATTAATTTTAACAAATTTCCATGATTTCCATTACCTATTATATACATTCTAAAATTTTGCATACATCACACTCTTGTGTAACATGCTCACTCACTAAACCACTGCAATTCAAAAAACTATACTGACGGCCAAAAATATCTTTTTACTTTTTCTTTGTCCACTTACAAAAATAAAAATATAAATGAAAAATTCAAAATTTTGGAGAAATTAACAAAATTTTTAAAATATGACTCTTTTTAATTGCACAACATATTAACATCAAGACATAAATATATATATATATATATATATATATATATATATATATATATATATTATGTTAACATGTTGAGATTCAACTAGAAAGCAGCCAATCCTGTGCAATCATGGTTAAGATGACACCTGTTTGGTGATCTTTCAATCATGCTTGCTAGGCAAAAATGAAAATTTCCATGATTTTACAAAATTTCCTGATATTTCCAGATTGATAAAGTACCCTGATTATTCCATGATTTCCCTGATTGCCACCACCCTGATTTATTTATTTTTTCTATAAAAAATGTTCTTTTCTTTATTAAAAAAAAAAAAAAAAAAAAAAGAAAAGAAAAGAAAAATTAATTTGCTAGTGAATGATATTTATGTTATTTAACAAAAGATTTACCTGTGTCATCGGAGGAATACTCTGTTGCACATATTAGAGTCAAAATATCACCAGGAACAAGTCTGTACTTCATTTCTGAAAGCTCGGATTGCTCCAAATACCTATCTACTCCCCAGCGGCGTGAACCTCTTGAATTGAATGCACATAAAAATTTATGTTTGTAGACTTCCTTTCCGTTAACAGTTTTCACACTAAAAGACCATGACAATCTTTTATCAGAAGATAAGGGATATTTTTGTCGGAGATAAATACTAATATATCCCTCTGAATATTCATTTCTACCATTTGGAAAGATTTCTATAAACCAGTATTCTCCATCAATGAAAAATTCAGGACTGCAATAGTGTCTCTCGACTTCAAGCGGAAGCCAAGAAAAGTGTTCTATGCTCCATTCGAAAGTCAATTCTGGTTTTTTAAGTTTTTTTATTTTTCCAAAGGTAAACATGATGCGAATTATTTTCGTACTTAATTATTAGGTTCACTTTTTGTTCTTGCACATATTGTTTAACTTGATTATCTAAAATAAGAATAATAATAAATAAATAAATAAATAAATAAAATAAAATTCTCACATTATATGAATTTATGTTTTTTTATGTTTATTTATAAAAATCAATGCAAATTTTTTAACAGAAAATAATCAATGTACTCATATAATTTCTTCTTAATTAAAATAAACTTTAGATGCCTATTGTAATTTTTAAAAATACAGTTTATTGTACTAAAAATGGATAAGCATATACACAAATGTACATTAAATAAATATTGAACAGTATTGCATATCAGGATGTTATATCCCATACTTTCTAGAACTATTACAGTATAGGATCTGTTATCTGGAAACCTGTTATCCAGAATGCTCCGAAAACCAGAATGCAAAATGTGAAATACCAAAATTTCGAATTATCGTAAAATTTAAGAATTAAAGTTATACAATAGCAGTGGTCAGAATTATAGTTTTACAATTTTCTTTAATGCTACGGTGTTATTCTGAGGAAATATGGTGAGCACAAAATTGTCCAAATAATTACTAAAAATTTTGTAAGTTTAGGTTTGAAAATGAATTTTTATGGTAATTTTTAATAGATAAACATTAATAACACATACTTCTTAAAGTGTCCAATAGCAGATGAATTTTATCCTTGAACTCAGGTCGCATGCATGAAGTCCCAATTGTTATAAAAATTTTAAATAGTTTTTATTAATTCCCATTATGTTTAGATTTCATTTCATAAAATATTTAGCATTATGTACTGAAAATATTTGAAATATTTATGAACAATTAGTATCAGAGACACACTATAAGCAAAAAAAAATCATAGAAATGTTTGCAAAATCCAAATGAAAGGATTTTGCTCTCAGGTCCAAAATTAAATTTTATATATGTTTATTTATTTATTATTTTTTTTCATTTATTATTACTATTATTATTTATAGTTTAAAATTCTAATTAAGAATGTTTTTTATTTTGTGGAAATTATTTATTAAATGAACAAATATACAGGTAAAATGTTTATAAATATTATTCATGTTTATCACTGCTATTTATTATATGTATAAAAATGGTACAAAATTTCATAAAGTGTTCCAAATTACAGAAAAAACCCTCATCCAGAATATCCGTTCCAAGTTTTCTGGATAACAGATCCTATACTGTATTATGATATATCTTATTCAACCACAATCTATATAATATTTCTCTAACGTGGACCAATTTCAATTAATTTTTGTCAAAACAATACGATACTAATGAAATTAATAAAATACATGAAGACAAAATGCTTAAAAATGAACAGTATTTAAGCATGCAGACTCAGCTCAATGATCTAATAAGAAAACATGATGACATTTGTATGATGACATTATTTTATGGAAAATGCATTTTTAAAAGTATTGCTTCAGAATCTTTGTGTCATTTTAAACTTAGCAATATTTTAAAGATATAAACAGAATATGCATTATTATCATAAATTCACTAAAAAACACAATTATGAAAAGTACAGTTGGTTCTCCGTTTAACGACTTTCAAGGGACCGTAAAAAATCGTCGTTAAGTAGAGAACGTCCTTAAAGAGAATATGTGAAAAAATTATGTGCATAACATTTTCCTTCACATTTTACAGGCTTAGGATTGTTAATATATTTCTTTATATATTGGCGTGTTTAAAAATGTTATGTTTTTTTTTTAACAATTACTGTACTTTATTTTCAAAAATTACATTTTAAATTACATTAAAATTGGGTACAAAAAATACAATAAATTAACTTTAAAAAAAATCAAGGTGTTGATTGCTTCAACTCTGGCCTGGTTTTCATTATTCTTTTTTCAAGATTGTCTAAAATATTAAATGTGTCGTCTTCCACATTCGATGAGACAATATAACGTCGGAGAACATCTACAGCCGAAGTTACCTCTTTGTAAGGTGGTGGCGGTATCTCATTTTCCGTTTCTTCAACTTCACTTTCTTCGTCTGACACTATAGTTTCGTTTACTAAATCCTCATAAATTTGTTCTACATTTCCACAGTCTGTTGTAAAAACTGATTCATCACACTGGAAGAAATCTTCAATTGAAATATCCTCACACTGAACAACACTTTTCCATTTTTCATGATCATGGGTAATGTCATCTTCATTCATTTCTACATCCGTACATTGCAGCTCTACGTCAAGTTCTTTGTGCATGCCAGCATTGCGAAAGTAGTTTTCTATTGTGGATGAAGAAACTTCTTTCCAAGCAGATGTTATCATGTGCATAGCTTCCAAGATTGTAAATTTTCTAACTTTCATGCTGCAAATGATACCTAAGTCTAATGGCTGGGTTCTTTCTTACGTTTGGACGTGGATCCGAAACAGAATTTTTGTGCTGATTCAACAATTTTGTCTCTGCTTGCTAAAATGCCTTTGAGAGTAGACTCAGGTATTTCAATTTTTTTTTCAAATTCCACTTTCGTCATTCCAATGCTTTTTTCCCCATTCTTCAATAATTTTCACCTTTTCGTGTAGATTGAGATGCTTTCGCTTTGATGCCATAATGTTCGGCTCACTTCGTACTTCAACACAACACACTCGCTAAGTCTCTAAACATAAACAAACACATAAGCAAAAACCGCCTTATTGGAAGGAATGGGAGGCAACTGCTACAGAAAGTCACATGACAAGGGGTTAGGGACAATAGAGTGATTGCACTGTCGCACAGCTCCATTATTCGATTTTCCAAGAAACAGTAACCCCCCCACCCCTTTTTCTTGTAAACCCTGCAACACTTTTATGATTGCAACATTGCATGTATGAAATAAAATTTCTGTGTTTGTTGAAAGTTTTTTTTCTCCTACAGGAATTTTCTCTATTACAGATAAGAGTTTCAAAGGGAAAAAAAAAAATTAAAAAAATCGCTGTTAAATAGAAACATCGTCGTCTTTAAATAGAAAATTTTTGCGGCAAAGGGGGTAGGGACTGTGAAATATCGTCTTTAAATAGAAATCGTCGTTAAGTAGAGCGTCGTTAAACGGAGAACCAACTGTATAATCAAAATAAGTTTTTTTTTTTTTTTTTTTAGAAAAAATTATGCAAAAAATAAATAAAATGTCATTGCAGTCTTGGCAATAAAAATTTAAAAGATGTCATGGGGTTCTTTTACTAAAACTGTACTGCCTGTGGAAGTATGAAAACTGAGTCATTATCCATGAACTTTATTTTGAAACTTTTCTTTGAATGATTTTGGTTTCACAACTGCACAATATTTATTTGGTTATAATAATAATTTTGCTTCTGGTAAATTAAAATTTTAATTAGGTGGTGAAACTGCTATAATATTCAAATTTTAAAGGTAAATAAGAAAAGAAAAAGTGTGAAAATTCTGCAAGGGTTTGCTAGTATACAGTAAAGCACTGTTTATACACCACATCTTTTACATGTATAGTCTTTTTAGTGAAATTCCGATTCACTCCTATTCATTTTAATGTAAAAATACTTCATTTATATGCCGCTAATATTGGCTATACATCTGTTTTATTTTTCTAAAATTCAAATTTCTCGACCAGATATTACTTTTCTATTCCAAATAAGGTCTGTGAGCTATGATGCATTTTAAAATTATTCGCAATCGATGAAGTAATTAGAGACAAATTGTCCGATGATAATTTAAGCGATAATGAATAGAATGTGAAAAGTTATTTCGCTTTTCTTTAAAGACGCAATAGTTTGCATAAAAAAATAAGTCAAACTTATTTAGTTTATCAAAACATAAGTGGCAAAACATTTAATAAACCCAATGCAATTCAATATTTTCCAATGGGTTTCAATTCGTGCTTCAGAAGGACCAATCACACAGCCATATTTCATTTGCTTCAAACCAAGCTTTTGTTGAATGAACAGCATGGATGCTAGCAGAAATGTCCAACCTCCTGATGTAACTAGAATGGTATTGGGAAGCAAACTATCATCCATCATATCTTGATATTCTTTTGCATTCGTTTTGGTATAAATTACCACACTCGGTAATGTTCTGCTAGCAGCAACCACTCCCAGGGCTGCCAGCAACTTTGGACCAAAATATTAGGGACTTAGGGACCTAAAAATTAAAAATTAGGGACCTTTTAGGGACCTGAAAAACACAAAAAATATTTACATAAAGTATTATATCAAATAAATTTCAATAATAAAAGAGTACACCAATTTTATATTTTTAAAATCTTGTTTTATTACATCAACTTCAGAACTTTTTACAAATTAACCTTTTTTAGGTTTTTTATTTACAAAATTTGTAATCAAATTATTTTTTCTTTTATTTATAATATTAATCAAGCTATGAGCTTCATCCTTTTTTACTTTTATTTCCTCATTAGCTGTTACACCAGCTGTAATCATGTTTTGGGCAACTTTAGCATCAGTTATGTTACCATTTTTTAACGCAATTTTTAATTTTTCATTGCCTTCAGCAATTAATTTATCCAAGACTGCTTCTTCTTCTTCTACATTTTTGTTTATATCTTCCAACTGCTTTTCAAGGTCAGCAATTTGTTTCTTTTTCTTTTCAGCTTCTTCTTTTCTAGTTTCTTCTTCCTCTGCAGCTTTCCGCAACTCTAATTCTTTTTTCTCTTTCTCTTCTTTTATTTTCCTTTCATTTTCTAGATAGCTGTTGTATGACTGATATGCAACATTAGCTTTTTTTATCATTTTACTTGTTATGGGAACTAGAGCAGCTTGATTTGAAAAATGTTTTAATGCATCAGTGATGTTTAACCTTGCATTTAACATACGTTCTTTCATCGAAGTTCTATCTTCAGAAAGAATATTATTTGAAATGGAAAATCCTCGCTCTATATCAGCACTGCCATGATACAGACTTAGGCTACTCTTTAAAAACTTGGAGAGGTTAGGATATTTTAACTCTCCATTTTCTCCTTTTGAAGTAATATATGTTGACCATAATGAATCTATTCGATCACTTTCTGTTCCATGATTGAACTCCCGCTTGATGATTTTCCACTCATCTAAGAGAGCATCAATTTCAATGTCTATGGGCAAGTGTTGACCAAGTTTAGCAAAAACTTTTAGATTTTTTGGAGTATTTTGAAATTTTGGATTCAAACAGCGGAGATATTTTAAGTTTTTATTTTGTAAAATATCCTTATTTAAAAGGTACGTACCTGAGGCTATAAAATGCATCTGCACATCTCTCAAAAAATAACCTTTATCCTTTTCTGATAGATTAAGTAACTCCTTTCGAAGTTCTTCATTGAAAATTATGTCTTTTGGAGAAATTAAATTTTTATTTTCAAAAGGATTTTTATTAATGTCAACCTTAAAAGACTTGATAGCTTCTTCTTTACAAATGCGGCCTGCAATTTTAATTATAAGGTCTTTAATTTCATCATAAATTAAGTGAATCAAAGGATCTTCCCTTTGAAAAAACGAAGTAAAGTTTGTGAATAATTTGGCACTGGATAGAATAAATAATACTTGGCATTTCATTGTTTTTTCATTTAAATATCCAACAATTCTTTTATAGCTTGCTGTATTCAGCATTTTCTTTTCTTTTTTGGATGGCATAAATCGTAAAAAATATTCAACTAGACAATACCATTGCTCTAACAGCCGAATTGCTGCAGGTTCTAATGTTAGCCACCTACTTGACACATGTTTTATAAATCGATGTGTAGGAACCTTTTGTTTTTCCTGTATTTTACTGAAGTCTTCCCACCTTGATGGCCAGTCATCAAAATAATTATAAACTGATATTATAAAATCAGATGCATCAGATCCATACTCTTCAAGACCCTTTAAAAAACAGTTGTGCACAGTATGTATTGTGCATGTACCAATGTCCAATATACCTTTTTTTCTAACTGTAAGTATTTTTTCATCAAGCAATCTAAATACTTTCTTATTGACAAATGGGCCATCACTAGCAATAGATATCAAATTTTTAAGAGGCAAATTTGCATCTGATATGCTCTTAAGAATATTTTCTTTCAGAATTTCTGCAGTTGCATGGCCCATAAAAAAACTCTGTAAATGATGAGAAACTATTTGCTTGTTCTTGTCAGACCAATAATTTATCCTAACTTGGGATACTTTATTACCAGCATTATTAGTTGTCTCATCATAAATAAGAGAATAATAAGCAGAAGCTACTTCATCTAACATTTCTTCACGAAAATAAGGACCCAAAGCATCAGTTAACAAATAACTAAGTTTGGTTCTGCATAGAGAAAAATTATCAGGTACAGCTTCTGGGAACATTTTGCGGAAAACATCTCCACAATCATCAGATGACACAGCAGAAAAGTTTGAAGAAACAACTTTAAGAGCCCATGTTAATTCAGCTATAAGTGCCCGTTCATTAGCATTGTAGAGTTTAATTGTATTATTAGAACTGGAAACTAATTTCAATGAATTCAATTTAATAGCGCAATTTTGTCGATGTATTTTACCATCAGCATGCTGGATAATTGTGTGGAATCCTTTGTTAATCGAGAATGTTTTCGAACAAACACGGCAAAGAGCCTCATCTTGATTGGCTTTTTGTAGCCAATCTGACACTTTATAGCCATTAGAATCCTGTTTGTCCAGCCATTTGTCTTGAAAATGGCATATTCCCATTGTGCTACAGAATACACCTGAAATAAATAAAAAATAATGTACCTACAAATTTATCTTAAAACAATGCTAATTCTGATAATTTACTTTTACTTTTATTTAATATTTACTTATTTATTAAATGTTTACTTATTTACTTTTGCTTAAAAAAGAAAGTCAGTAGTTACAGGCGGCTCTGCCAGTTTGTTATTAGCGGGGGCCCGGAAGCAGAAACAGTGAAACGCTGCTACGTACGTCGCAGACTCTACAGAATACCTGCAGACTATTTTTTGATTAATATGAAAAAGAGATTTTTGAGAAAGTCTGAGGACTTTCTCAAATAAGTCAGCAAACTTTCCACAAAAATAATCTTTTAGAAATAAAATAATCAAAAGTTGTATCCAAAATTTTAGATATTTGATCTGGTTGTTTACCATATTTTAAATAAAAAAACATGTAAAATATATCAAAATTTCCCATTTTTTATTTCAAAATAATATATTATCTTCTGTTTTTGTTCAGTATTTTTTATGTACCACATTTTACACTGTATTTAATATTGGTGCTTAATTAATATAAATTTTGTTTGCAATCTTTCATTCTGTAACAATTTACTTCGCAGACTATTTTTGGATTTTTGAATGCCGTTGCAGACTGTTGAAAAAAATTCTGCTTCTGGGAGCGGGGGAAGTGGGGCACCTTGGGACACCATAATTTTTAGCTTTATTTTTTTAGTGTGTTAGCTGGCATTCATATGTAGCATCACTATCAATCTACTACTGTACTTTAAGATTACTGGAAGAAACACTTAAATATTTATTTTTACTTTTCAAAAGGCATTGAAAATGTTTTATGCTGTTTTTAGAAATCATATTTTAGCTTTAAAAAACTACTTTATCTTATTTGTTTTGATAGAAATACATCCATTTTACATATCCAATAAAATTAATATTAAAAATGTGATGATATAGTTGAGCCTAACCACACGAAATTATTTTAATAAGTAACATGCATAGTGAGGCACCTTGGGACACCTTTTTACGCCGCAAAAGATGATAGATCTTTTGTTGATACAAATGATGTTCTTGTAAAGTTAACCAGCCCTGAACAAACAATTCAATGTTCATTAAATTTAAAATTCAATGAAGATAGACTGCATTTTATCAAATGTAAATTCTGTTAAAATTCTTAAATTTATATATTGACAAAAATATCAGTAATATAAACAAGTCCTAATCAGTTTTTTATTAAATAAATTACATAAATAGACATGATTGTCAACATTTGACTGTCTAACAAGAAAATACTGAAAGATAGCCAATTAACTCTGACTTTCCCAAAGTGCCCCACTAGGTGGGGCACCTTAGCACATTTTAAGGGCCAAAGTTTACCTTACCAAAATTAAAGTTTCAGTTTCTCTATTGTATATAATTAATATAATTTTCTTTTTAGTAGATTAATAAATCAGGGATGAGATTGACAAAAGTGTAAAAAAACTGAAAATATGTGCAATAGTGAAATAAACTAAAATTCAGATTAAAAAAAAAAAACACTACAGAACTCTAGTTTAACATTTTTAATCTCTAATAAGCAAAAAAAAGAACAATAAATTATGTTTTATTGACAATGGCAAATAAACCATTTGAATACTTATCAAAAATTACCAGTTTTTTCACAAATACATTACTACAGAACAAAAAATAAATCTACAGAAATGTGGAAAAATCCCTGATCTACAAAAAAGCTGAAAAATCTCATCCTTGATAAATGCTTTTGCTCTTTGCATGCAAAATTTGGAAGTAAATGAAAGCATACAAAAAATTATAAAAATTGTTAACAAATTCATCCCAACATGCCCCCACTTTTTCCTATTATGCTGCACAGCTGTTCTTATTTCAATGTGTTCTTAAAATAAAGAAAAAGATAAATTAACTTAAAAGAATTTCTAAACTATCGAAATCACCCTAGGCTCATATGTAAAAATTTACAGCCAAGTAAAATACAACTGGATTGTCATCACAAACAAAATGGCAAACAACTACCTATAGTATACATTTTCTTCCATTTTTAAAGGAAAATCTTGTGTAAATTGAAAATAACAATTGATTAGTACTGATACCTGTAAGGTTCTAAAACCAAAATATTATTCAAAAATAATTTGTTTTACATCAAGATGATATAAGATTAACTGCCACATGTGATTGATTATAATTTCAAGGATGTATAATATATTAATATGGGGGAGAAAATAAGCAAAAAAAGGTACATTCATTAAAGATAACAGTGAATTTTGTAAGTAATTATGTTGTAATCTTTAACATAAGAAAATGGAAGAGTTTGTGTCTTTAGTTCAGAAGATGCAAAAAGATAAAATATCTGCATGCAATATTTAATTTTTAAACACATCTTAGCTATACTAAATTACATGTGTATAATTTCACATCTAATAATCATAACATATGTGCATTCAAAAGAAAAATATATTACATAAATAAAAGAAACTTACCTAATTATATCCTTCAGGCTGTTCAATTATTTCATGAATTCTTAACAAGTGAAAAAAAAAAAAAATTCAACAAGTTCTTTTACTTCAGAGAGACTAACTAAAGTGAACTAACATTAACTAACTGCAGTCTGAATCAAGAAAAATATACCATCTACTAAAATAAAATAAAATTCTTATATGAACATAAGACAAAAAAATAAAAATTCTCAAGAAGCACAGAATCAAGAAGAAAACTTTTTTCCTACAATATAGTAGGCTGCCAATGATTG
Source organism: Salticus scenicus (assembly GCA_963930645.1). Taxonomy (NCBI): domain Eukaryota; kingdom Metazoa; phylum Arthropoda; class Arachnida; order Araneae; family Salticidae; genus Salticus; species Salticus scenicus. Next base: position 50,298,242 of record OZ005662.1, on the reverse strand, counting down.
GCTCTTACTTAAGATGTCCTCTGATTGGTGCATTTTCCTTATGGATGCAGAGTAATGTGCTGCCATCTATGGCATAAAATTTGAAACAAATCTAGATTTTTAAGATAAAACTTAGAAAATCTGAATTTTTTTCTTTATTTTGATCTTCAGTGAAAAAATGGGACTTTTAGGGACCTCTTAATGAAAAAAAAGGACTTTTAGGGACCAAGGTCAAAAATAAGGACTTTTTAGGGAAATAGGGACCTACTGGCAGCCCTGCCACTCCCCATACCATTACTGATCCTCCTTCATAATGCCACTAGGAAAAGTAAGGTATAATTTTTTAAATATCATGCCAGTATTTTTTTAAAGCCATCTAGTACATCCAAACTAAATATTTCTCATCCAAAAAACTATATCATTCCATTTATCTCCAAACTAAACATATTTTTTAGCAAATTCTAAGCGAGCTAATTTATGCTTCTTTGTCAGTTATTGTTGAGGTTGTAATTTTATGAACTACACCCCTATTTGGAACTTAAAACATAGCAGATAGTTTGGCTGGTACATGGTAGGTTTAAAGTACAAACTATTTCAAAAGAAGATATTTTTTAATTGAATGCCCATCGAAAAGCAGTCAATTTTTGGTGCCTTGAAAGTGCCCTTGCTCTTCTTGGGCACTTGCATTTACGATACTTTGAAGCAGGGTTGACAGGACACAAAACAGTTTTTAACAGTCATGTCAAAAACTTCCTTGTCAAAAAACTATATTTATAATTTAATTGTTACATAAAAATTTAGTTTAACGAAATATAGTTTAAAAAGATAGTTTGAAAAATAAATGTAGATTGATGTTCTTTGAAAAACACATTGTTATAGCATTTTGCAGGGATCGCTCTAGAACAGCGGTTCCCAACCTTTTTAGTTGTGCGGCCCACAAATTTTGTAAAAAAGTCTTTAAGGCCCACTGACTACTTAATATACAAGTAAAAAATATAATGGCAAATAGACACCTATATATGCAGGGGTTAATCGAGAACGAATTTAGTGCCGCTTTGCGGCACTTTCACAAAATCAATTTTCGGTCATGCGGTACCTTCACAAAGTCAGTTTTCGGCGATGCGGTACCTTCACAAAATCAATTTCGGTTATTTGTTCACTAAGTATTTTTAATTTTCACAAATTAATAAAACAGATTTTCACAAATTAATAAAACAGATTTTCACAAATTATTTACAAAATTCACAAATGGGGTACCATTTTCAAAAACCTGCATTAACCCCTGATATGTATGACGAATATATGTATAATATATGTCAATAATTAGTAAAAGATACTGTACAAGAAGAATTAAAAAACATTAAAAAAAAAAAACTTATTGTATTCACTTAGCTGTCACCTCTGTAATAAATTTCAAAAACAAGTAATCAAAGTTTAAAAAAGACCTTAATGAGATTTTTAACTCTGTTTGTCCTCCACGAGTCAATATCTGGATTGAAATTGGATAGTTTTAGCCTCAAATCACTCTCAACATTCAATTTATTCCTATATTTATTTTTCAAAAAAACTAAAGTTGAAAAAGCTCGTTCACATTGATAGGGTGTTGAAAAGCCCATCAAGTGTCTCAGTGCAATTTTTGCAATAGCTGGATAGTCTTGCCGAATTTTTATCCAGAACGGGACCAATGGTGTTGTTTTAAAAAGTGATTTTAGAGTCTGATCACATGATAGTCCAATTAACGAGTCTTCTCCACTTGAAGATAATTTCAATTTTCTTAGGTAATTTTCTCCAAAGGGATTTCTGATTCATTGGATTGCATCTTCAATTTTACGAAAAAAGTTCCTAAGAAATATGAAAAGTCTTAATTATTGCTAAAGTTAGTAGATTGAATGAATCACATGATTCATCACATGAATGAATAATAAAATGTATAATCACAGTATAAGAGTAACTAAAACAGATTGTTATTAGTTTTAAAAATCTTACTGTTTGAAAAATTTACTGTTTTAAATAAAGTTACTATTTTAAGAAAGTAAATAATTTTAAATTAACTGAGGTTAGAGGCCAAAGATTCTAGGTGCTCTTTTATGATTGTAGATGTTGTTTTATCATTTTTAAATTCGTTGGTTTCAAGAAAATCACGTAGGACTGGAAATGCGTCGAAGAAATCTTGTTCCACTTTTTGAGCCCATCATTAAGTTTCGTTATCACTGCTTCTACTTTGTCTTGCACAAAAAACTTATGATCGTCCTTGCACTGCAGAGTAAAGTTAAGAATGTTGAGGGAACCGAAAATATCTGCCAGATATGTCAACCGTTTCAACCAGTTTTCATCGGTCAAACAGTCTAAGTAGGAGCTTGCAAGTTTTCCATCACAATCTCCTTCCTTAAGGAAAATCGTAAGTTCTTCGCGGAGTTCGGACAATTTTGTCAACACTTTATCTCTTGATAGCCACAGAACTTCACAGAGAAGTAGAAACTGTTTGTGTTCACTGCCCATTTCATCACATTAAACACCAAACAATCTGGAGTTTTTAGGCCTTGCTTTAATAAAGTTCACGATTTTTACAGCATCGTCAAGCGTTTTTTTTTTTTTTTTTTTTTTTTTTTTAACACTCATCCATACCTTTAACTGCAAGAGCCGTTAAACCAACTGAGCAACTGATCTAATTCTGGCGACTAAACCAGTACGAATTCCAGACATAGCACGTGCCCCATCTAGTTGTAAAACCTACACACTTTGACCAATCTACTTCATTTACTTTTATAAAACTGTCAACAAATTTGAAAATCTCTTCGCCAGTAGATTTTGTCAACAAAGACTGAAAAACAACTTTCTTTTCAATATTGACATTCAATTCAAAAAGACCAAAAGCTAATAAATTAGTCTGGCCAGCAACGTCTGTACTCTCATCAAGTTGCAGCGAAAAATATTCACTTTGTTTCAAAAAAGTATTGACAGCTTCTTTTACATTTTCCGACATTTCATCTGTTCTTCTTTTCACGGTTGCACTTGATAACGGAATTTCCTTTTTTTTTGGTACATTTTTCATCAAACAAAGCATTACTTATTATTTTTGTTGCGGGTAGAATAAGTTCTTCTCTCACGGTGTGAGCTGAACCCTTCTTTGCGATTAACAAATTTTTTCATGGTGTATTTAAACAGAAAAATTTCTTTTCTTTGTTTGAAAGAAATCGAAAGACTTTCCTACACATTCACACAGGATGTTTAGTTGATAGATGTCTTTGAAGTTTTGAGTTTCATGCATTCGTTGGATAGCGTTTCGAAACATATCACACACTGAGGCAAATGCTCTACTTCAGAATCAGAAAACACAAACCCACACTTTAAAAAATCAGGATTATTTTTACGAAAATATGTTTTAGTTTTCCTTATTATTTTTCTACAACTTGCACTGAAAATCGACTTACTAACAAACTCATCACTGGTAAAATCAGATGTGGAAGTCACTTCATCACTTGATAGCTTCGTCTTACGGCAAGTTCCAGTCTGAAACCAAGCACCCATATTGACGTGAAATAATAATAGCTCACAGCAGACACAAGAATACATCAACAGAAAATCACAGCTACTGACAAAGGACTCAAACAAGTGCGGTTCCCGGTAGGAAGGAAGTAGGAGGGAGGAGAGAGTAGACCTTGAGGACTAACGAATGAAATTCACGAACAACAGCGAGAGCGTTCTCCTTATTGACTACTACGGGCTAGAGCCCCTAAATAAAATAATAGGCCGGCGCATCACCGCCATTTTTTTTGTCTCCAAAGAGGACAGCATTCCCAGTTGGCGTCCTTATCGCTTGCATAATGATTTTAAGAAATCTTGATCTGAAGCTAATCTAGTCAAGATAAGAGCAATAACCACAATAATATTCCTAAAAACACAATTTTTTCACAGTACATTCTCAGGATGTCATTTTATTCTGAGGATATCCTATGGATGTACGATGTGTTGTTAGGGCGGTTTCTGTTTCTTTTACAAAATGTCGCCAAAACTCAAATACACAGTAATAGAAGGTCTGTGAACACTTTATAGTCACTTCTTGAATGATTATAGCAGTTTATCGCAAAACAAACTTCCATATCATAGTTTACTTAGCTAAAACTATGAAATATAATAAAATAAATTACTCTAAAGTAACGTAAGACGAAAAAAAAAAAAAAAAAAAAAAAAAAAAAAAATTGTTTGTGGTTTGTTTATCAGAGAAACGCGCTGGGTACATGTGGCAACCCTAAGGCAACAAAATGCCTGATGCGCCAGCTCGTATATATAGGAGCCTTACTACGGGCCACGGAGAGCTTTTGAGTGACATCATATAACACTAGTGAATCGTCCCGAAAAACTCGTATTTTACATCAATATTCCACGGCCCAGTATCCCACTGCCCGCGGCCCATGAGTTGGGAATCGCTGATCTAGAACATAAAAAACGGCAGGGTGCACATTGTAGAATAAGGGCATAGCATATCCGAAAAAGGGCAACTTATGTAAAGATTGTTTAAACGCATATGGGTCAACTTTTACAAAGACTTATGCCAACAATCTATTTTCTTCATAACCTTATTTTTGGTTGAGCAAGTGGTTATGCAAATTTTGAAATTTCAGATTAGGTAATTATTTATTTCATTTTTTATTTAGTTAAAAAAAAAAAAAAAAAAAAAAAAAAAAATACACACCAGAATGGAAAAAATGAGCATTCTGGAATGGAAAAAGAAGATCAGAAATACTTAGAAAGTAGAAAGTAAAGACATCAGGGTCAGGTTCACATCGGCAAAATGAGGGGAAGAGGGGGAGGGCAATATTTTTTCCCATAAAAGAGCAAGGAGGGCGGGATTTCACCAGAAAAAAGGCATTGAGGTGGGCTGCCCTACTGAAACACTCTAAAGTGGTCCTTGCATTTTGATTAACATAAAAAAAAAAAAAGGCTTTTTAAATTTCATTATGAATTGTTATGTTCATTCAAAATATGCTATGGTACTTTCATATATTACTATGAAATTTATTTATAACTATGCTTAATATAGTATATGTTAAATTTAGTTATGCGATACTTTAAAAATTTAGTTATTATTAATAAGATATTATTTATTTATAAGTATATTTTAAAAAAGTAAACAGATTAAAGTTTTTGGAGAAAGAATAACATTTTGATTAATATAAAAACAAAGTTTTAGGCTTTTAAAAATCCATTATGAAGTATTAATTTTCATATGCATTAAAGAAAGAAAGAAAGTGATGTTTTTATATTATTTTAAAATAAATTTATAATTAATATGTAATTAAGCTTGTTAAATTCTCATAATTAATGTGAGACAAGAGAAATATAAATTTTTCTTGGACAAGCATAAATTGTTTCATATTTACACATACAGATTTCTTTTAAATTTATTAGTTAAAGCTGTAAACAGGCACACATAAAATCAATAATAACAATACAGTAGAGTGCCGATTATCCAGATGCCGATTAACCGGATTGATCAAGGAGCATTTTTTTTTTTCTGTCCCATTCTTCTCCCCTCCCCCCCCCCTCCAAAAAAAAAAAAAAAACAGTTTTTATCTATCGCTCCTTTTGCCCCCCACTCCCTACACTCGCTTTCTTACATCCAGTTTCAGTGAGGTTGGTGGGAGAGTGGAAAGGGCTGAATGAAAAGATTAGGATTTTTCTTTTTCCAAGAATTAGAGAAGGTAGGAATGCCTTTTCTGATTCATTTTCTTTTGACTGGCTTCTTCAATGAATTAGCACATGGACTCCACAATGGGCATTTTAGTGCATCTGTGATAAAAAAAAAATGCAATACCTAAAAAACATTGACTTGGCCGTTTTATAAGTTGTCCAATTATCCGGATTTTTCATTAACCGGATCGGCCTCGGTCCCGACTGATCCAGATAATCAGCGCTCTACTGTAAACAGATACAAATTATTGATAAAAGGTAAGTGTAATAAATATAGGTAGATTTAATATAATTGTTTTCACACTCCAGGGGTCTAATTCAGAAGAAAAATCAGGTCTGTTAAAGGACCCTTTACAAAATTTTAAATCTTAAAAAAAGGTCTCTTCACAAAATTATTCATCCTAAAAAAGGACCATTCACAAAATTATTGATCCTAAAAAAACAGACTTTAAAAAAAAAAGAGTTTTATAGAAAAGGACCCTTCACAAAATTCCCCCCTCCCTCTAAAACAGCCCTTATGATAAATCTATTTCATTGAAAACTAACCTTCTATAGAACAAATAGGCCACCTACTTAAATGAACATGCTTTGCAGTAATTTCCTTGAAAAACTGATATTCAATTTCTAATTTATAAAAGCTTTCTATACATATGTATGAGTTTAGCTCGATAAAATCAATCATCATTGTCAAAAATGAAAACTTCATTGTAATTTTATTTTGCAAAATTACATTTTTCACAATTTCACAAAAAGAGGTCCCTAGCCAAAAAGTTTAGAAGAACTTGATTTTCACCCAAAATTCAGATTCACAAAATTATGTGTAGATTTTTCACAATTTCACAAAAACAGAACCCTGTTTGAAAAGTCTGGACTGGCCCTTGCACTCTTATAAACATACTGTGTATGTTATGTTTTACTTTATTCTTGTGTTTTTAACATTTAGCTTATAAGTTTATATATGATGTTAAAATTCATAATTTTGGAAATTTAGAATTTTATAAATATTAATATAAATAAGCATAAACAAAATATGTCTATGCATACTTTGCATATATTTATTAGGTTTGTAAATGTATATTTAACTACATTTTTATAAAATATCAAACAATTGTTTTAAAATCTGTTACTAATTTACAAACAACATAATTATAGAATCATATATATATAGAATAACTGGTTTTATATCAATTTATAAATAAAAACTTCAAAAAGTGCACTGAAATTGATTAAAAACTTATTTTTAGTCATTACATAAAAGTTTAGAGTTTAAAGATTCTCTAAACTATCCCATTGATATTGCTATTTTGTTACTGAATTTCTTAATACATGTGACGATGTGACACTATTGTGATTAGACATTTCTTTTTCAGCAATAGGTACATTGTATCGCAAGCAATATTTTAGCGTTCTTACAAAGTTTTTTTTTTTTTTTTAAATACTGTTAATTTCTTCTCCTTAACTTGATTATTATCAATTTTGTTTTCTATTTCTTTTGTTCAATGAATAATATTAACTGAGAATTGAATTTGTGATTTAAGGAACATGAATCAGTGAAATTTTATTTCAATAGAATAAGATAATTATAAGATAAAAAAAATTTTATAAACCATGTTTTTAAATTTTCTGTTGAATCATATAAACGCTACTGAAGGCAGCCCGAACCCCAGCAATTGGATAAAAGTATTAAAAAAATTCCTTGCTATCATCTTTTGAGCTATTATAAAAGTTTCAAATGGCTATCTAGCTGGGAAGTTAGTTAAAAGTTGATTTCAAGCTTTGTACTGGAAACGCTGCCGAAGGCAGCAAGGTCCCGAAGCAATTGGATAAAAATATTTTCAAAAAGCATTTTTACCGTATTTTGGACTATTCCGAAAGTTTCAAATGTCTAGCTACTCGGGAAGTCAGTTAAATAATATTTTTAATGAATCATATGAACGCTGCCAAATACAGTAGGGACCTGAAACAGTTGATTAAAAGTATTGAAAAAATTGTATTGCCCCCGTGTTCTGAGCTATCCTGAAAGTTTCAAATATCTAGCTAGTCGGGAATTTTGTGCAAATTCGATTGCAAGCATTGTACTGGTAACGCTGCCGAAGGCATCAGGAACCCGAAACAGTTGGCTAAAAGTATTAAAAAAATGCATTTTCACCGTGTTCTGAACTATTGTGAAAGTTTCAAATGTCTAGCTAGTCAGGAAGTTAGTTAAATAAAATTTCTGTTGAATCATATAAACGCTGCCGAAGACAGTAGGGACCTGAAGCAGTTGACTAAAAGTTTTTTAAAAAGTATTGTCACCGTGTTATGAGCTAGCCTGAAAGTTTCAAATGTCTAGCTAGTCGGAAAGTTAGTGAAAAATCGATTGAAAGCTTTGTACTGATAACGCTGCCGAAGGCAGCAGGAACCCGAAACAGTTGGCTAAAGGTATTAAAAAAATGTATTTTCACCGTGTTCTGAACTATCCTGAAAGTTTCAAATGTCTAGCTAGTCGGGAAATTAGTGAAAAATCGATTGCAAGCTTTGTACTGGTAACGCTGTCGAAGGTAGCAGGAACCCGAAGCAGTTGGTTAAAAGATATTTAAAAATTGCATTTTCGCAGTGTTCTGAACTATTCTGAAAGTTTCAAATGTCTAGCTAGTTGGGAAGTTAGTTAAATAAATGTTCTGTCGAATTATATAAGCGCTGCCGAAGGCAGCGAGACCTGAAATAGTTGACTAAAATTATTAGAAAAATGTATTGTCACTGTTGTGAGCTGTCCTGAAAATTTCAAATATCTAGCTAGTCGGGAAGTTAGTTAAAAAGCGATTGCAAGATTTGTCCCTGACAAACCCACAAACAAACAAGAATCGAAGTTAATAAAAACATGGTAATACAGCAATATCATATCATTGTGTTATGATGTCAAATTATCAAATGTACATTTTTTTTTTTTTTTTTTTTTTTTTTTTTTATACATTTGATATTTTCTGTTTACTTTAAGAACTGAGTAGGAGCACTTTAGTAAGTGTCCTCACTAAAGGGCAAGATCCTCACAAACTTGCACTTTAGAGGGGAAACTCACACTAGCTAACAGAAAACTCTATAACAATACTAATTCCATTAACCTTAATGAATTTAAATCCATTTTTGCTATTTACTTTAAACTTCACACAGTTCAACAAAAATTAAACAAACTTATGAAAAATATTTTGATTAAAATCTTTTCCTAATAACACAGACACCACTTTCAATTCACTCTATGCAAATTGCTAAGCTTCACACATATACTGATGATGTAACACTTGGTATCAGGTAGAAAAAAATGTCCAGGGTCAGGTTGTTAAGCTTTGGAGATTTAGCATGCTCATATTCAACACAAAATATGCCAAATGAACGAAACACACAAGACTTAATAACATTAAGATGTTTTAGTCATTTTAGGAGAGAAAAGGATCTTTCACTAGAATAATTTGAGAGTGACAATTTAAAAAAAAAAATCTTAACACGATTTCCTTATTACAGGGGTCTGTCCAGTCCAGGTTTGTTTCCCAGGGTCCTATTTTTGTGAAAAATTTTCTTATTTTTGGAAATTTTTTCTAGCATAGGGTACCTATTATTTTTATTTTCGTGAAAATTTATTTCACAAATTTTATCTGCACACACACACACACATATATATATATATATAAATTTTATCAAGACAGTTTCAGGAGGGTGCTGTGCCCTGCCTGCCCTCTCAGAGAAAAAAAAACACCCTTCTTGCCCTTCATCTAAAAAAGTTGTGCCTTTACTGCCTCTTATGGAAAAGAACCTTCAAACTGAAGATATGTTATAAATATAAATAAATGTAACGTACTGTGCAAACAATCAACAGTTGTTCATATCAGTAATAAGTAAAATTAAGGTGTAAAGAGAGTTAAAAACTTTTTCTTTTACCTATCTTATATATTAAATCACAAAGGTATTTCTTAAAGACCAAAATCGCACGATCTGGACATGCGCAAGAAAATTTTCAACCAATTCGGAACGGGAGTATTTCTTTCTCTTTATGTAGTGCAATATGAACATCAATGATAGAGGTCGAGCAGACGATATTGATATTTCATATGTATACGGCAGACGCCTAATTAAAGCTCAATAATAAAAACAATTCACACGATTAATTCATTGATTCATACTTTCCAAGAAATATATTAAAACCAAGCAATTCGCGAATACTTATCGGCAGGGTCGTACTGGCATGACAAAGAGGGCGCTGGCAATTTGAATAAAAAGGGCGCCAACAATCTAGATAAAAGGGCGCCAGTTTACTACTAAACATTATTCAAGGTTATTATATGTAGTAATCGAGAAGTTCTGCTCTCTAAATTGGTATAAGTAGTGTCGGTTTCGATCTCAGGTCTAAACGCTTGACCTAAGCATACGAAGTTTTCCATAATTTTCTCCGAAACTTGTGTAAATATGGGAATGGGAGCTAAGACTCCTTAAAAAGACCTAAGGGAAGGCATTCCACGGAGAACTGGGATCCAAGTGCAATGAATCTTGCACCAATACCAAGGTGATTACAAAATATTTTCTTCATACGCGACCAGAGTTCTCAAAGGCTTTTAATACATTCCTTTTCCACCTTAGACAGCTTTCTTTTCTTTTTAACGCTTCTCCAATGGAATATATCGTATTGAAAAATCACTACATAAAATTTCTGACACATAAAAAACATAAACTTTCCTTTGTGAGAAGAGAACACTGTACACGACCCCTCTAAACACGACATCCCATTAAAGAAAAATGCCATGTCCGCTTGAATTTGAATATGTTAAAATATGCGCTCGAGCATGAAATTAAACACATTACTCCAGCTCTCACAGTTAAGTTTACAGTGATAAATTTTTTATATAACAAAACCCATAATTTTTAAATTGCGTCATAATTTTTTAGAGTAAAAACCACAAATAACGTTGTTTCGATGACTGTATCTATAGAAATTGTGGCTTAAAACATATTAAAAAAAATGGACAATGAGCAAAGAAAGGGTTGTTGGAATTAAAGCCAATTGACTGCACTAGGATGCTAGGCCTGAGGGAGAGTGTCCTCCATTGGGGTCTTTCTAAGGGTGAAATACGTATTTAAGCAATTTTTGGAGAAAAGCACGGAAAATTCGAAAAACTAGACCGACAAGCGCAACCTGGGATCGAACCTGTCACCTCACACCTACCAGTTTTGAGCGCAAAACCACTGGTAGGCCACAAGGAAAGGGAGAATGAAGTCAGAAAAATTAAGAAAAAAATTAAGCATTTTTCACCTAAGCTATTTCACAAGCAACAAACATTGCTCGCAGATTATTGTAAACAACAGACTGTCATAAGAAATTATTAGAATGTGTTTTATATTATTTATTTCATTATAATAAAGAAATTATGATTCAGAAGTATACAGGAGTGTTGTGAGTCTAACTTAAAAGAAAATAAATTAATAAGTTAAATGCATCAAAGAATTATATAATGGCATTTGTATGAAAGATAAACTTGATAATGATATGAGATATAGATATGACCATATTATAATTTTAAAAAATGAGAGTGGGAAAAAAAGTAATTAAAAAATAAACGAACACGGCACAAACTAAGCGCCCGATATGCCAGTAACGCAAGTTCAAGTAGGCCACGATCTAGAACAGCAAATTGTATCAGATCAGTTGCCCAAATTAAAAAGAAAAAAAAATGTTAATAAATGTACAGACAATTAACTTACCATATAAGCTGTAGAGTATAAGCGAAATTACATATATTATTTTATTTTATTTCAAAGCATATGTCAAGTTTTTATTAAAGCTTCATGAAAAGTTAATGTAGGGAGCATATAATTCCAATCTACAGGACTACAAATGTGAAATAAAAAAAAAAAATTATCACAATTTTTGAAGAATTCAAATATATAATCTCTATCTCTCCACATCCCTGCACATCAACAAATAATAATAAAATAATAAAAATAATAATGAATAATCATACCTTAGATTATTTTTCCCAAAATGAAAATTCTTGTATTTCACAAGGCTTGGCTGATACCATTCAGATAATTCCACCTTCACTTTTTCACGTTACATTATATAGAATTAAAGATGTGCAGGTTTCACAGTGAATGTCCCTCCCCCATCTTCAGCTATTCGTTAAAAAAAAATTTGAAGCACGTGTTTTCCCAGTAGTAGAAAAACGATTATTAGCATTTCTGTTCCGGATTTCTTTGAAATGCGTAAACGTGTGGGAACAAATAATATCTGTCACCATAATAGTTGTTGAAAAAGACTTTGTATGTAAATGTACTATAACTATAATCATTTATGTGACAAAAAGGGAAACACATCAACTGCGCTCACATTAATCCCCCTATTGTTGAAAAAGCCTCAACTGTGCCCGCATCGAAAATTACTGATAACGTTCATTGTCATCCTCTCAGCCCAAAGTCCCAAAGCGTATACTAATCTGTAGGTTAGATATTCTTTGTCTCAGCCCTAGCTGTACATCGAGAAGTAACTAAGAATACTTTCTAGAAAGGAAAGACTTTTTTATGTACTTGTTTTGTTTACTTTGAAGGATAAGGCGAGGTACAGTTCGTTCAAAGATGGAATTTACATTCACGGAGATAAAAAAAATATATATATAAAAGGCACTTTTTTTATATTGTATTCAGTATTAATTTTCAGTTTATTTTTATAAAGACGCTATATTTTTAAAAAAATTACATGCATCTTTATTAGAGATGTACGGTATGTGTTTCACTAAACATGCAAATCGCCCTGTTTAGTGGAACATGCAAGATACCTTGTTAAATCTTTAACGATCATTGGTTTCGCAGCGAAACCAAACATTTAGCATAATTTAAGAATTTTTATGCAGCAGTTTTTTTAACTTTTCCCTCTTGTTTTAATCAGGTTTTAAACTTCTGTTCCTTTTCTGTCTGTAGATATCAGCACTATTCAAAAATTTAACAAATAATGCTTCACTAGAAGCTAATTGCATAAGTGACTTGAAGTTTCTTCGTGTGCGTGAGTGCGAATTGCTGGTTTGATGATGCACTAATGTCTCGTTTTAGTTCCCCATCATACTATAGGTATGGGGAACTTAGGTAATCGGGAAAACTTTCAACCTCGGTTTTTTGACTTTTCTACACGTTTTCAGGTGTGAGGAATCCGAAAATGACAAAATTTGTATGGTGTCTGTCTGTAGGGTGTCTGTTAGTCCGTTAGTTTGTTAGTCTGTGTACACGATATCTCAAGAACAAATTGTCGCAGAGAGGTCAGATCAGTTTTAAAATGTTACTTTCGACACTGGCAAGAACCCTATTCATTTGCAATATTCGATTTTAAAAACTTCGCAAGTTATTAGAAATTTACGATTTTCTTAACATGGGAGAATAGGACAAAATTTCACTTAAACGTGCATTAAATGGAAACTTTTTACTGTAAAATTGTCAGACCAGTTTTAAAATATCAGTTTTGATGCCGGAATGAACATCAGTAACTATAAATATGCTTCTTTGAAAATTTCGCAAGTTATTGGAAATTTGCGAATTTCTTAACATGGTGGTATAGGGCGAAATTTCACATAAACGTCAATTTTGAGAGATATTTTCATCGTAAAGATGTCAGACTACTTTTGAAATATTATTTAGGACACTTGCATGGATATTGATGACTATGAATTTTCCAATATGAAAATTTCGTAAGTTATTGGAAATTTACGAATTTCTTATCACAATAGAATAGGGCAAAATTTTACACAAACGTCAAATCTTGAGGGATATTTTCATCGTAAAGATGTCAAACCATTTTTGAAATATTATGTAGGATACTTACATAAATACCATAGAGTATGAATTTTCCAATTTAAAAAAATCGTAAGTTATTTGGAATTTACGATTTACTTAAAATGGCAGAATAAGGCAAAATCGAGCACAAACGTCCATTTTGAGGATCATAAATATATCAGACAATTTCAAAATAACATTTATGATACTTGAATGAACACGATTGACTACAAATATTCTAATGGGAAAATTTCGTAAGTTATTCGAAATTTAAGATTTTATCAACATAGCAAAATGTTGCGATATTTCATATAAATATGCATTTTTGGGATTGTTGCATTGGAAATATTAGCATGAAAAATAAACTACGAAATTGATCCCAATAAAATAAATTAATAGATTAGAATAAGATAAATATGTTGAACTGAATGGTGGGTAGCCTATTAGGTGAGGATTTCGTTCTGTCATTGTGCCAAGCGTTTGGTCAAATTCATTTCTCTTAACATAAATATAATATGTCCTGTACAAGAAATTTATGAGAACATACATATGATGGGGAACTGAGCAGAGTCCACCTATGCCAACTAGTTTTTCATTTAATGAAAAGCTGTACTATTATTTTCACCCGAAACAACTTTTACGAGTTTTTGTAGTCGATAATGCTTACTTACAAAGCATTTTATTTAAATTAGATATTATTTGAATTTAATAAGGTTAACTTATAGATGTTTCAAACCAAAAATTTCTCAAAAAGGAACAATGCGATTATTATTATTATTATTATTATTTTTTAAATATTTATGATCAGCTACGTGTCTAAAAGCCATTTTTAAAATTAGTTTAGTAATTTTTGAAATAAATTAAGTAGTGAACGTTAAAGGGTTAAACCTTCTATATTATTTGTTATTCTTGATAGGGTTTGAGGGGGATAGGGATACATGTTTTTTCATCCATTTTTAGAGAAAATTTAAGAATATGTGCACCTCACTAAGGCTAAAAAGCGTGCTGGTTAGTATTTCATGAGCATTTAATATTAGTTTGTAAGCAATTCTTTTATAAAAACATTAAAAAGAGGGCTCTTTTTATGCCTGATCGGGCGCATATGGTGTTAATTCTACATTATTGACAGGGGCGCAGTTTTTATTTATTGATTTTATTTCATTTATATAATTAATTTTAGTGGAGAAATAAATACATGTACCATCCGGTAGATGTAAAAGGATTTTTTATTATTATTATTTTTTTTTTTTCAAAAGTAGTTTTTTAGTTCATTTTTATAAGGAGGCTACATATAAAATTGTTGAAAACAAGGTGCCTTTTATGCCTAGCGGGGCACATGTAATGTTATTACTAACGTTACGATATACTTTATATTAAGCACTAATTTTTTTTTTTTTTTTTTTTTTTTTTACATATTTGTAGTGTTTAAATTATATATGCGTACTCAGACTCACTGAATATAAAAGGCGCCCTGTTTTGTATTTATTTAAAAAATAGTTTTTCAGTTCATTTTTATAAGAGGCTACATATAAAACTGTTGAAAACAGGGTGCCTTTTATGCCTAGTGGGGCGCATATAGTGTTATCGCTAAAATTACGATATATTTAATTGGGCACTTAAAATGTTTTTTTGCATATTTGAAGTGTTTAAAATATATATGTAGGCCAAGTGCACCTCACTAAGGCTAAAAGGTGTCCAGTTAAAAACAGGACAGGGTGCCTTAAAAACAGGACACTTTTTTATCTAGAGGGGCGCATATGGTGTCATTTCGACTTTACTATATTATTTACAAGGCGCTTTTTTTTAAAAAATTGTATTTAGTATTAGTTTTCAGCTTATTTTTATAAAAAAGCTATATTTTTATTTATTTTTACATACATTTTGATTTGAGAGGCACACGTATGTGTTTCGCTAAACATGCAAGTCGCCCTGTTTTGTGGAACATGCAAGATACCCTGTTTTTTGTATTATGTGTTATTCTTGATATTGCCAGAACATGTTTTTTTTTTAATCCATGTTTTGATAAAATTTAAGAGTATGTGCACCTCACTAAGGCTAAAAGGCGTGTTGTTTAGTATTTCATGAGTATTGATTATTTGTCTGTAAGCAATTTTTGTTGTTTATAAAAACATTAAAAAGAGGGCTCCTTTTATGCCAGATCGATCGCATATGGTGTTATTTCTACGTCACTGATAGGGGCACAGTTTTTATTTATTGATTTTATTTCATTTATATAAATAATTTTAGTGATGAAATAAATACATGTACCATCCCGTAAATGTAAAAGGCGCTCTGTTTTGTATTTTTTTTTCAAAAATAGTATTTTAGTTCATTTTTATAAGGAGGCTATATATAAAATTCTTAAAAATTACCTTTTACGCGTAGCGGGGCGCATATAGTGTTATCACTAAAGTTACGATATATTTTATTGGGCGATATGCGCTAAAATTTGTTTTACATATTTGTAGTGTTTAAAATATATGTACTCACTGAATATAAAAGGCGTCATGTTTCGTATTTGAATTTAGTAATAGTTTTTAGTTGATTTTTATAATAACGTGTTTCACTGAACGTGTTCCACCATATGTGTTCCACTGAACATGCAAGGCGCTTAATTTGTTGAAACATACAAGTTCGCTCTTTAGTGGAGAATGCAAGGCGCCCTCTTTAGTGGAACTTGCAAAACGCCTTTTATTTAGTCTTCTGTGTGCCTAGTGTAGTGGGGCGCACATGAACATATTCAAGAACTCTCATTCTTCCTTTATAATACGTACATGTAGGCATTCAGATAAAGAAGTTTCAGGATTGCTTTTGAGAATAAATTCTACCGAAATATTTCCTTCAATTTTAAACAAAAACCATTATAATTTTACAGTGTTCTAGGGAAAAAAAAATCAATTTTTACATAAAAAAAAAAAAAAAAAAAAAAAAAGTTCCTCGGCGAAGGGCGCACCGGGCATTTGCCTCGTTGCCCGGTGGGCCAGTACGAGCCTGCTTATCGGTTATCGTCATGCATTTTCGCCGAAATTTTCATTGCACAGGATATAGTATTTTAAGGTTTTTTTGTGGTGCCATCTGTTATATAAATATACCATACCATATTCCTGAAATTATTTTTTTCCATTTCTTATAAAGAAAAAAATAAATCTTTTAAAATTAACAAATTGTCAGAGTTTATTGTTCTTTAAAAGTTAACTCTTATCAGTCGAAAACTTTGTTTAGAAAATATGAAGATAGACATTTAAAATCAAAGGAGGTTTTATTTTATTTTATTTATTTATTTTTAATCTAATTATTATAATCTCTGATATTTCATTTCGGTACTATATTACAGAAAATATAATTTAAAAAGAATGACCTTAAAATATTGATGTTTTATACGAGTAAAAATTTACATAATATAATTTATTAAAAATTTAATGAGCAAATTAACTTGCTAAAATATTGAATTCATTCTTATTTGTTTATTTATTTTTAACAGTGTACTTTTATTGAAATATACTATTTTGATAGAATAAAGTATTATAATACTAAAAATAAATAAATAAAATCTATAATAATAAAAGAAGATGTTTGTCTGTCTGTCTGTCTGTGCATCTATACGTTCAGCCCCTACTGAACGCAGAAGTATAAAATTTGACATACGGGTGCTCAGAAGCCTTCCCGAGTTGATAGTGAAAACAGAATTTAAAAATTTTAATTAGTTCCGGAGATATTAATTAAAACGTCGACCAATGCCTAATTAAAAAGCGAGCGGATCGTAATTTTCGCTCTTCAGCATGTTCCTCAAAAGAGAAAGCAGAGAGAGAAAAATTTCGCGGGTTTTTCTAAAGCGATCGCTGCCGATCTGTTGAAAATATCGAAAATACACCTGTACCATGAGAAAGAGCATTTATTACCGATTCTTACGGTACATTTTTTAAAAAAAAATACGGATTTTTTATATTTTAATAAAAAATTTTAAAAAGGGCCGAAAATTTCTCTTTTTCTCGATTGTCTTTTTTGAAACGCCCTGTACGACCGAGTAACTGTTCCATTTATTAAAAACTGGTATATTTGGAAAGGACATTTAATCCTCTTTCGAACCATATAAACATTTTTACAAAATACGGATTAGCGATCCATATTTTTAGATTTTACGAAACATCGATTTTTTCACAAAACATCTTATAACTCAAAAGCGTTTGGAGATAAGTCATTTCTTTTTTTTTTTTGTATATAGATCTCGCTTCAACAGTTGAATATCCAAAAGATTGAGAGAAAATTTCAAAAACTGAATGAGTTATAATTTTTTTAATTTTCAGTATCGCGGCAGTTTTCGATTAAATTCTGAAACTCTTGCAACTGACCTTGACAGAGAAGAGAGAATAAGATTCTTCAGTGCCAGGTGCTAGAGGTCGGGAAAAATTGTTCTTTTGTTTTTCGCCCGAGTTACTTTTAACAGAACAATATTGATTTTTTTTTCCCTTTTTTTTTGAATTCGGTTGTAAAAAAGCAGTTTTGGAATTCTTAAATTTTAGATGGATTTCAATAGAAATCGTTAATCGCCCTTGATAGATTAGCCATTTTAAGTCTAAAATACATCATAGATATTCATTATTGTAATACATAATACATCTGTCAAAAGATATTTTAAAGTATTTTTATTGCAGGCTATTAAAATGATATAAGCCGTTCAAATTCTGTACGAAACTTTCGGAGAAAACTACGGAAAAACTAGAAATTTTTTATTCTTTTATATTTTACAGAGTTTCAAATTTAGATTTTCGCTCACATTTCGTACTAATAATTTTTAATGATATATAGCTCGGAATTAAGCAAGTTTTGGAGAAAACCACAGATAAGTCAGACACAAATCTTTTTAAAAAATGTTATACGGCGCCGCAGGCGCCACCGAGCGGGACTTAGCTAAAGTCAGAAATTTGAAAGATCATAACATGGTGAGCGAACAGGCTGTTTCAGATATTAAAAAAGGAAGAGGGCGCCGAAGGCGCTACCGCACGGGAATTTACTACGTTTTCAGTAAGCTATTTTCACGATATATCGATAAGCTGTTATTAGACCTGAAACG
The DNA here is from genome assembly GCA_963930645.1 of Salticus scenicus. Classification (NCBI taxonomy): domain Eukaryota; kingdom Metazoa; phylum Arthropoda; class Arachnida; order Araneae; family Salticidae; genus Salticus; species Salticus scenicus. The sequence goes on along the minus strand of OZ005662.1, from coordinate 50,279,719 downwards.
GGAAAAAGGCGCCGCAGGCGCCACCGAGCGGGAGTTTCGTAAAGTCGGATTTTTCAGGGATCGCGAACCAGCTGGTCGCCGAAGGCGGCTAGTAAAAAATAAATAAATAATTCATTCAAAATCAATTTATTTTTAAGTAGCATAGTCTGTCTCCAAGTGCAAATAAAATTATAATTGTATAATGTTGAGATATTTTGCTCATGCACTGTTCCCTGTTCCTTTCTTATATTGACCAATATATTTTAAACCCATCTTCTTGGGTTTAAAAGGGGATAAAGTTTGATTTCTATTATTTAGGTGATCATTTCATGGGTTTTCTGTAGCTTCATTCCTAAATTTACATGCTCTCATAAATTAAAAATAAACAATTCATAGGAGGAAGGCGTAATTTCATATATGATTTATTTTTATTATTTCAATATATTTTAATGTGTTTCTGTCTGAATTTTATTTTCAAACTATCATAGTTGCATTTCAAAGATGAGCCTTGAAATTGATTCTTATCTTATCTTTACTTTTAAAACATTCTGATTTCATTATTTCTTTTAAAATTCCTTAATGTATGATAGTTTCATTTGAAAGAAACATTTTAAGTTATTTTGATTTTAAATTTGTTTTTAGTAGTCATTGAATATAAGAGTTTAACTTATTTTTAATTATTTTTAAAAACTGATTCTATAAAAAACTGTTTATAAACTAATTTTTATTTTTTTATTTATTTATTATTATTATTATTTTAGTAAAAACAAATTTTAACTTTATTCCGATTTGCAGTTTATTTTTAGAATACAATGAATTTATATTTTGGATTAAATCCAAGTGGTTTTGCAAATACAGGAATGAAAAATCAAAACCAAAACTATTATTTTACACTTAAAATGCCCTTATTCTTGTCTTGGCAAATTAGAGTTAATGACATATTTTACAAGTGAATGAAATCTTTGTCTTTCATATATGCCTTTTATTAAAAAACTGTGAACAGTTAACATTGATAGTAGGTTAATATAATTATAATCTGGTAGTAAATCTTTGTATTCTTTCATTTTACGTGAAAAGCAACGAACAAATTGCACAGTAAACATAAAACGAGTGTAGTTCTATCGATTATTAGTTGATTTGGTGTGAAAGAGGGGAATCCTATTGTGGGATTAATTTACATGCTTGATGATTTGGTAAGTATTATCACAAATATTGATACCATCTCATTAAGAAATATTGATTCTTTGGATAATTTTATAAATTCTGTCTTTTTTTCCCCCCCTTAATTACTCCTGATATTCTTTTGGTTATATTTAGAGTAAAATTAGAAAAACCTTGGGATTTTTTTTTATTTTTTTTATAATGTGGAGTATGCTTAGATTTTGTACATTGAAATTTATCCCTCCTCCCTCCAACCAAAAGATAATTGATTAAAACAGGGCATTTTAAACTGTTTTTTTTTTTTAACTTTAGGCTGTGAAAATTTCAGTTGAACGTCATCCGTCAAATTTTGACGGGTATTAACTAGTTTGAACTTAAAATCAAAATTTTAAAATAAGTGTCTGAATTTTAAATGTTAAATGTGCCTTTAAGAATCCAAAACTTTTCTCATGAATCTAGAAAATGCTTTTTATTAGCAGTGTCTTGCCCTTTTTTAAATATGGGGAATACTCTGATATGTAATGTGAAATAGTTGATCATTTTCATACTCAAAAGTTCTAAATCATTAAAATGAACATTCCTACCATCTTGATAGATATAAATCGTTAAAAAATGTCAAGAAGGCAACTATTATTGGGATTTCCCAAAAAAAACTTTTTTGAAACACTGGTTAAAATTTTTTAAAGCACCAATTAGAAACATCTTAAAAGAACAAGTACCCCCCCCCCCCCCCCATCCCCCACAAAGAACCAATTTAAAAAAATTTTAAACCATTGGATACTCTAAACAATTACTGAAAAATTTTCTTTTTTTTATCCTGAAATCAAGAAATACCTATATTAAGCAGAAATTCTTATGCTTAATCACCCCTGCAATTTACAACCATTAGCTTTGTTCTTGCATCCCGTTAATATTATATTAAGATTACATTATAGGACATTTTACATAAATAAAAAACACGCCGAAAAATCTCATTTTTTGGAAACAATGAAAGGCTAATATATAACTTTCCTTAACTGCACGTCCTCACATAAAACATTTCATAACTTCATTTGATTAATATTAAAGTGACTTAGAGGTTTTTTTTTTTAATTAATGGGCATATTTTCAGATTCCTTCAATGAATTTTTGTTCAAAATTAAATAAATTTACCATACCTTTCAATCCAGGATGTAATTATTACATATTACAGCATGCACTCCATGCATTGTTTGCGATTTGTTTATTTTTGCATTCGTTTTTCGTTGCCACAACGGATTAATTTGCCACTGGGTTGGTTGGTTTTAACATTGCACTACTGGGTAAGTAGAATAATTAACTTATTTCTCCTCCTCAGGTATGGCAACACTGACGATAGATGGATAGATATGTAAATAAAAACTTTGCGAAAGCCTAAACCGAAAAGTGGAAAGGTAAGTAAAACTATAAAATAACAAATATAAATGAAGCATAAAGTAGCTTAAAATAAAGCATTTAATTTATATCCACATAAGGTAGGGGGAAATTTCTGGTCATGAGTTTGTCAGCACATTTAGATACTGTCCAGTCCTTTAAATTGTTACTTCTATGCACAAAATGCCAGTTTTACTGATGAGCAATATAACTTTGAAATATAATAATATTTCAAGTGTAGGATGACTTTATTAATAAAAATATTCATAGATTATTATTATTTTTTTTTTTTTTGAGGAATTTTACTTTCAGCAATATTTTTTAATAGTTTAATTTGTACTTTAATTTGTTTCATATAAAGTATTTCTACAGATATTTGTATCATTATTAAGTTTTTGATTTCCTTTATATTTATTTTTCACATTTATAAAAATTAAGTATAAAATTGATCCTAAATTAAATTATGCAAATTTTCTTATCCTTCATATAATATTGCTTATTACTATTTTTAATTAATTTATAATATTAAGAAAAAAATAAGTGATGTTATATATTTCACTTTTAAATTGAGATATCTTAACAAAATCAGTTTATATATATTTTTTTAGTTACATTCATGCCTCCTAGTATTAAACAAATTATTATAAATTATGCATTATCATCAGTAAAGTTTAAAGAACGTAAATTATAAGTAATTTAAATTCTATATATTCAACTACACACAATATATATTCTGTCTAGACATAAAAATAAAATAAAAAAAATTCTAACAAATATTTGATTTTATTCCCTTTATTATTAAGTTAGAATTTTATTGGATGTAAAAAAAAAAGTGCTTAAAAGGGGACATCATAAAAACTGAGCAAATGAGAGGTAATGTTTATCATTAATAAACATTAACAGGATTAATAAGCTGTTTATCCTCTCGCCTTCCCTCCTGTTAATATTCACAATTTTATTATTAATATCTAGTTTAAAAGTTTCCAGCTGTATAGAAATTTAATTCTATCTTAGTATTATATGTAAATATTGTACTTACTATATAAGCCATAAAAAAAGATTTATTTTATACACGTTTTAGTTATATTTATGTCTCCTACTGTTAAATAAATAAATGTAAAATAAACAGAAAGCAATAATTTACTTCTAGGCATGGGTTTGATAGATTCTAATTATTGTAGTTTTTAAACACAACACTATAACACAGTTAAAAATTATTTAAGACTTCATAAAATACTGACAATTTCATGTAGGCAAACAGTTTAATAATGTAATTTATTATATTATCAACCTCAAATATGAGACCCTCAAAATTTCCAAAGAGCCTTACAACATCCTGTGCCCTCTCCCCCAAACAAAAATCTATTTAAATCTCTTACAACCTTGCACCAAGAAAGATCCCACCACAATAATTAAAGAGAAAGGCGACCATACCATTGAAGTACTCACGACCTCAAATCAAGATATGACGATCGCCTACACAGATGGCTCTTCTGACTCTGATCTCGATAGAGGAGGAGCAGGTGTCTTTTTCATCGAACCAGACGGAGCGTAGGAATGCCACGGTATTCCTGTTGGGAAAATCGCCTCCAACTACACATCCGAGCTCGTCGCCATCAAATGTGCTCTGGAGATTTATCTGTCTAAGGAGGACCAGAGTTCCAAAGGCATCATCATATTCTCAGATTGCAGATCAGCATTGCAAGCGATCCAGAAGGGCAAATGTCAACTCAGCCATCAGATCATTGAGTTCACAAACAAAATCATTGCTGCCCAGGGTTCCTGCATCTTGCAATGGATACCGGCTCACGTAAATATTTTCAGTAATGAGAAGGCCGATGAGCTCGCAAAGGCTGCACATAATTCTCCTCAGCCATCCAAATGTCGAACCCTCGTTGACGCCAATGCCGTCGCTGGCCGAAGACTAATCGGTCAACAAGCTAAACGAAACTCCATTCCGGAATTGAACTGTGATAGAGCCTTATCAACTATTTTAACCAGACTGAGGACAAACCATTTAAAGGGGATGAGGATTTCTGAGGACGGGCAGCGTAGTTACACCAACTTTTGTCCTCACTGCCCAGACGACATCCCACTGTCTCCCCAACACATCTTCAGCTGCCCAGCAATCCAGGCCAAACTTCTTAATATCGGCTTTGAAGACCCAGTAAACCTACTTTATACAGATAGGGCTGTCGAGGTTGCTAAAGCTGTCTTCGACAGCTTCGGAGCCATTTAATTGCACTTTCATAGACACGACATCATCATCATCATTATTCAACCATTTTAATGGGAAAAAAAAAAAAAAAAACTTTAAAATATTAGATTAATTATATATATATATATATTTTTTAAGTGTATTATTTTGGTAAAATAAAATTTAATGTACAAAAAAAAGTGGGGGGGGGGGGGGGGTCAATATTTCAAATATAGATGTTTTAATCAAGTAAGGTAGGGTAAAAAAACTTTGACATGAATTTCAATTTAATCTTCAGTATAAATCTCCTGCATAGTTAAGGAGTTTGATCTCCTTTGATATCTCCCCCCTACCCCTTATTGGGTTGATTTCTAGATTAGAGGGGCACTTTCTGCTTGGCGAACTTTCGTAGCGATAAACTGCACTTCCTTGTACACATAACTTAAGAATTCTATTATGACGCAGTATGGAGAGATTTGATTGGTTCATTTGTTTTTTATTGATTTGAGTATATTTTACATTGCAGTAGAGCTACATTACGGGAAATTACGCGATATTTGATTGGTTCACTTGTTTTGAGCGTATTTTACGTTGCACTAGAGCTACATTACGGGAAATTAGGCGATATTTGATTGGATCACTTGTTTTGAGCGTATTTTACGTTGCACTAGAGCTACATTACGGGAAATTAGGCGATATTTGATTGGATCACTTGTTTTGAGCGTATTTTACGTTGCACTAGAGCTACATTACGGGAAATTAGGCGATATTTGATTGGATCACTTGTTTTGAGCGTATTTTACGTTGCACTAGAGCTACATTACGGGAAATTAGGCGATATTTGATTGGATCACTTGTTTTGAGCGTATTTTACGTTGCACTAGAGCTACATTAACAGATATTAGGCAATATTTGATTGGATCACTTGTTTGAGCGTATTTTACGTTGCACTAGAGCTACATTACGGGAAATTAGGCGATATTTGATTGGATCACTTGTTTTGAGCGTATTTTACGTTGCACTAGAGCTACATTACGGAAAATTAGGCGATATTTGATTGGTTCATTTGTTTTGAACGTATTTTACGTTGCACTAGAGCTACATTGCGGGAAATTAGTCGATATTTGATTGAATCATTTGTTTTGAACGTATTTTACGTTGCACTAGAGCTACATTGCGGGAAATTAGGCGATATTTGATTGGATCATTTGTTTTGAGCGTATTTCACGTTGCACTAGAGCTACATTATGGGAAATTTTGGTCTTAACATGCGTGATAGTGAATGCCGCGGAGCCGAGTTACGTGCGTTTTCAGGTTCATGCACAGCGAGGTAGGGGTGTCCAGTGATGTTTTTTTGGTTTTAACATGCGCGACAGTGACTGCCGCGGAGCCGAGTTACGTGCGTTTTCAGATTCATGCACAGCGAGGTAGGGGTGTCCAGTGATGTTTTTTTGGTTTTAACGTGCGCGATAGTGAATGCCGCGGAGCCGAGTTACGTGAGTTTTCAGGTTCATGCACAGCGAGGTAGGGGTGTCCAGTGATGTTTTTTTGGTTTTAACATGCGCGACAGTGACTGCCGCGGAGCCGAGTTACGTGCGTTTTCAGATTCATGCACAGCGAGGTAGGGGTGTCCAGTGATGTTTTTTTGGTTTTAACGTGCGCGACAGTGACTGCCGCGGAACCGAGTTACGTGCGTTTTCAGGTTCATGCACAGCGAGGTAGGGGTGTCCAGTGATGTTTTTTTTGGTTTTAATGTGCGCGACAGTGACTGCCGCGGAGCCGAGTTACGTGCGTTTTCAGGTTCATGCACAGCGAGGTAGGGGTGTCCAGTGATGTTTTTTTGGTTTTAACGTGCGCGACAGTGATTGCCGCGGAGCTGAGTTACGTGCGTTTTCAGGTTCATGCACAGCGAGGTAGGGGTGTCCAGTGATGTTTTTTTGGTTTTAACGTGCGCGACAGTGACTGCCGCAGAGCCGAGTTACGTGCGTTTTCAGGTTCATGCACAGCGAGGTAGGGGTGTCCAGTGATGTTTTTTTGGTTTTAACGTGCGCGACAGTGACTGCCGCGGAGCCGAGTTACGTGCGTTTTCAGGTTCATGCACAGCGAGGTAGGGGTGTCCAGTGATGTTTTTTTGGTTTTAACGTGCGCGACAGTGAAGCAGGATTTATAGTGGCCACTCCGTTCCGCTGTACGCAAGAACAGAGCTAGAATATAAGGAGTGATAACTTCATATTCAGTTGAATTCTATTCAATTTCTTATTCATTAGATAGTTGTCACTCCCTACATTCTAGCTCAGTGCTTGCGGACAGCGGAACGGAACGGTCACTATAAAGGCACCTTGATTGCCGCGGAGCCGAGTTACGTGCGTTTTCAGGTTCATGCACAGCGAGGTAGGGGTGTCCAGTGATGTTTTTTTGGTTTTAACGTGCGCGACAGTGATTGCCGCGGAGCCGAGTTACGTGCGTTTTCAGGTTCATGCACAGCGAGGTAGGGGTGTCCAGTGATGTTTTTTTGGTTTTAACGTGCGCGACAGTGACTGCCGCGGAGCCGAGTTACGTGCGTTTTCAGGTTCATGCACAGCGAGGTAGGGGTGTCCAGTGATGTTTTTTTGGTTTTAACGTGCGCGACAGTGACTGCCGCGGAGCCGAGTTACGTGCGTTTTCAGATTCATAGTTTTATACAGCCATGTTTCTTTGTTGGTTCATATATCTTAGGGGTATGTCCCAATTCATCCTCCGTCGTTACAGTGGCCGGATCCGTGAACTTTTAAAACAGAGATGCTTTAAATTGCTACAATTAACTAATTATGCATGTATTTTTTTTTTTTTCAAATTTAATTAATAAGCACTAAAAATAAAATTTAAATATAAAATAGTTAATTTCTATAATTTAAAAAAAAATTATAATATTGCGAATAAAGTAAACGTTGTCTGTAGAAAATGGGGATATTTGGTTGCCGTAGTCATTGCCCACAACGTAGCACTAGTTCGACGTAAAACTCACTCACAGAATCACTTGTTGGTCAAGTTTATGAAAACTAGCTAATTTTCCCCTCCGCTGAAATGTAAGTGTTACTGAAAAATTCGAAACGATATGTGTCTGGAGAAATGAAAGCGTATCATTTGATAACTTGAAAATATGTTTTTTATTTTATTTGTATATTCTCATACTTTTTATACCGATGTGTTTCGATTCATTTGAATGCGGTTTTAGAATCCTCGAATGTTACGAATTAACTGAGCGCGAAGTGAAATATTTGATATGTGATTTACGTATTATGGAGTCAACAGAAATTTCAAAATGGAAAAAAATAAATAAATTAATAAATAAATAAATAAAATTCATGATGCATTTATTGTAAGTTTTCATGCTTTTTTAATTACTTTTAAAGTTATATTTTTATTCTGAATTTTCATTTATTTAATTACATTTATTGTGTTGTTGAAATCAATTTGCTCTTAAAACTTCGATGAGAAAACGTGTATTTTGTTAGGTATTTGCTTATTTATTAAAATATTGTAGTTAAAAATTTAATTATTTATTTCATTTCGAACGTAAACAAACGTTTTGTAAGTTAAAAAGTTAATTAACCATCGCCATTTTATTAAAATTCTTCGATAATTTCATTTATTTTCGTTAAATAGTCGTCTGCATTAGTATTTATTTCATTTCGAACGTAAACAAACGTTTTTTCAGGTTGCCATTAGATAAATTCATTACCTTGGTTCGTTGGCGCACGGATAATATCGCCAAAATGTAAACAAACGCCAATGCCCCTCTATTCTCATAATCTGCCCCTTATTGTTTTGAATAAATTTCTGGTATTTATCATTTGATTATAATAATACTTTTTTCGTTTTGATATAAAAATAAAGGAACGTCTGTTGCCGCCGTGAAGTATACTGTACAATAATTAGAATATATTAAACTTATTTCTAAGTAAATTATTCTATTATTATTATTATATTCTATTATTATTATATTCTATTTATTTTACTTTTATTTATATGTTTAACAGTGTAATGCATGACTATGACTAGAAAGGCTGTAAAATAAAACAAATGTTTTAAGACTATATAGGTACAATACATTATTATAATAGTGATATAAAATCAAATTCCCATACAGTTGGCAGCTTGTTAATAATAAAATTGTATATATTGACTAGCTGGAAGGGAAAAGGATAGACAGACAAGTTGATCCTTTTAATGTTTATTAGTGTTAATAAGACTATCAAAAATACTTGTCAGGAAAATTATAAGTAATTTTCTGTGTCATGCATAATATATAATATGTATAGTTTAATATATAGAAATTAAATTAATTTAAATTTACTTTCATTTAAAAAAAAGTTATAATAATAAAATGTAATTTAAAACAGAAATATTTTATTTTATTTTTATTTTTTTCTTAATGGAAACAGTAATAAGCAGTAAGTACTGTATGAAGAATAGGAACATGTACATAATTTAATATAAAATTAATTTCCTACTTAATTTGTATCAATTTGAATTTTTCCTACAAAGTATTAGATGTAAAAAATTAATATACAGAAAACCACAAAATTCTAATGAACATGATTTTGTAATTATTATATCTCGTACATTTCTGGTATTTTAAAACTGCATCTTGAAATAATGATAAAAATATCTGTAAAGAAATATTATACTAAATAAAAGTACAAAATAAACTTTTAAAAAATATTGTTGAAGTAAAAGTTCCTGGGAAAAAAAATTGACAATCTATGAATATTTTTATTAATGAAGACTCCCTACACTTTGAAATATTTATCTGAATCTGTTTCTAAATCCTACATTTCTTTTATTCAGGGTGTCTACTAGGTCATGGAATTCAGTAGTAGGTCATAAAATTCGACAGTTGGTTTGAGTCACATATTGATTCAGGTAACCCAATTTCACTGGTCAGGTCAAACAATTTTTTTGTCTTACAGTTCGGGCTGAGTTGATTGAATTTTTTCTCCTACAAGTCAGGTCGACTTGAGAATATCTTTCAAAATAATTTCTTTAACGGGCAAAAACATAATTCAGCAACACATCCTTTGGCATATTGTTGCTTTGCTTGTAGCACTCATGTACACTTTGTTCACCTGATGAATGGTTGTGTTTTTTCAGTTCTAAACAATTGTTGGGAGTTTATTGCATTTTATGGTGTTTATTCAAAGATTTGTACTTATTACTAAACTTGAAGCACATTTTGTACTCTTGAAGTACTATACAACGCACCTAAATTGTTAAAAACTATTATTTATCCATTTTTCAGATTTTAAAACTTTTAACTTGGTGCATTAGTAATTACATTTTAAATTATTTACCAGTTGTATAGCAATACAAATTTACTTGATAACTTAAATTGCAAGATTTTTAGATGAATTATTAATTTTCATTTTTTGAATCAGGTGTGGTTTTGAATCAAATTCTCTATTGTGAGTTCAGGTTGATTTTCAGGTTACTATTATTTAGTAGCGTAAATATATAAGTATGATTATAAACCTCAGTATAATCATTTATATCTTTAAAAATCAAAATTGTCTTCTATGAAAATCTACAGGCATTCTAACTTTTCTCCCCCCCCCCCCCCCAAAAAAAAAAAAAAAAAAAAAAAAATTCTTTGAATTTTTTTTTTTTTTTACTTAACATTTAAATTTTCTAAAATATATGTATGCTCAAAATATTTCATTAATCAAAACAGTATTAATGTATAACTGAATGAACTACTTTTTTCTAATTCAGAATGTAGGTATTCTATTTTGAAGTATAGGAAATACATTGAAATGCAAAGTTTGAGATATATAGTTATATGCTTTTTAGGTTAATAATTCTATTCTTCTTTTCTTAGCCTTTTCATGAAAAAAAATTGTCGATTTGAAAAAATGTATATATTCCTCTCTTTGATGCAAGGGAAACAAATGACAGTTTTCAAATCCCCCAAAAATCTAATAGTTACAGTATTATAACATTGCACAAATAGTGTACATATGTATGCAGTTGTAGGTGTCTGTTTTAAATTGATTTTCAATACTATTTGCTTAAATTGTTAATTTAAAAAAAATGTTTACAGTCTTTTTTTTTTTTTTTTAAACAGCTAATATTGTTGTTAAACAACAATTTAAAAAATAAAGTGAGGTGATATATCGGTAAAAAAAAAAAAGATAATGAATATATTAATTTAACCCATAACAGGGGAGGCGAAAAAATTGTGGGTAGCAGGAGATGTGAGGTCTACAAACTACAAGACCATGTTACATTAAAATTTCTAAAAAAAAATATGAATAGAAATATTAATTTAAGCTTTCACCCATATATATTATGAACATTTACTTTATGGTAAAAATTAGTGCTGCACCGAGTAGCACTTTGGCCGAGTACCGAGTAGTTGTAAGAAAAAATAATTGACGTACATATGAAGAATTTTTTGAACACAAAATTAAGTTAAATGGCAAACAGCATGTTTTCATGAAACATGTCAGAACTTTTGTAGTGTATACACAATTAGGTTCGTTGTTATATTTGATACTTCCAGCATAGTGGATTATTAAAACCATAATAAATAACTGATAACTTCATTCTTTATTATGTCTTTCTCAGATGCGAATCATTCTCAGATAATTCTTAGAGAATATAAAAGTTCCTATACACTCAGGCTTAATTTAACATGCATGAAATTTACATATGAAATGAGAACATACATTAAAATAAATATTTTATCATTTCAAACATGATAGACTTCATTAATCTTCAAATTCTGGAAGAGTAAAAAAGATAGGTGGTTTCGGGCCATAATTTGCAGAACAACAAATTTGATAATACATTTTTAATAACATTTTAGTGTATTTACCTTTTTCATAATTATTTTTTAAATTAAAAATCAATCTTTTTTTACAGTTTTAAAAGTGCCTTACTTTTATTTGCACAAATATGCAACTAAAGTTTTATCTACTATATTAGTATTAGACAAGGTTTTTTTTTTTTCTAAAATATCTTATTTTTGTCTGTTTTATAGATACGATTTTGTGTACTAAATTTTTATAGAAAAAAATTGTGTATTACACAAATACAAGATGGTTATACGTAAATTCTTGTAACTAAAATGGATAAGCTCATGTCATGAATCGTCTCTACCGAGTTTGGTGGCAATCTACTTGCCCATTTTAACTGGCAGAAAACTGTTTGCAGCCAAGTTAATGACTGTATGTTTATATTTTCATATTTTTTTAGTTTAGTTATTAATAAAGAACTCTTATGAATACATTTCTTTCAATCTATAATAATAAAAGAAGATGTCTGTCTGTCTGAGCATCTATACGTTCAGCCCCTATTGAACTCAGAACTACAATATTTGACATACGGGTGCTCAGAAGCCTGCCTGAGTGCATAGTGAAAAAAGAATTTAAAAATTTTAATTAGTTCCGGAGATATTAATTAAAATGTAAACCTATGTCTAATCAAAAAGCGATCTCAATGACTGAGAATTCACCACGATTGCATAAAAATAGATATTTTAACGGAGTTAAAAACAGAAAAAGTGGAAAATAAATTAGAAATATTAGTTCGATCGTTACGAATTTGGTACCAAATGAAAGGGGATTTTTTTCCTAATCTAAGAGTGCAAGTGGCTTATCTCTACAGCAGATTTTTTAAAATTAACTAAAGTATGAAATTTAGTTGGAAACAGGCAGTTATTTCATTTATCAAAGATTCTTCAGTGCCAGGTGCTAGACATGCTGGCTAAATATTTTTCCGGTCGGGAAAATTGCTTTTCGTTTTTCGAGCACGTGACAGAGTACTGGAAATAAAAAAAAGCAGTTTTTGAATTTTTTCAATTTAAAATCGATCAAAAGCAGAACTTCGAAATTGCCCGTCATTATGGCTCCACCTGTATGCAGTTAAAAAATCTAAAGTATAGCTTTAAAAATAAAATGAATAGACATATTATATTTATTTAAATTCATTTTTATTTCATTTGTTAATGACACCAAAAGTTACTTTTAACAGAATAATATTGATTTTTTTTTTTTTCCTTTTTTTTATGAATTCGGTTGTAAAAAAGCAGTTTTGGAATTCTTAAATTTTAGACGGATTTCAATAGAAATCGTTAATCGCCCTTGATAGATTAGCCATTTTGAGTCTAAAATATATCAAAGATATTCATTATTGTAATACATAATACATCATTCAAAAGATATTTTAAAGTATTTTTATTGCAGGCTATTAAAATGATATAAGCCGTTCAAATTCAGTACGAAACTTTCGGAGAAAACTACGGAAAACCCAGAAAATTTTTATTCTTTTATATTTTACATAGTTTCAAATTCAGATTTTCGCTCACATTTCGTACTAGTAATTTTTAACGGTATATAGCCAGGAATTAAGCAAGTTTTGGAGAAAACCACAGATAAGTCAGACACAAATCTTTTAAAAAAATGTTTGTATTATCTTTGTATTTCAGCTTCTAATTAGTACAATTTCATTTTTATATTATCGAAAGTAGAATTCGAGATTTCACCTGATTTACACGTTTTAAGGTGTCCTGATTAGGTTTTCTTTTGTATCTCAGCTACTAATTAAAATAATTTCATTAGTAATACATCATTTGAAAGCTTTGTTGATTTGGAATTGAACAATATATTACAGAAATTTCTACCGCCAGATGGCGTTGTAATATTTTAAAATTTCAAATTCTGATGAGCGAGGAAGGTGTTGTAAGTTCTAAAACAGGGATAAGGCGCCGCAGGTGCCACCGAGCGGGACTTAACTAAAGTCAGAAATTTGAAAGATCATAACATGGTGAGCGAACAAGCTGTTTCAGATATTGAAAAGGGAATTTACTGCGATTTCAATAAGCTATTTTCACGATATGGGTCATTCTCCCAGAACAGTACATTTCCAAATTGTAAAAATCACAGAAATTAATTAATTCTTTTTCTTAAGTTTTTTATATAATTACATTCTACTTACCTAGAGTAGTTCAGATTTATTTATGGTAATACTTGAAAAAAAATATTTTGTATTTAATTTAAGAATTTAAAAAATTTAAGGTTAACGGAGGTGAGACAGAATTCACGGAGGTGATATATTTTACAGGAAATATATACTTCGGTTAAAGAAAGTATTTGCATGATTGCATGTACAAATTACAAATATTTAATTTTATTACAACATAATACAACTAAGCTTTCTTAAAGGGGAACTTACACAGGAAGCAACAGTGCGTTTTGCGTTAACTGTACTACTTTTGTTAAAATTATCTCTAATTTGTGCAGAAAGAACCTCACCAAAGACTAGCTTCTTTCTTACTGCAGGCGAAACTTTCTCTTTATGTAAAAACTGCTTTACTTTTGTTCTTGGAGTATCCCTTTTACTATTACTTAAGCACTGAAGTCTTTTTTTTTTTTTATATTTGTTAATTTTCTTATTAGCTTCTTTCAGCTTCTGTTCCAATTTCTTCATTTTCATTTTTACCTGCACTTGATTTCTTCGCCTTCTCTTTTTTCCTTCCATAGCCTGCCTGTGGATCGTAACTGGCTCTACTAAAGTGCTAGCTTGTAGGCTGACAGGAGGAGTTACGTCTTCCAATTTTTTCAGAAGTTTTTGACTTTTTTTTTTTCTTATAGTGTTTTCGGCTTTTTTCTCTCCAAGATTTTCTAACACTCCTTTGATCTCTTTTGCTCATTTCTTTTAATAGATTTAATTTTTCCTGCTTCTTTTTTGCATGATATCTTTCTCTTTCTTTCTTCTATTAAATTATTTGATTTTATAATGTTATAAGTTTTCTAGTATGAACTCATTAACATCATACATTTAAGGGTCCTCTTCACTCACCGCCGTCGGAAGCCGAAGCTAATGTTATTCTATGAGAAATTTTTCTTTACAAATAACTTATTAACTAATACATATTTTTAAATTCTGTTTTCACATTCTGAAAATTCCCAGCTGTTAAATTGACGGACATTCTTAAAAATTATTTTTTAAATTTTTTATATTTTATTTTGAAGCTGCAAAATACGAGTTTTCAATATGTGGAATTTTTTCATTTTGCAATTTCAAAATAAAATATTAAAAATTAAAAAAATACATTTTTAAAAAAGGTCCATCAATTTAACAGTTGGGAATTTTCTGAATGTGAAAACAGAATTTAAAAATATATATTAGTTAATAAGTTATTTGTAAAAAAAATTTCCCCATAGAATAAATAACATTGGCTCGGGTTTCCGGCGACGGTGAGTGAAGAGGGCCGTTAACTTGTTCTATTATCTTAAAAAAAAAAAAAAAAAAAAACATTTAAAATAAAATTACTATTACCTATATTATCATTCAGTAAATTGCTGATAATATTTTAATTGTGTTAATTTTACTATAATTTAACATATAGTTGATATATTTTCAATACATTATGATAAATATTATAAAAGTATTGAATGAGACATTTACTTTAAATCAAGAACACAATAAAACCACAAATAATAAACTTAGTTGTCACCTCCATAATTTAGTTTCACCTCCTTGAACAATAAGCTCAGAAATCATTCACGGAGGTGATGTTCACGGAGATGAGAAATATTATATTTACACAACATTTTACTCCAAATATATAGAATCATAAAACTTCAAATTTAATATTAATAAATGTTCACTACAACTAAACTTCTGATAATATTAAAATTATTATTTGAATAATATTCTTACCTGATTTAGAGTCTCACGGAGGTTAGGTTTATGTATAACCATTCATGGATTTCACATTGAACCTCAATCAAAACTCATACTAACAATCTTGTTGCAACTTGCTTTGCTCACAAAAACAAAATAGCTAATAGTGGCTTCTCAGGACACCATGTGCTGATAACATCACTGCCATTTAGTGGCAGTTTATAGCAGCTTTCTTAAATACTCACGGAGGTGAAAAAAGTTCTTGAGACAAAACTTTCTCTTGCTGTATTAACTGTTTATTTCAATTTTTTTAAAAAAGAATGCTTAGAATGCTTAATTTGCATCATTTAAAATTCAGGATTAAAAAGTATATAAATAATTTTTGTTAATATAAATGAATAAGAAAATAAATGTATGACTACATAGAGGTAGGGACAGATCACGGAGGTGAGGTTTTACATACTCTGATACAAAAAACCCACAAATTTTATGTATATTTACATACAAAAATACATTAATCTTATTTAGTCCATTATTATGGTAAATATAAATGTAAAATATTTCAGATATATATAAACATAGAGATGTATTGTCAAAAAGACATAAAATGTACCCTTTCAGGAGAATGACCCATATATCAATCAGCTGTTATTAGACCTGAAACAGGAAAAAATCGCCACCGAGCGGGAGTTTCGTAAAGTCAGATCTTTCAGGGATCGTGAACCAGATGGTCGCCGAAGGTGGCTAATAATAAATAAAAATAATGAAATCCTTACAACTACTCTGTATTGGCCGAATACTTAGTCCATATTTGGCCGAGTACCGAGTATATACCGAGTACTCGGTACAGCTCTATTAAAAATGATTATTTTTAAATTTTAACCATAAATAAATCCTGATACAGGCAATTTTGCCTCTAGCGTAAATTTTTTTCACAAAAAATATGTTTTCAAATATAAAACGAAATACAGCAAAATAAGAAGTATTTTTATATTTAAATGGTATTTTTCATTAATTTAATCTGTAAGACAAATTTTAAAATACAAAAATTGAATGTTACACAAAACATAAAAAAAAATGGCAGATTTCAAATATCACAACTTTCCTTTTTAGAAAAGAAACAATTTATTCATCATGTTTTTCAGCACATCTTTACACAGCTTCCTGGTGCATACCAAACATGTTGGAGATTTACAAGATATGCATAAATATGCAGTTTTTCTTTTTCTTTTTTCTTTTTTTTTTTGGGGGGGGGGGGGCAGGTAGCATGTTTTTCTTGGATTTATTTTTGTTTCATTGGAAATCATTTTATCTTCTGTCTCTCATTCATTTCCTAAGATACGGGTCATTGTCGTCCGTAATTTGTGATTTATTCTTGGATTTCAGATTCTATTCCATATTTGAGGAAGCACAAGATCTTGTGCTAATGTGTATAAGAATGCAATCCTTGTCATAATTGGATTGTCAGAGTAGCTTTGATGCAAAATGTAGGAGTCAACTGCGCTTATATCAAACAATCTATAAAAAATCACCATTGGCCAGCGTGTTGTTCTTCTGCTGCAGGAATATACAGAACATTTTTCATCCAATAAATCGACCCCATCTTTTGGTCTATTATAAAAAGCAATTATTTCCAGTTTTTGGGTTTCAGAATCGATTTCTTTAGAATGATGCATAGATGATATAAGAACAACGGTTCTTCATTTTTTTGGTACGTAAGAAATCAGTATAAAATCTTTTGTAAATCCATATCATGATGAGTGTTCTTTTCTTGATTTATCTGGAAGGAACTCTTTAGGAATCTCTCTTTTCCTTTTATTAACAGTTTCAACATAAGTAAAACCTTTCTTTTTCAGTTCTGATAAAAGTTCCATGGAAGAAAACCAGTTATCTGCTGTAATGTTCCTATTCATGTTGAAAATTGGCTTACTTAACAGTAAAACAGCTTGTGTGGGTTTGCTGAATTACTTCATATTTTCGTCCATGCCAATATTATCAGAATCTTTTCTGTGGTTAAAGTAAGCATTGTACATATAGCTGTTAAGAGCATCAGTTAGACACATGATTTTAAGCCCATATTTTGCAGGCTTCTGAGCATATACATTTTGAGCTAGCATTTGCCACTGAAACCTACTAGTATTTCGTCTACACAAACACAAAGGCCGATAGTGTAAACCTTACTGTGAATTTTCAATAAATGAATTTAATAATTCGGAGATAAGGGCTGCAGGATCTGATATTTTGTGGATTTGTCTGTCATCGGGGTTATCAAATCACAAATTTAGAAACAAGAATTTAAATCTCTTGATTGACATAACTGCACAGAATATATCTCGACCAGTTCCGTCTGTAGCAAAAAAACATTCAATATCTTCATGGTTAAATTTGAAGATAGATGTGTGTATATAAGCAAACTCAAAAGCACCCTTAATTCCATGATGGTTGTGTTAGAAATTTTAGCTTTACTGGTACCAGAAAAATTTCTTCTACTTTTTCCTATTTTCACATTTCGATTTGTCCATTTCATTATACTCTCCAACATTTCATTTGTAAAAAGGAGATCCCATATCTCTTTTGGAGTTGCTTTTCTTCCTAAGTTTCCATTTGAGCGATGTCCTGGAAGATGAATTATATTATGTGCAGGAGTTTGCACATTCTTTTGCGGCTCAAGAGATGACCACTTGAATCTTTTTTCCTGTAATAATATTTAGTTGAAATTTCAGTCTCTGTTTCTATATTCTCATTGTCAGATTCAGGAATTTCAGAATCTGTGAAATGCGAACTTTCTTGATTATATTCTTCCGAACACTCTTCAACGCCACTAAAATAACTTCCTATTTCTTCTAAACTCCTTTGTCACTCATCTGCATAACAGGGATGAGATTGAGAAGGCTGAATAATCTTTCGCAACCCCAATCTCAAAGCCATGTTTCTTCCCTTTGCTCGAAATTGTAACGCACTGAGGGATGTGAGGTCTCTCAGACCAACCGTAAAAAAAAATAAGACTTTCAAAAGGAAGAAGGTGCAAAAATTTCTAGCCAATAAGAGAAATCAAGGTCAGTGTCACAAAAAAGTAAGCTACTGGACGAATCCGTCCAATCGAGTTAAAATTAGAATGGGGGTGATAGAAAAGAATTTTGAAGCGGTCTCTGAGACTTACACCCCCCAATTATGGGTTAAAAAGAAAGGTTGGATATGTCAATAAAAAAGGTCATGAAAATTTTTTTGAGGTCATGATTTTTTTTTTTCTATCATGTCAGTAGACACCCTGTTTAATCATCATAAATATATAATCTTGTTTGAAATTATGGCCAATGAGTGCACTTGCAGTGATCAAGAAGCAAGCCAGCAATTGGACCAGAGATCGCACAGCTTGTTAAAAGTGAAAAACCTATGACTACATCAGAGGTAGCAGTCAACAAAGGAAGCTCTCTGAAAATAATCGGGTGCCCAACCGAAAGACTTAAGTGGAGTAACTTAAAGTAAGGCATCTCATGCATTAGTTTTATTCAAGTTTAAGAAAGTTTTCTCCTTTAGTAAAACTTATTTATTTTTAATGTGTTTAATTTATTTTGAAGTTTGTTGCCCTATCCATTACTATAACAATATCCAAAATCTGTAACCTACAAATCAACTAATTAAATGCTTTAATTATTAATTTCTCAAAATATTTTATGTGATTTATTGATTGTGTATTATTTTCTGGATCTATATAGTATGCTGTAAAAAAAGAGGGGCTTTAAGTTTGAAATTTTAAAAAATTGCTCATAATTAACTTTTAACGTTCCTACATTTTGAGAACCTCCCATATTCCTAATGACATTAAATTATTTTTAAAAACTTATAAAATCCAAAGTTTGTTTTGATTAACATAAATTATATTGAATTCATTGGTTTTTTCTTTATTGACAAATTAAGTTGTGTTTTAATAATTAAATTTGAGAAATACACGTATATATGTAATTTAGTCAATGATATTTTCTTTTATTTATTTTAGGTAATCTACTGAAAAAGAAATTCAAGAATTTCAGAAGTAGAGCTGATAAAATTTACAAAACAAGTCTTTGTCATGACTACCATTGGAAAAGTGCAAGATCTTACAAGACAATTTATTTTTGAGTGGAGCATAGACAATTTTGTTTCACTTTCAGTGGAACGGGGGAACTCCCATTCCAGTCCTAAATTTCTAATAGATGGAGAATCTTGGTATTTAAGTATCTATCCGAATGGTGATTCAAGGGAAAAATCAGTTGGATATATTGGTGTTTATCTCAATCGAAACTTATCTGGCTCATCCAAAAGCTTGATTTGGTCTTTGTACCTGAAAACAGTTGATGGGAAGAAAGATTGTGTGACACAGTTTTCTAATGAGTTTACGTTGAAAACAGGACATGGAAGTTCTCAGTTTTTGAAAAGATCTGAACTTTTAGAAAAGAAGTCCACACTGGCTCCATCTAATAACCTAACAGTAGTGTGTACAATAGAGTTCTGCTCCAAATCGACTGATGAAACAAGTAAGTCTTGTTAAATTTTAGGAATAACAATCATAATCAAATATCAAGATTGATTTCTTCTTTTTGTTCATAGATATTATTTACTTATTTTTGTTTTTTAATTCATTTGTTTCTCTGTGCATGGAACAAAAATTCAGCCTTTTCCTGCTGTGCACTGTCTGGAGAAGATAACTATTTCCAGTCGTCTCAAATTCATTTATCAAGAAATAAGTTTTGAGATTCCATTATTAGGGATGCACAGAATAGCAGTTTTGGCCGAATGCCGAATATTCGGCCAGCGGAATACTAACTATTTGGCAGGCTGATTTATCTTTATAATTAGGTGTCAATCACCTAATTTTTTGCGAACTTTTTCTGTAGTGTCATTTATTTTTACTAATATTTTATTTTTTTTAATTATGAAAAAATATTATAAAAAACTACTATTCAGAAACAGTGGTTTATATAAATATAGAAAAAGATTAGGTAATATTGCTATACATAAGTAGTGATGTAATGCTGAATTCACAGTCAAAGAGAATTATTAACTGTTAGGCTTCTTAATAAATATAAAATTTCTTAAATAATGGTATCTTGCTGTGCCCACTCAAAAAATAAAATAAATAAATAAATAACGCAACCCAGAAATGCAGCATTTGAGAAAAATCAATTTAAAAGTAACAATGTATTGGCCAACCTATATTAAAACTGACGCAAATGCCTCTGACTCTCGTGGATAACTTGTCGGATAGAGATGTGCTGCTTTTTGTGCATGTTGGAGGTTGGAGCACTTCATATGCATTTTTCAGTGAGAAACTCAAAATTGCTATTTTTTGACTTGTGTCATTTTTCTGGCCAGATTTGGATGTGATCTTTGTTTGATCTCTTGAAGTGTCCTAGATGACAACATTATGTGAATTATGCTCTTTCTTAACTCAACTTTAGAATCATACGTCGTTATACTGTTATTAACAAAGTCAACTTTTGTTAGATATTATTAATTGTTATGATTAATATGTAATGTAACTAATATTTAATTTTCTTTAATGCTATTGGAAACTAGATAAAACAATGCTTTCATTTATATATAATCTATTTCTTAATTACTCTGAAAAATCTTAATTTAATGGCACTTAAAAATAGCAGAATTTTTTCGAATGACTAACAATTTAAAAAAATAAAATTTTTATATGTTCAACTAGCCAAATACGAATAGTAGCCGAATATTCAGCCAAACCGAATATTCGGCTAGCTGAATAATTTTAGATTTGGCCAAACTGAATATTCGGTAGTATGGCCGAATACCGAATATTCGGTGCATCCCTATCATTATATTTAATTTAAATAACAATAATGAAAATTTTTGCTCTGTTTGGCAGCTGTTAAATTTATTAAAGCCAAGTATTTATTCATATATTCATAACTAGAAAATAGAATTAAATTCTGCATTTATTATTTTTGTCTTATTTTCATACAATACAATCTGATGGGTATAGCTTTGTATAAGAGGTAGTGATGAAGAAGTCAGTATGAAGCATTTTTAATTATGCATATTTAATGATAAAAGATATCACAACTTGCTGCATAGTGCAGCGCTCAAAAATCGGTGGATGTAAACAA
The DNA here is from genome assembly GCA_963930645.1 of Salticus scenicus. Taxonomy (NCBI): domain Eukaryota; kingdom Metazoa; phylum Arthropoda; class Arachnida; order Araneae; family Salticidae; genus Salticus; species Salticus scenicus. The sequence goes on along the minus strand of OZ005662.1, from coordinate 50,258,209 downwards.
CAACTTAACTTTACAGAGTACATGGAGTCTAGGGTGACAAATATACAATAACATTTAATTCCCAAATACTGCTTTTATTTCAATTCTACTAACCAATGGAATTTGCGATTTTGTTATTTTCTTCTCTATGGCTGTTCCTGAAATTCACGATATTTTTGCGGTCAATTACTGAAACCTTATATTATTTAGGCACCTAATCGAATTCGTATTCTTTATAAAGTTCAGTCTTCAAATACTCAATTATTTCGCCACTAATCTATGAAATTTATGCTTTTTTCAAAGCTGAATCCCGAAATACACAATAATTTTGCGGCCTAATTCGGAAATACAGGATCATGTTACTATTAACCAGGGTTGGGTTTCTTCCAGGACAGTGGAAGAAACTGGAAAAAAATGGAAGAAACCGGAAAAAATGGAAGAAACTAACCAGAAGACAAAACAGATGTTCAAAATTAAAATTTATGAACTATATAAACTCAAAGCATAAATATAATGTCAAATCTAAACTATAATCCAATTAATATTAAAAAAATAGTAGTGGCCACTACTATGCCCTTAAAAGAGAAGCAATAGAGATAATTACTAACCACTCTTCCATTAACGATCGCGAACATAGCATAATTCCTCCTATCTGGCAACAAGCAATTAAAAGAAACACCACTGCTGAAGTGAAGAGAACCGAAGATACCGAGATGAAGAACGATGTAAACAGAGAAGATGAAACCACTAGAAAGCACTGATGATGAGTGCGAGTGCGCTCGAAATATATTTGAAATTTTAAAGTAAGTGCTACTATAAAAGGATAATTTGTTAGGTATAAAATTAAGTTAATGTTATCATATCCTTTTCTAATTAAGTTAAAGTATAAGAGTTTATTTTTAAAAGGTAAGGTATTTTCTATACTTTATAGATGGGATTTGTAAATTATAAATAATTTTTAAGAAAAACCCACTTATTTGCAAAAACCCAGTGGGTTTTTGTTGGTGGGCCCAGTTTGCCAACCCTGATATGTTTGCTGATACATGATTTTTTGCGTCTTATTACCGAAATATCTGTAATTTTTTTGTCCAAATATTCTGAAAAAACTTTTGTGAAAAGTCTGTTTTATGATCGCTGATTTCATTTTAAGTAAGTTAGTTTTAGCATAAAATTGAGAAAATAATAATCATAAAATGTTGATTTTTTGTAAAAAATATTGCGCTTCAGCATAAAATACGAAATATGCAGAATAGTCAAAATATACGAGAATTGGATGCTGATTTCAGTACTTTCACATAATTACTGTGATTCTTTATTTTATTATTTCTGTAATAGTAACTTCTACTCTTGGATACGCAGAAAAGATCCCCAATACGCATACTTCAAGCAACTGCGTGAACAAAAACATCGGTGGAAACCGCATCCAATGATCTTTTTTCTGCCATCCACGTGAAAATACAAACCAATGATACAGATTGCATCCGGAAGTGACTTCTTATGCATTTTTCAAATCGTGTTTGGGCAAAGGTAAGCGAAGTTCGATTTTGCATGACATAAAAATCTATTATAAGTGTATATTTCTCAGCGAAAATGCTAAAATATCTTAACCTTCATAGGGTGTTCGGGTCTTTTTTGACCCAAATCGAATTTATTTCGCAGATATTTCCAACATTTTTGGAAATTTTTAAAAAATACTTTGTTACTTTGATTTTAAGGCTGCAGTGAATACGCACGTACTTTTTTTTAATTTTTCAACTGGTAGTTTTTTCGTAGTAAAAATAGTAACACATAAGTTGTTCGGGTCTTTTTTGACCCGAATGGACTGTTTACGGTAAAGTAATGATAGCGCTATACCTTTCAATAAATTATTCAATTATTATTGCTGTGAGAATGTATTTGTCTCCTCGCTCTTATCTAGTACGTATTTTTCGTTATCCGTAGCCACAATAGATGGCGCTACTAGATAGATACTACATCAGTAACTGTAAGTTTCAGAGAGCGGCATTTTTTCCCGCACTTTCTTTCCTGCTTCCGTATAGTACGTTGTTCTTTTCATAGTTCATTTTGTTGCGCATTTTGTTAGACACACAGTAAAGTCTATGATATGGCCAATCGTGGACTTACTAAAGAAGAAATAGATGAGTTATGGCTTGCAATGTCAGACGAAGAAGAAGTTGTTTCAGAAATTGAAGATCATGTTTCGGAAAGCGAAGAGACATCTGATAACGACACAGATGAAGAATCTGATCAGTCGATAATTCAGACGGAAACTTTAGTTAGCAAAGATGGTAAAATTGAGTGGAAATCTGAACCACAAGCTTTAGGTGGTAGGCGTAAAGCAGAAAATATTTTGAATATGACTCCAGGTCCTACGAAGTATGCTACGTCTAGAATTCAAGATGAATACTCTGCATTTATGTTGTTTTTCCCACCATCAATAGTTAATATTATACTAAAAAATAGTAACATAGAAGGAAAAAATTTATTTGGTGACCGATGGAAGAATTTAAATAACTCTGACTTGGAAGCCTTTATTGGCTTGTTGCTGCTGTCTGGTGTATATAAATCTCGTAATGAGTCCACAGAGAGTCTGTGGGATGCCACAACGGGACGGAGTATATTCAGTGCTACTATGTCCTTAGAAAAATTCAAACTGATATCGAAGGTTCTTCGATTTGATGATAAACAGACCCGACAAAGAAGAAGGGAAACTGACAAATTCGCAGCCATAAGAGAGCTTTGGGACAAGTGGGTGGAAATATTGCCAATGTTGTATAATCCCGAGATGTACGTTACTGTGGATGAGCAGCTAGTTGCTTTCCGTGGAAAGTGCCCATTTCGTAAGTACATGCCCAGCAAACCAGCCAAGTACGGCATAAAATTTTGGTTACTTTGCGATAACGCTACCAGTTATGTTTGGAATATACAACCGTACCTTGGAAAGAATCCTGGTTCTGCATCAGAAAAAAACCAAGGTCTCAGGGTTGTTAACGATCTTGTTCAAGGCTTGAAAGGTCACAATGTAACTTGTGATAACTTTTTCACGTCTTATGACCTTGGACAGCTTCTTCTGAAAAAAAAACTGACAATGATTGGAACAATCAGAAAAAATAAGACAACAATTCCTCCTCAGTTGCTTCTAAAAAAGGCTCCAATGTACTCCTCAAAATTTGCGTTCACGAAGGACATGACTCTAGTATCGTACGTCCCGAAGAGAGGCAAGTGCGTAGTCCTCCAAAGCACTCTTCATCATGACAAGAAGCTTGCTGACACAGATACAAAGAAACCTGAAATCATTCTGGATTATAACAGCACAAAAGGAGGTGTAGATACGTTAGATAAACTAGTATCTAACTATTCTTGTCGGAGGAAGACCAACAGGTGGCCCATCATTGTTTTTTCCAATATCTTAGATATTTCTGCATATAATGCATTCGTACTCTTCATAAAAGTCAATCCAACATGGAAGATGAATTCATTTCACAAAAGGAGGCTCTTCATTGAAAAGCTCGGCATGACTTTGGTTACTCAACAAATCGAAAAACGAAAACATCTGCCCAGAGCAAGAGCTGCCCGAGAATTAGCGATGAGTATTCAAAATTCAGAACGGACTGAACTCGCTCCTGAACTATCAGGAAGTTTATCAACTACCAATAAAAGGGGAAGATGCCACTTGTGCACACGGACTGATAACAAAAGTTCTGTAAAATGTTTCAAATGTGAACATTTCACTTGTAAGAAACATTTCATTCAAGTGTGCAAAAATTGTGTATAAAAGGTAATCTCTTTTCTATATTGTTCTATTTTTTCAGTATTTCCTACACATAATTTTCTAGTATATTCCTGTTATACAAATTGAGAAATGTGTAGATTAAAAGATAAATAAATAATTGCATATCCATATTTAGATTTTTTTTTTTTTCAAATATTATGATGCAAATTCAACTTTTCAAAAAAGCAGTTATTTGTCCCCTAAAGGGTTAAGCTATATAAAAATACAGAAAAGGGTAAAAAAAATGATAATTACATAAAAAAATTGTATTTCCATTTTTATAATAGAAAATTTTCAAAAATTCTGTGGAAAATTTAACATTTCAAAAAAGAAATTCCTTGAACTGCAAAGGGTTAAATTATCATTTGATCTACCATTTTCTATAATTTTGTATAACTACTTAATTATCTACATTACCAATATTCATAACGTGTGCCTAGAATTCGAAAAAATTGAAAATTATAATATGGGTCTTTTTTGACCCGAACACCTTAGGTGTATGCTACATTGGAACACCGTATGAAGGTTAAAAAAATAGCAATATAGCAGATGGGAAAATACAGGGCATAATTTCAAACGAAAAAAGTGAAGGGTGCATTTTCACTTGGATAAAAAAGGGCAGGGTGCATTTTTCACTTCAAAAAAGGGCAGGGTGCATTGGCACTAAAACAATAAAGGGCAGATCGTGGCACCCTTTGAAAAATGCATAACATGAACACTACGTACACATAATGGATATAATTTGTCTTTAATATTTCACAAATGTGGCCTTCCTTTAACACAATTAAGAAACATTTTGCTTCATTTGTCCACTTGATTCTACTCATGTGCACCATTTTGGAAACAACATAAAGAGCTTTCTTCTGATTGGTTCACAGGAGCTTGATCAAAAAAGAAATTGCTTATACGGTCAACTTTTTCAGACTAGTCAGAAAAAAATTTTCATACTCGACACTGGGCATTTGGGTGATTTGAGCCAATAAAATTGTCTCAAAAGTTGTATGAAAAATAGTTGTGTGTAATAGGAGCATAAGCCTGTTTTATTTGCAGGTTAAAATATATAAATGTACTCCCAGTGGCAGAAACACGGCGACATAGTTCCGGACACAGAAAAATGGCTTGCAGACAGTTTTTGTCTGCACTGATAAAAAAATTAGACCGCAACTTTCGGACAATCTTTGTCTGTACTAATAAAACAATTCTCTGCAACTTTTGGACAGTCTTTGTCTGCAGTCATAAAAAATTGTCTGCAATTTATGGACATTTTTTAACCATGACAATGTGCTGCCGATGTATGATGTCTTACACGATCTCTGGTAGGAACTCTAGAGCTCCCTGTAGGTGCTTTGGTTGGAACACACAAAACAGTGCTTAACACCCTGGTGACCAAGTGAGCCTAGATCTCCCTTGATAGGCAGCATTATGCATGTATTCTTTTCTCCTATTACCTGTTACTGAGACTCTACGGGAACGTAGATAAGTGCTAATTTCATTTAACATTGCTCCAAAACTTCTCCTCCACTTCAAAATTCACTTATAAAAAATTTTGTATAAAAACTAAAACTAATACTTTTATTATTTATATTGCATTGTGTCAAACATTGCTATAAAATATTTAATTGAAAGAATTCAACTTATTATTTTAAAATTGTTTATACTATATTGTTCTCTAGAAAAATTGTATTTGTGTGTTGTTGCACGAGATCACCACTGTTGTTAAGCTCCCCCCTCCCTCCCAAGATTTCCGCTATCACCTTTCAGGCTTTTTGAGTGTAAGCCATTTTCACCCCTGATTACACGCAATTTTTGCAGACAGATTATGAAATTTTAAAAGCCTGTCGCAGACAGCTACAAAACTTTCTGCCACTGGGAATGTACTAATGAGAAACCCACTCCTGCTTGAAATAAATAATAATAATAATAAAATTGTGTTTTATTATTTAAAATATTCAATAAACAGTTAAAAAGTGTTAAAATTTACTACTGAAAGTAGGAATATTTTTTTTATTTAGAGTTCACTTAAAAAGTTTAATAGTATTCCATAAAACATAAAAATCATATACAGCATAGTCTTATTTTTATAATGTGCTTTAAAAAAAGGTAGCTTTTGGAGATTTCTGAATTTTAAAAGTCTGTTTTTTTCAATTTTCAACTGTAATTCACTTTTATTTAGATTAATTATCATAATTTAGTTACATTTTTTTTTTTTTTTTAACACCATTCATTTTATTTATTTCAGGTTGCAGCTTGACAGACAGTTGTTCGTACTGTAAGAAATATTTTAATAGTGATCACCTTACAACTCATGAGCAGAAATGCCTAGATAAACCTATCAAATGCCCAACGTGCAGTGATGTTGTTGAATTAAAAATGTGGTTAAACCACGAATGCCCAATGAGGAGAATAAAAGGTATTTCATTTAATTTAGCATTCTGTGTATCTGTGTCACAATTCATTATTATTATTATTGATCTACTGGTGAAAAATCTAAACATTTGGTTGCTTAGATGTGTTTTCTAAGATTAAATAATTTAATGTGGGCCTCACATTTTTCTCATCTTGCATTTTACCATTTTTAGAATTTCATCTATGATGAACATTGATGGAATTCTAAATACTTTAAACCAACTTGATAATATTAAATTCATATGCAAAACTGAAAATAATAATGAAATTAACTACCTCGACATAAATATTAAACTAGACAATAACATCAAAACTACAGTTTATAGAAAACCAATTTCTAGCTAGGAAATTATCAATAACTACAATTAAAACACCCTCTAAATATAAAAGTAACACTATTCAAAGTTACATAAATCACTCAATTTTAATATGTACCAAGCCGGCCAACTTAAATTTATTAAAAAAATTAACTGTCGAAGCAGACTACTCAAAAAAACTCTTCAACAAACTATACAAAAAAAAAGAATCCATCATTTAAATTATATTCCAGACAAAAAAACCTCCTTAAAATTCACTTATGCAATACCCTACGATCAAGGATTTTCTATTAAAATCAAAAATGCAGCCGAAAAACATAATGTGAATATACCTATTAAACTGATCCCTAATACTTTAAAACATTTAAAACCCGTTAAAAATTACCTTTAGCTAGCGCTTTCAGCTGCTTTACACAGCCTTCTTCAGGCATTTACGCTTCCGTGAACCATCGCTGCTTGGCGGCTATATATTCTCTCTTCTCTTCCTCTCTCCAAGATATTGCGCCACCTTGCGTCGATTTCTGTTTGGTCGGTATTGCATGATTCCTTATTCGCTAAAATTTCGACGGTTTCGCACTTTGTGGCATAAAGATAGTTATTACAGTTAGCTAGTTTATTATAATTTTTAAAGTCTATTTCTATTTTATCTTGGAGAGAGGAAGAGAAGAGAGGATATATAGCCGCCAAGCAGCGATGGTTCAAGGAAGCGTAAATGCCTGAAGAAGGCTGCGTGAAGCAGCTGAAAGCATAGGTGTCAACTTTAAAAAATCTGGGGGGGCGAGTTTCAGTGGAGCTATGTTCAAATAAGATTTAAAAAACTTTAGAATTTATATATATCGCATGTGATACCCCTCATGTGGGCCCCTCGCATGTGATACCAACAATACGGCTATTAAAATGCATTCTTTATAAAAATTTTAACTTTCTATAAAGGGAAAAACACAACTGATTTAATTGTGAAGCAATGAACAAAATAATGAAACAAATCAGTAGGCAAAAAAAAGGAAAACTGATCTAATTGTGAAGTAATGAACAAAATAATGAAACAAATCTGTAAGCAAGAAAAAGAAATATTTAATACGAACTGATATCAATCTTATCAAAAAGTAATAAGGAGAAATACAATTTCCGTAACTTTAAATTAAAAAAATTCTAAAGGTGATAAATGACTGGATTGAACCTGGCTACTGAACTAATAAGTTCATTAATGAAAATAGAGACTAATTTCTTTTCATACATACATATGAAACTAGTATGTTGTGGCCACCACAAGACTTTCTTCTATATTTTCCTATATACATATTTAATCAGTAACAATATTTAAAAAAAAAAATTACGATTTTTTTTCAAAGTTTTTTTTTGTTAAAAGTAATACATATTCAATCAGTAACAATTATTAAAAAAAAAAAAAAAAAAAAAAAAAAAAAAATTTTTTTTTTTTTTTTTTGCTAAAAGTAAAACAAATCGATAACTTTGTTTTAAATTATCACAGATTTATAGTTCAACCATTCATTTTAAAGGTATTGACGAGATCTTTCGAAAGATACCCATCTTCAAAATTTACCCCCCCCCCCCTCCTTGGGGGGGTACTTCCCCCCCAGGGGGGAAGCGATGCCCCCACATGCACAAAAATTTTTTCCTAGTTAACTATTACTATTATCAATAACTCATATTAATTTTACAATCACGAGTTAAAAATAACTCTCATTATGTACATTTATACGAAATTTTGTCCTATATTGCCATGTTAAAAATTTAGAAAACATGAGATCACAGCGCCACCTGTTGAGCGATTGATCCCCAAATGTAATCAGCACCAGTTTATGTCAGGGACCAACTAAATACCAAGTTTGGTTAAATTTCGTTAAAAAAAAAAAAAAAAAAAAAAAATTCTAAGTTTTTTTTTTCATTAAAAGTAAAAAAAATCGATAACTTTGTTTTAAATTATCACAGATTCATGGTTCGACCATTCGTTTTAAAGGTATTGACGAGACCTTTCGAAAGATACCCATCTTGAAACTTTGCCGGAACCGATGCCCCCACATGCACAAAATTTTTTTCCTAGTTAACTATTACTATTATCAACGAGACCTTCCGAAAGATACCCATCTTGAAAATTTACTTCCCAGGGAGGCCGCCCCCCGAAGATTTAAAAGTGGGGGGGGCAGCCCCCCCTGCCCCCCCGTAGTTTACGCCTATGGCTGAAAGCGCTAGCTAAAGGAAATTTTTAACGGGTTTTAAATGTTTTAAAGTTTTAATGTTTTTACCTTTTTTAAATCGTTTTAAATAGTGATCCCTAATATTTATCAAATAATCAGAAGCGACAAAGATTCTATTTTCCCTTCCTTGAAACAGCAGGAATCTATAAAATCCCATTTGAATGCTTAACCATAGCTTTCTAATCCAGATACCTTCCAAGAGCACAGAATTTCTATGTTGGACAAGGCAACACTTAAAAACGAAACTACTGCTAAATGGCAGCATCTACATGCTCAGAATTTACGTGTGCTTTAAGAATAAATTATATTTTTCCATCTAAAAAATTAGCTATTAAATTCTACATACCTGCCAACTCTCCTGTTTTTCACGGGAGACTCCTGTTTTTTAGCCCTATCTTGCATTTTTACGTTTTAATGTGTATTTCTTCCGTTTTTCTAATATTTTCGAAAAATCGAACCAAAAACATTAATTTTAGACGATTTGTTCTGCGTTTTGTCAATAGATGGCGCTTAGATGCCATCTTTTCGGATTTTGACGGAAAATTTTCGATTTTTAATTAATTTCTTTTGCATTAAAAAAAAAAAAAATTGCATATATCGTTCGATAATTTAAAAAATAAAATAAACAAATGGCAATCAAATGCTTTACGAATGCCTGACGATTCACAATCCTTCTCAAACTACATAAATGTCAATATTCATTTAAAACTTGCTTTATGAGATTTTAGAATCTCTAAAGAAATAGAATCCTTCAATATTTCTTGCTCATATAATTATTTTTGCATCCCCTATCCCCCAGCCCTTTTTTTCTTATCTCCAACTAGCGATTGGTGATCAAACACTCTATGGAACCCTTTTGTTTCCCAATCTTTCTCACTCCATAAGCTACAACATAAATGCCAATATTAATTTTAAACTTGCTTTATTAGATTCTAGAGTCTATAAAGAAGTAGAAATCTTTAACACTTCGACTTCACACTTGTGTAATTATTGTTTAACCCCCCCCCCCCCCTCCTCCCCAATGTTAAAAAAAAAAAAAATGGTATTGATAGTTTTTATTTTCTTCTATATGTAATATAGAGAAAGTATTGGTTTCGTGAAAGTTTTCAAACTCCGGTTTTCAATGGATTTACACATTTTGGGATGTCCTGAACACAATTTGATAGTTTTTAGAAAATGTCTGTCTGTCTGTGTGTATCACGATTTTTGTGGACACTGTATCTCACGAACCAATGAACGAAATTTAACCAAACTTGGTATGTAGTTGGACCCTGACATAAACTGGTGCTGATTAGATTTGGGGATCAATCCCTCAACAGGTGGCGCTGTGATTGCATTTTTTCTAAACTTTTAACATAGCAGCATAGGACAAAACTTCGTATAAATGTACATAATGAGTTATTTTAAACTTGTGATTGTAAAATTAATATTAATTATTGATAATGGTAGTAGTTAACTAGGAAAAAAAATTTGTGCATGGGGGGGGGGCATCGCTTCCCCCTGGGAGGAAGTAGCCTCCAAGAAGTATAAATTTTCAAAATGGGTATCTTTCGAAAGTTCTCGTCAATACCTTTAAAATGAATGATTGAACTATAAATCTATGATAATTTAAACAAAGGTATCGATTTTTTTTAAACTTTTAACAAAAAAAAAACTTAGAAAAAAATTATTTTTTATTTTATTTTTTATTTATTTATTTATTTTATTTATTTATTTATTTTTTAATATTGAGAATAAAATGGACTAAAACGGTGGACAGATTTGAATTCTTAAGGGCATATTTCACATTTAAAATTCAAGCACTTAATTAAAAAATTTAGTTATAAATATACATACAAAAAAAAATCTGTGTTTTGATTTTTTTTTTTTTTTCTTTTCTTGTTATTGATGTGTAAATAAATGCTGATTGTCGCATACAATAGTTTTATTTATATTTACAGCATTTATCTTTAGTTTGCTGGTTATTTTCTCCAAATTCAGTAAAGGTTAAAAAAAAAATTATATGAGTAGCAAGAATTAGCTTTTTATTTTTTCAAAGAGCTGGCAGGGTGCAGCACTCTCCTGAAACTATCTGGGGAAAACTCTCGATCAGTGTTCTTAATAAATTTGTTTGTTAGATTTTAGAACTAATGAAGCGATAGAAATTTTCAATATTTCTTGCATATGTAATTATTTTTAGATTTTATTAATGAGCTTGTTAAAGCTATTTGTTTTTCCTCAATAAGATTAAAATATATATTAATCACCAAACAAAAGTTATATTAGGTCTTTTTATTTTAAAAAGTATCATGTATTGAATAAAATAATTTTCTTCATTTTTCTCCACAAAACTGTGAATCTCCCTTTTTCTTCTTTAAAATTATGTAAAATCTCCTGTTTTTTTTTTTTTTTTTTTTTTTTTTTTTTTTCCCACCAAGGTTGGCAGGTATGCATGATGTCACCATGGGTAAAATCACCCCCTAACGAAAATCAATAAAGAAGAAGATATAAATATTAAATTTATAAGCTTAATTAAAAGATAAACTCTAAAAACTTATTAAAACATTAAAACCTCCCTCTAAAAGTTACCCTGCACTAGCGCTTTCAGCTGCTATCCGCGGCCTTCACCAGGTACGCTGTTTTCGTGAACCGATGCACTCGGCAGTCTTGCTAATTGTTTTCTCTTCCACTCCTCATCCAGCATAGCGCGCCACCTTGCGTCTATTTCAACTGGCTCTGTATTGCATGAATCGTAGTTCGCCAAAATTTCGATGGCTTTGTGTTTTATTGCGTAAAAATAATTATTATAGTGGGCTATTTTATTGAAGTTTTTGAAATCAATTTAAATATTACTTCCTTATACAAAGTATAAGGAAGTATAGTAAACCCGATTTACGAAATGGATTTTGTATTTCACATTGCTCGAAAACGAAGGATCACTGAATGTTGCCAATTTATACATGTGACTGTCATGATGTCTAGTTGAACACCTGCAAGTTTCGTCTTAACACAAGCTCTCGTTTTAGAGATATAAGCGACTTTACATGATTTTTCGTGATGTGTGTGTGTGTATGTCGCATAACTCAAAAACAGTTGGACGTAGAATGTTGTGATTTGATACATAGGTTTGTTATAACATCTAGTTGTGCACCTCCCTTTTTGGACTTTGTATGATTTTCCGTTTTAGAGATATTTAGGAAAATTAGGTTCATAATGACCAAAAATACATAGGTTTTGACCATAATGTATCAAAAAACAATAATAACTCAAAAACAGTTTGGACAAATCTGGCAATTTAACTGACTTCCCGACTAGCTAGACATATGAAACTTTCAGAAAAGCTCTGAACACGTTGACAATGCATTTTTTAATATTTTTAGCCAACTGTTTCCGATACCTGCTGCCTTCGGCAGTGTTTGTGCGATTCAACAGAAAATTTATTTAACTAACTCCTCAACTAGATAGACATTTGAAACTTCTAGAATAAATCAGAACACGGTGAAAATGCATTTTTTTAATACTTTTAGCCAACTGTTTAGGGTCCCTGCTGCCTTCTGCAGCATTACCATTACAAATCTTGCAATCGATTCTTAACAAATTTCCTGTCTAGCTAGCCATTTAAAACTACCGGAAAAGCTCAGAACACGGGAACAATGCATTTAAAAAATATTTTTAGCCAATTGTTTCGGGTCACTGCTGCCTTCGGCAGAGTTTATATGGTTCAACAGAAAATTCATTTAACTAACTTCCCGGCCAGTTAGACATTTGAAACTTTCAGAATAGTTCAGAACACTGTGAAAATGCATTTTTTTAATAGTTTTAGTCAATTTTTTCGGGTCCCTGCTGCCTTCGTCTGCGTTACCAATACAAATCTTGCAATCTGTTTTTAACTAACTTTCAGAAAAGCTCAGAACATGGTGATAATTCATTTCTTTAAATATTTTTAGCCAACTGTTTCGGGTCCAATGTCAATGTTTTTTAACATAATGTATATTTCTAAAAGTATATAAGGAAGTCATGTGGTGTCCACATGAGATTTTTTTTCATTCTGGTTTGTTTTGGTTAGGGCTGTCGTTATTTTATTAAGAAATTAAATTAGAACCTAACGATCTCATAGTTAGCTTTGATGTTATTAATCTATACCCATCAATTAATATAAAAGAAGATTAATATAATAAGAAATTAATGAAATTATAAATGAAAAAAAAAAAAAAAAATATATATATATATATATATATATATATATATATATGGAAATAACGAAATAACCCAGACTCTAATCTCCGCCAATAACTTAATATTGAATGAAAATTATTTTAGATTTAATGATAAATTCTACCAACAAAATAAAGGGGTGCCGATGGGATTGCCGATCTCAGGAGTGATATTGGAACTAAAATTAAGATTAATGGAAAACAGAAACATTCTAAAAAACTTTAAAGAAATGAAACACTGGTATAGATATGTAGACGACGTATTTGCAATAATAAACAGCACCTTCCCCCCAGAAAACATACTTGATAAACTAAATGAAATTGATGCAGACATTAAATTTGCTCTTGAATTAGAAAATGAAAACTTAACTAAATTTTTTAGATGTTAATATAATTAAAACCCCAAAATTAACTTTTGAAACTTGGTGTATTGGAAACAAAATAATAGTAATGAAATTATAAATGCTAAATTTAAAACCCCACATAGATATAAAATAGCTGCTGTACAGTATTATATAAATCATGCAACAAGAGCTTAACAAGTTAATCGCCATGTCAGTCATATGTGCCTGATGCATTTTTAACATGCATTTTTAACTAGGAAATAACCCTAAAAGGAATATGATATACGCCGAGTAATTATTAACATGTTAATCGCCATGTCAGTCATATGTGCCTGACGCATTTTTAACACGCATTTTTAACTAAATTGTCTAATAAAGTTACCATGGCCCATGTGAAAATTTTTCTGATATTATTGTGGCGATTAACGTGTTAAAAAAACCAATGAAATGTGCCAAAATGCAGGATATAAAAAAGAACCTAATAAATAATCTCTATAATAACAGATTGAAAAAACTTAGCGATATAAATACCGCACAAAACCAAAATAAAAATATCCCCCCCCCCCCCAATTCCATATAACAAACGTACAAGTATTAAAATAAGAACTGAAGCAACTAAATTAAACATAAATATTCCAATAAAACCTAATAGTAATATTTTCCAAGGAATAAGAAATGACAAAGATAAAATCCACTTCTCTGAAATGGCAGGCATTTACAAAATAAATTTCACTAACGAAAGTGAAAAAAACGGATGCTATATAGGTATGATAAAACAGAAAATAAAAACACACATAAAAGAACACAAAAACAATATAAAATATAATAAAATAATGACAGCCCTAACCAAAATAAACCAGAATGAAAATATTAAAATTGATTTCAAAAACTTTAATAAAATAGCCCACTATAATAATTATTTTTATGCAACAAAACGCAATCTGTCGAAATTTTGGCGAACTACGATTCATGCAATACAGAGCAAGTTGAAATAGACACATGGTGGCACGCTATACTGGATAAGGAGTGGAAGAGAAGATAATTAGCAAGACCGCCGAGCAGTGTTAGAAATAAGAATTTTGAAACTAGGTGTCAAAATGACACCTGGATTAAATTTTTTGGGCATCAAAATGAAAAATCTAGGTGCCATCTATAATTAAATGTGTATATTAAAAAAAAAAAAATAATAATAATAATGCCTCAACTTGTAAATAATAACGGGTGTACCAGAATAAAATAAACTATTACTATTTGTCTGTATGCATGGAAATTTTATATTATATATAGACAAATACATTTTTTATAGATTCCCAATTACATTGGTAAAATCTGTGCAACAACTCAAAAGCAAAAATTACATTGCAACTACAGGATAGTATGAAGAACAAAGAAGTACAGAAATTGGTACTTTCCATGTTCAAAAGTGCAGAATCCAGAAGCAAAATATTTCGTCATTTGAAAGGTATTTTAAGTTTTGCCAGTGTTTTTAAGTGGTGTAATATGATTAGAAAGAGTGACAATATTAAAACATCTCAACCTCCAGACTGTCCACGCCTTGTCTGCACCAAAAATCTGATTCAAAAAGTGAAGAGTCGCTTGACACGTAAGAAGAGCATATGCATAAAGAAACTTGCTAGGGAACTGAAAGTATCAAAATCATCTGTACAGCGAATACTTAAAAATGATATTGGATTAAGACCTTAAAAAAAACAAATACAACCTAAACTCATAGAAACCCAAAAGCAAAAAAGAATCAAATTCGCTAATTGGGTGCGACACAATTTCAGAAAAGGTTAGACTAAGAGAATCCTTTTTTCTGATGAAAAAAGGATTTAAATCCACTGGACTGCTCGATTTAAGATGAATTTGTACAGCAGATGAATTGGAATAAAATAAAATGTTAAAAAATACTGATTTCAGAACTAAAACGAACTGTAAAGAGAATAAGAAAGGACGTAATAATGGAAAGTTGTCTAAGTTGGACCAGACGCTTACATCGAATGGCAAACAGCAACAAGGATTATTTACATAAATCAGGGGTGAAACTACTTAGCTTGCAAAAACTCTGAAAACTGTTCCTTGCATACAGATAGGGGAGATTTATTAAGGATATATCATATGGCTACCTATATTAAGTGATATTTGCAGACTTCATAATGCATTATAAGGCAAATTAAACATTTAAAATGAGAAATTTCTGTAAAAACAAAGTATTTTAACATGAAGTTCAAAAACAGTAAATATTTCAAAAACACTGAATTCAGGGGTATCCCCTGAAAAGTTTCACCCCTGATAAATTAATATGTTGCATTTTGTTTATTATTCTATCTATATTGTTCATGTGTAAAACCAAGTTGGGTTTCACTTAAATAAATTTAGTTATACATCAATTTATATCAGTCTATTTTATTCTGGTACACCCGTTATATGCAAGATTATATAAAAAATATTTATGTAATGAATGTAATTACATCGACAATATTAAACGTACATATTGAAAATCGCAAATTCATTCTTCGCCCAGAAGATACATCATTCCACCACAATTTAATAGCATTTTCTGGGCAGAAATCTTCCAACTGAGGGCTGTTTAATTTAATCATTAACAAATCGTCAACTACTTTCACAGAGACATGATTTCTTAAAACAGTTTTTATAAGGTTCAATTGACCGAAATAGACTTGTTTACAGTCTGATGGGATTGGAAAAATTATTAGGTATGATGAGGAAAAAATCCAGGCGTCAAATATGGCACCTATGATTGGAATTCTAGACCTCAAAATGAAAAAACTGGTCGCAAAATGCGACTAACGACCGCTTATTTCTAACCCTGCCGCCGAGTGCAACGGTTCACTAAAACAGCGTACCTGACGAAGGCCGTGGATAGCGGCTGAAAGCACTAGTGCAGGGTAACTTTTAGAGGTTTTAATGTTTTTAATATATAAATATTCATTTTGAAAGTATAAAGAAACTCGGTAATTACCATAACCACAAATATGCAGTGTATCGCGAAGTTGTCGAAATTATTAACATTTAATATTCTTGTTATGGCAACAATACAGCAGGGGTAGACAAACAGTGGCACCATATGCTCATAAAAGACAGCGTGCTGAACATTGCAGAATGTTGTTAAATGTTTGTGTTGTTGCAGAGATCTTCCAGATTTGTTTGTATTAATCGGTTTTGTGTTTCAGTTGCTTTTTATATTTAAATTTAGGTTTAAATTGAATTATTTTTCAAATTTAATATACCTTCATCTGCACTGGCCTAGCGGATCTAAGCATAAATGTAACCCTGGCCGTTTAATCACTAAATGAAAGCAGGAACATCTTGTAGTTACATACAGAACTGTCAGTCTGTCTAATGAATCGTCCCTATTCATATTGTTTCAAACCAATATGGAAAATTGGTAAGGAGTTAAAGTGGCTGGGAAAATGTTCTTAAGTCAAAGAAAACTAATTGATTTTCAGTTTTAATTATCTTTTTAAATGAAGTTACTTTTAAATTTTAGTCATTTTTTAAATTTTAAACACTTCCACCAATCAAATATTAATCAGTTGTAAATTTTTGGTGCCTTTAAAACACAGGCACCCCTAAGTCTGGCCATCATGGGTCTAAGCCTTAATACACCCCTGAGAACAGCAGCGTCATATTTTGAAAACAAACTGAATTTATTTGTACACCCAGTTTATATAAATAAGATATTTGGAAATTTTTTATTAGCTCTGAAGTCATTAAATTTTTAATTATTTTATCATAATTGTTGTACTTTTAAGGTTACCTTTAATTTAACTAAAATGTAACTATGGTTTTTTTTTTCAGGGTTTTTGATTTTTTTCAAAAAAATAGATTTTTTTTATTTAAATCAGATTTTTTTTATTTAAATCAAGATTTATTTGATTTTAATGATTTTTATTATGTAATCATACATTATTGTACAACATTTGTATTTTATTATGTGTATATGTGTGTGTGTGTATATATATATATATGCACAATATACACACTATCAATTATTTTACTTAAATTATAAAAATATAAATAGTATTCTATTCCCATAGAAAAAATCCATGTAGGCATTTGTTACCAATATTTTTATTCAACATGGTATCTTCGTAATAAATGTAATTTTATGGCAATCATAAATGTGGTAGTATGAGCCACTCAACTTGTAACTTTGATTTGTAGCTACAATAATGTATTGAAATAAAGTAAAATCTTACCCACAGTATTGAGCACATAAAATAACTTTGGAAAAGGATAATTTAGTAGGAAAAATGACATAAAACTGAAGCATAGGATTAAGAAAAAGAAATTTTTACTCACAGTTTCTAATCAAAATAAAATGAATAGGGAATTAAAGGGGAAAAAAATATTATATCCTAAAAAATTCTTACTTAAGTTTAACAAATATCATTTGAATCAAGAAAATTTTTTCACACTTTACCCATTAACAGAATTCACATTTTCATTACCGTCTTAATACTTCCACTTATTCTTTTATCTTTTTTTATATTTCAGGGGCCTGTTCAGAGGCAAACCTGGGTCCATTAAAGGACCTTTCACAAAATTTTATATCTTAAAAAAGCACCCTTCACAAAATTATTGATCCCAAAACAGGACCCTTCACAAAATTTTTATCATAAAACAGGACCACTCGCAAAAATTTTTAGCCTAAAAATGATCCCTTCACAAAATTTTTCTCCTTAGACCTTTAATAAATCTCTCATTTTCAAAATTAATCTTCAGTGGAACGAACATAGACTGCCTGAATAATCGGACATTTTTGTTGTATTTCTCCCGAAAAGCTGATACTCAATTTCTAATTTATAAAGGACTTCTGTGCATATGTGTGAATTTAGTTCTATAAAACTGAATTGTCATTGTCAAAAATTAAATCTTAATTGTAATTTTATTTTGCAAAATTACATTTTTCACAAATTCACAAAAATAAAACCCTAGCCAAATTTTCACACTAAATTTAGATTTACGAAATTACATGTAGAAATTTTCACAATTTCATAAAAATAGGACCCTGTGTGAAAAGTCTGGACAGACCACTGTATTTAGAGGGTACAATTCATTAAACAAGCAGTGAGAGCAGCCTCGAATTATAGTTAACTGGTTGTATGTTGTTAAATTAAAAGGTTATGATGTTTTTAAAACTTTTTGGAGCCTTCAGGGCTTTTTAAACACTATAATGTAAAATATGCTATTATTTTTAAAATATCATATGAGACATTGTTAAATGACATAAACTGGTATGAGAGCTAAATAAACAAGGAAATATTTTCTTTTTGAAATATCACCCACAAGTTGGGCAAAGGCGAACTGGAATATATGTATAACATCAATTAATGAATTGTATACTAATTAAATATTTACAATTCATACACCAGTGCTTGTATAAATAATTAAAATATAATGAATTATTAAAAATATATATAATATGTATAATATAAAAATAATTAAAAAAAAGTTAAGGTATAATTTATTTTTGTGTTTATTAATGTTGCTTAGTAGAGATGAATCTAAAGTTAAAAAATGAGAAATATTAGTTCGTCTAATGAAATATTTTGTTATATTTTATGAACTTTTTTTAAAATTTACATACATAAGAAATAATTAAAAATCTCATTTTTCAAAGTTAGATAAACAATTTCATTCCATTAAAGCCAATAACTTTGATATTTAAAAAAAGTGATTTAAATCAGTGATTTTTTTTCAAAATAATCAATTGATTTAAATCATGATTTAAATCAGCGTTTTAAATCAATCGATTTAAATCACTACAACACTGATCACAGGGACTCTTAAAAAAACAAAAAAAAACAGCTAAGTCACCCAGTGACCTTCAAAAGGAAAAATACCAAAAAATGTATTTATTTATTTATCGCTTGCCTTTTTCCTCAAAATACCATTTTGTTATATATATATATATAATCTTTGTATGGATTTATTTATTTTATTTTTTATTTATTTATTTATTTTTCTTTCTTCCCCAGCAAATGAAAAGCTTGTGAGTGACTTGGCAGGAATATTTGATTCAAAGGAGAATAGTGATGTAACGATCATAGTTAAAGATGCAAAATTCCATTTGCACAGGAATATTTTAGCTGGTCGAAATAACTATTTCAAGTCCATGTTCAGTACAGAGATGCAAGAAAAGGCTACAGGCACCATAACTATCGAAGACTGTGAACCAAAAAACTATTACTCTTTCCTCTTCTTTATCTATACAGGAAAAGTGGATAGCCTGTCTATGGAAAATGTCTGTGCAGTATATGATTTAGCTGATAAGTATCAAGAAGATCAGCTGAAAGAAGAATGTGTGGCCTTTATAAAGAAAGAGATGCGTGCAGATACTTTTTGTGATTTCATTGTCTTGATATTAACCCACGGAGAAACAGAACTACTCGAAGACGCCACTGATTTGTTCTGCAGAGAAATAAAAGACATTATCCCGACTGTAAAGTGGCAGTCTTTCATGAAGCAATATCCCACCCAAGCCAATGAGTTGAGTATTAAAGCTGTCAACTATATGTCAAATAAATTGCAAGAAATGACGCTCAAAACTTAAAATGAAATTTGATTTATATATACACTCCTTCTCATATTTATAAGGATACTTTATGTTTTGAAATAACTAATGTAAAAGTAATTGTGAACAAGATTATACTAAATGCACTTAATATATCTAGTATTCTAAAAACCAAATCTTTTGTAATTTTTTTAATATGAAACAAAATTAATAAAAAAAAAGTGCAAAATATTTTTTTCTCCACGTTTTTAGATGTTCATAATTATAGGGACAATCAAGATTTTTTTCGTTTTATTTAACTTACTAGCAGATAAATTACAGTTGACATGCAAATTTGTTAACTACTGGCCTAGATTAATTCATATATAAGCCTTCAATTTTTCTTGAACGGACATTACTGATAATTCCTCGGAAAAAAAGAACATTCATGTAGGGAAGTATGATAAATGTGTATTTTAAGTGGAGGGATAATCTCAGTCCACCATATTTCTAATGGAATTTGAAGATCTAAAATTGCTGAAGGAAATGGGATCAAACGTTGAACTGCTGGTTCGATGGGAGAGAGATCTGATGCTAAATCAGAGTTGTTTTATAGAGATCGAAGACTCATAATTCCTCTTACTGTTCTACTCAAAATGACTGCTGCTGAATTTGCTCGTAATTTTTAATGAAAGGTTGAGATCCACATTTAGGCATGTTTAAAATAATTAATAATATGTTAAAATGAATAAAAAACCTGTAATAATCAGTAAGCATTTAATAGAAATTAGGAAAGTACGTCTGTGTTAAAACTGAATAAAGACAATATGAAATGGTAAAATGTTGCATTTTCGGATGAAAAACATTTTATTCTTGATTAACCAAATGGTTTTAACAGTTACTGGCACGATCTGAAGATAGCGAAAGACAGAGCAGATTTTTTAAAGGCAGATATGAATCGGGCATTTTAAAGGTGGATCTTTGGTGCTCTGGGGAGCTGTTTCTACTTAAGGCAGAATGAATTTAGTAATTTTTTCTATCATTATGAACATCAAAAGAATATCTGCAAATTTTAAATGTGGAATTCTCAGATTTTTGTTAGATTTCAGAGAGGGGTGGGGGGGTAATAATTTTTTTTTCAACAAGACTTACATTTTTGCTCTACTTCTAGAGCAATAGGAAATAGTTTGAAGTAAGAAACTTCTGTATTATTGCCTTTCCCGTGGCCTAAAAGTTGAAAAAATCTTAACATATCATATTAGAAAAGTGCATGCAAGTGGAAAGCAATTTTAAATAATTTAAATGTAATCAGAATATCATCTATGCTGTATGAAGTGGTATTGAAACTGAATATTAAATATATATATATATACCAGAGAGAATGTCTGACTGTTTCACCCTAAAAAGAGATCCCACAAAATATTAATTTAAAGAATAACTGAAAAAAAATTACCAAGATTCGAGCTGTCCTTATAATTGTGAACACCTGAAAAATTCTTTTTTTTTTTTTTTTTTTTGCCGTATTTAAAGTTTTTTAAGATAGAAAAACGATAAAACTTTTTAAACATTGTCTATTAATGAAATTCAAATTAATAAAAAATAATTTTAAATAATAGTGTTCAGTGTTTAGTTAATATAGAAAATCGGGTGTCCTTATAATTATGAGAACCAGTGTATATATTGAATGACTTGTGATTTTTTTTAATTTTTTTATTAATTGTATACATGTTAAATGTATAAATTTTTCTCTAATGTGTATTTTTTCTAAATTATTTCTCTGCTTTTAAAGCACAGAGATATAAAAATTGTTAGACTCAATGCAGAAATGTAACATTTTCTTACTTTCTACATTTACCATAAGTGTTGACTATTGGGGGGGGGGGCACTAGGGCACTAGCCCCCTCTGAAAATTTTCAAGAGGGGAATGACCCCTCCAAAAATCTCTCTCATTTTTTACTTTATATAAATAAAATTTCTTAAAAAACATTTTCTGTTTATATATATATGATGTATGTATTAAAGCTTATTTTTTACACTTTGCAAAACAGCTAAAAACTTTCATTTGTTCAGTTTATTATCTATCTTTGTTCACGCTTTTATTTGCAAATGTATAGAATTGCTGCTACTGTACTTTTTCCACCACTATTTTTGTATAGAATTCTTTTTTAATCGCATATGCATGCTACAAAAGATTGCTACTTATAAATAGTGGTGAAGGAAATGTACAGACATCAGTGATTCTGGTTGTGCTTGAATTGTCGTGATCTTTTTATTATACTAAGTAGATTTACTACAGAATACTGGTGGCGATAGCTGTGATAATGGATCTGCGAAGCAATGACGGCTCTAACAAATCAAGGGCTCTTCCCCAAAAATTTTTTATTCCTATCCTGCCCCAAACACACACACACACACAAAAAAAAAAAAAAAAAAATGTTCTTAATAGTTCATTTCTAGTTATTTATGATTTATGCAATAATAGATTTACCTTTTAAGAAAGAAATTAGTACAATTATATTAGTTTGGTTCAGTAAGTTTTATGTTGCCCTAGTGATACATTATGGGCGATTAGCGATGTAATTGGGAGAACTGTTATACTTTGAATCCGTAATTGGCAGGACAAAACTTATCGAGATTATATCAGTACTGATAAGTATAAAGGATTTAAGTCCATATTCTTGATTTTTCAGGAGACGAAAAATAAAGTTAAATTAACTAAAAACTAATCAGAAGAATCGATTAGGAAATAGGGATTATGTTGATTTATACCCTTTATACCGTTCAGTGATTGTCAATCTTCATTTAATAAAGGAAAAAATTTGAATTAAATATTTTATACAAAGATTAATGCTAAATTTCTGACTTGAATCTTTTTTTACCAATGGATTTTCTCAAAGACTAAATGACATGGATTTAAATCCTTTATACCAATCGATAGAGAATTTTTTTCTGGGTCTGACTATGTACTTGACTCAAAATCGACATTTTTGGACTTAAATCCTTTATACTTATCAGTACAGATATAGTTGGCATGTTTTAATTAGAAGCTTTTTATATGAAATTGACTTTGTCATCGTGTCACGCTAATAAACAAGGCGCCTCCATTTTAAAGTAAATATGATATTCAGTTTGTTGCTCCATGCCTTACTTGGTCTGAGCGTCATGTTAATAACGCAGTGGGCTCGATTTCGATACCCATAGGTCCAGTGTGTTAATTTTTGCAGATAATTGGTAGAAAATGTGTCAGTTGATAAAAGAAATTTTTTCTTCGACTACACAGTATTTTAAGAATTTTCGAAGAGTTTTTTTTTTTTTTTTAAGAATTTTTTTTTATTATTAGAAGCATTTTATATGAAATTGACTTTGTCAATTTCTTCATGTCATGCTAATAAACAATTCGCCTGAATTTTAAAGTAAATATAAGCTGTCTCCTTTGTCGCTAAGAAGCTTTTTTTTTATATATTAAAAAGCAAAATATTTTAGATATTAGAAAAGCACGAAATAAAATGTTTTAAGTAAAAAATACATAAATATATTTTTTTTTCTTTTTTTTAGAAGTTATTTATCGAAATTAGAAGCTTTTCTTATGAAACTGACTTTGTCACTGTGTCTTCATGTCGTACGTCATAAACAAGGTGCCTCCATTTTGGAGCAAGGCGCCTCCAAGTAAATATAAGCTGTTCCGTTTGTCGCTCCTTGGCTTAATTGGCTAGAGTGTCAAATTAATAACGCTATTGTTGAGAGTTCGATCCCCAAAATTCTGGCGTGCTAATTTTTACAGCTTATTAGTAGAAAAAGTGTCAATTGATAAAAGAAAACTTTTGATTACATGGTATCCTAAGAATTTTTGAAGGTTATTTTTAAGAAGCATATTTTTTAGATATTTAAAAAAAAAAAAAATTATACATTAAAAAAGCACAAAATAAAAACCTTTAAGTAAAAATACATAAATAAATATTTTTTTAGAAGATATTTATTGAAATTAGAAGCTTTTTATTGAAATCGGATTTTGTCAACATGTCTTCGTGTCACACTGAAAAACAAAACATCTCCACTTTAACGTAAATAATAGCACCTTTTTTCATCGCTTGTTAGCTCAGTTGAATAGAGTGTCATGTTGATGATGCGATGGTTGTAAGTTCAGTCCTTGAAGGCCAATGTGTTACTTTATTGCAGAGAATTAATAGGAAAGATGTCAAATGATAAAATAAAGATCCTTCGTTGACTACATACTATCCTAAAATTTTTTTATAAATTTTTTTAAGATGCTTCTTTTAGTTTCTAAAATGCACAAAGTACAATTGGAAAAAAAAATCCTAGCCAGGATATGCTATAAAAAAATAAATAAAAGTTTGAACAGTAAGAAAATTGTTGAAACAAAAATATAAATATTTAAAGAAAAATATAAATATTTCACTTTTCAAGACATGAAAATTTTTAAATATTGAAAATACTTTAAAAAAACATTCGAGTACAATATTCTTTTTGTATAAGTATTTGTTGGAAACTTTTAGCATGTTCTATGACTTTTCCTTACTGATATCTGATTTTTGGTTAGAGCGTGTCATGGGTTCAATTCTCCAAGTGCCGATGTGTTAATTTTTGCAGATAATTAATAGAAAAGTTGTCAATTGATAAAAGAAAAAAAAAGAAAAAGCAGAAAATAAAAATTTAAGTAAAAAAACATTTTTTAACTGTAGAAGCTTTTTATTATGGAGCCCTGAAAAGCATAAAATAAAAATTTATTCTTGTTAAGACATGCTATAAATAAATGAAAGCTTCAACACTAAGAAAATTTTAGAGAAAAATATAGATATTTCACTTTTGCCAGTGATGAAAATTTTTAAGTATTCAAAATATTTTAAAAAGCTTTCGAGGCCTTTGAAATTTATGGCTTAACAAATACTTATGTAGGAACTAATGACTAAAAATATCGGTCTCAATAGCTTTTTTAAATATTTTGAATATTTAAAACTTTTCATCACTGGCAAAAGTGAAATATCTATATTTTTCTCTAAAATTTTCTTAGTGTTGAAGCTTTCATTTATTTATAGCATGTCTTTGCAAGAATAAATTTTTATTTTATGGTTTTCAGGGCTCCATAATAAAAAGCTTCTACTGTTAAAAAATGTTTTTTTACTTAAATTTTCATTTTCATGTTTATTTTGAACTCTATGAAATAGTAAAAAACTTTCGACAATATCATGGTTGACATAGTTACTCATAAAAATATATTTCACTTGCAAAAATATCTCACTTTCTGATCCCATATCGGAAGCCTATAAAATCCAGGGCCTTTGTGCCACTGGCAGTAATAAAGGGTCTGCGAAGCCTGCAGGTGTGGTGGAATGGGGAGGGGGGGGGCAACTTAAGGAGCCCCAGATGGAAAATCGGGAAACTAGATTATTTGCAAATAAACTAGATTTTTAAAGTTAACTATCTGAACTATGATATTGTAAGAGTTTTACTATTTTCATTATGGGTTTAAGGTTTAACGTTATTAATTTGTAATATTTATTAGTTATGGGCTTTTTAATTAAATTACATTAAACCAAATTAAATAAATAATGGACTCTTCCCACCTGACGTCAGAGGTCACATGATAGAGGAAAAACAAAAAGCAGATGAAGTCTTGTTTATCTAAAGCCGATTGTTGAAATAACATATTTTCTATTCTTATTTTTGATCAATCGTATTTAATCTGTGTTATTTTTTTATACATCATCATTTTTAATCCATTTTATATCATTATTCATCATCTTTTGTTTGCCGTATACATTTACAATCATCATTTAGTTTATACCTGTTATTGATGTTCATGAAGACCATGTTTAAATACTCTGATTTTTGGTACTTAAATCAGTGACAGTGCAATATCGTACTGCGTAAATCCATTTAGACCAGTAACTAAGTTAATTAACTTGTTGTAACACCTTTAGGCAATTAAATTAAATGAAAACATTTTAAAATTTCAATTTATAATCTGTAAACATTCCACAAGAAGCTATTATTTATTGCTAGATCAGTTAATGTTACAGTTACACTACAATTTACAAAAAATAGATTCTTATAGGTAAAAATAAATAAACACATAAAATGTTTTTAAAAAATTATTAAATATACAAATACAATTATTCTACTGTTTACAAATGCACAATATTACTTTTATTTTATATTGAATATTAACACTTTTGTTCTTAAGAACAATATTTAATTGAATTCGATTCTCAGAATTCGATTATTCGTTTTCCTCTATCACGTGATTGAGCAGACGACAGTGGGAAGAGCCCATATCCACTTACTCTTCCTAAGTAGGTTTTCGTTTGTTGCACAATTCAAATATAATTTTGCACATTTTGTAAGTTTTTTTTTCTCTATCCGTGTGAATTCATGCACAGAAAATGTATTTTTTTTTTTTTTTTCTCAAAAACTTAATGATGAAATATTACAAAATTTCACCTTATGTGCAATGAAAATCAACTTTTGGAAAACAAGAAATAGATGTATAATTTTTATTTCAAGGAAAATTAGTTATTTAGTACTAGTCCACTTTTCGAACAGGTAAAATACATTACAAAAAACAAGCTTCTTTTATCATTTTAGTGAAATGCATCTAGTTTGGCAAGATTGCTGATCATAAACAATAGACTTCTAGCACTGAATTTCAGATCTGTCAAATACAATTTTATTTTATGACACATCCATCTATTCAAAATACAGTCAACTCCCTTTAATCTGCAAAAGTTTTGTCCAAAGGTTGTGCAGATTAGAGGTTATTGTCTTTTTTACATTTTTCTTTTGCAGATACAAAGTCAGTTATTATTATTAATTTATAGATAGACATTAAAACAGAAAGATGATTTCTAATAAATTTTAGAATAAAACATTTCTTTAATATACAGAAAAATAATCATATTCATTTATGAAGGTAA
Source organism: Salticus scenicus (assembly GCA_963930645.1). Taxonomy (NCBI): domain Eukaryota; kingdom Metazoa; phylum Arthropoda; class Arachnida; order Araneae; family Salticidae; genus Salticus; species Salticus scenicus. The sequence continues at coordinate 50,231,527 of OZ005662.1, read as the reverse complement.
ATATTAGCTATAATTTAATTGTTGAAAAAAAAAATTTCGAGTTCATTTTCTTTTGACATAAAAATAAATACATTTAATTGAACGTGAACATTAAAAAATTGTAAAAAATTAAATTATGCATCTCACAAAAATTGATGTCATTATCACTTAAAAAATTTTCGATGCATTGATGAAGTGCTAATGTAGTTCATGATACTAAAACATATTGTTCTAAAAGGATTATTATTTTATTTTTAAAAACAACTGTTTTTAATATCTCTTTCAACACGCTTTCTTGTTTGTTCAGTTCAAATCTTGCAATCGAATTTTAGCTAACTTCCTCACTTTTTAGAATACTAGAAACTAGAATACTAATTTAAAAACTTTTAGAATAGTTCAGAACACGGTGATAATGCATTTGTAATTACTCGGGTAATGTGTCAAGTTTATATGATTCAACAGAAAATTTAAAAACATGGTACTTAATTTTTTTTTTATCTTATATTTATTTTGAAAGAAAAAAGCTTCTTTAATGGGATTATTAATACAAAAAATAAATAAAAATGCTCCATTCAAATTGAAAGTTATTTTAAAACTCTAATTCTTTTGTATGTCACTGAACATATCCATGCATTAAATTTTTCTCAATTACAAAAAAAAAAAAAAAAGTTTATTAAAACTCGAAATTTTTATGAAGTTTTCTCATACGACTCAGTTTAAAATTTCCTAATAAATTTAATAATTTCTTAAAATTTCTTGATTTGAAAATGAATGCCCAGTTTTGTGGTACATTAATTAACAGTTACAACATTTTTATCATTATAAATTTTAGTCCCCATTGAAAGTGAGTTCTAGAAACCCCTATTAAAATTCTAGAGCATTTGCATATATTCTCGAGGTCAAACATATTTAAAAATCTGTACAAATAAATGTGTACACATGAGGCGAGTTCTAGCAACTATAATCTTAGTTTATGACCCAGTTCTAGAAAATAAAGTGAGAATTTCTCACAATGCAAAGGATTCAGAATATTATTTCACCATCTAGAAATATATACACTAGAAATTCTCGATCATTTCGTCTATTCAGCTTATTGGCGTGCTTTATACGCATAGCTCAGAAATCGATATTTCTAGTTTAGAGATTTAGAAACTGACCACTTATTCATTCTAAATGAAAGCGGTATTTTTTTTTTTTTCTCAGTGTAAATAATTTTTCCTTAACTAATTTCTGAAATTTAGAACCCAAGAAAAATAAATTCAAAGTTTTAAAATTTTGTAAAAAAAAAAATAATGTTTGAGAAGATGTGGAATGATATTATATTAAAATGTATTGCATAGCTTATTAAATTCTGTAATAACTACCTACAATACTTTTAATTGCATCAATTTTGATATATTTTCATTGTCTCTTGTCCCCTTAGTACTGAATATATATTACAAGTCTGTTCAGTTCATTCTTGACTTTTAATGCTTTGTAATGTAGGCAAACTTTATTAGTACTTTCACCTGCCACAGCCAGATGCAAGTTCCGATTTGTACTGAATTGCAATAGGATCAAATTTTACCAATTAATTTAATCGATTCATTTCCCAGCTTAATCAACTATTCTTGCGTTGTCTATTTTGATCACTAAATGACTTAGACCCTTAAATTATTAACATAATTCCCTTCCCAAATGTGAACTCACATTTTGTGTGCTCACGCAGTGCTTCTAGATAAGCTGCTGCTTATCTAGCCTGAATGCTTGCGTCTGGCAATCAAAAAGACGTTGCTGAAGACAGTAGGAACTCTTAGTGAGTTTTTGGTAGATTCTGGAGTTTGTACTTTTTGAGATTTCATATTTGAGTGATTCGTTTTAATATATAGTGACCAACAAAGCAGGGAAAAGCCACCAATACTATATATTGCCAAATGTATGCAAAAAAAAAAAGTACAGAATTTATAAAAATCAATTTTATTTTCAGGTGGTTAACTTTCGAGAATTACAAAATTTAAATTTTTATACTTTTCCTATTGTTAATCAGTGAAAGTGCCTCATGACATGTCCCAATTAGCTAAAGTGAAAAAGCTTTGTATTGCATCATAAAAAATCACCAAACATAGGAATAAATAAAAAAGCTTATTTAAATGCCCCAGGATAAATTTTCGAGTGGCAAAAACTAAAATGATAAATCATATTTCAGGCGTCCAAGGTCACACTCGTCGGTCTTGTCATTCAGAATTTTTCATGGTTTTCCCTGAAACTCCTGTGAGTACGACAGGGTTCATACACCTCAGGGAGAACCTGAAAATCAGGGAAAACTCAGGGGAAAAAATTGGTCATAAAACCTCTTTGAAACTTTCAAAACAAGCACCAAAACCTGGAAAAACGGGGATCTACTCTGGAAAAATTTGGTACCCGAGCGTTACCGTGACATCATTTATGGAAATCCGATAAGACACGCCTATTAAAATCACGCCGATCCATTGAAAAACTGGGCACGCTTTTTGCATCATGAACAATCCAATCATGAAATTAGACACACCTTTCCTCTCTCTAAGAGATTCTGTAGCTTTATTTTTCTCTATAGTTAATTTGTTTTCATTCAATAATCGGCATCTGGCATCAACTTTAAATATTTCATTTGTTATTTAGTCTTACTGATGCAGTGTGCACATGCTTAGCTTAGGCATTTTATTTATTTATTTATTTTATTTTTTTGTGAGATGGATTGAATTATAATTAAAAAGTAATTATTTCCATGAGTTGGAAAACATCGTTTAATCTGGACTGGACAGATAAAAACTTAAATCCACAGTTTGCATTTTAGGTTGAAAGTGTAGATAGTGACCCTTACAAAACACAATGTTGTTTAATAATCATTGGCTAATCAAATTTTTTGAAGCATTTGGTTTAAGGGCAAATTTTTATGTAAGGTAATTAAGTTTCCTAGAGTTTGTTATATATATACACATTTCCAATTCTGATTAATATTTTATTTTGTCAGAAAAGGGTTTTTAAATTAATTTAAAATAAGTTATTCAGATCCAAAACATTCTAGGCAATTAGTTCGCTACTATTTATTTATTTATTTTTAGAAGGGGGGGGGGGGAGTGGATTAAAATCAACATCACTAGTTGTCGATATGGAAAAATTATTGATTCTGAAAACTAACTCAGGGAATTTGTTTTTTCTGAAAATGAGTATGAACCCTCTACGAGCTAGGATTCCTTAGAAAGACCATCAAAAGGGTATCCCATGCAGGCAGAGGACCCTTGATCAGTGAATCACCCTTAAGCTAACATCACTACATTTGGAGGATCGTACACAAATTACAAGTAAAATCTATAATATCACAAATAAATACATTTACATTTTAATTTGCAACTTATCCCTCAATTCCATAGTTTAAACAATACTAAAATTTTGTACATCGGCTAATAAGTATATGGGTGTACATTTAACTCACTAGAAACTTTTTTGACCAGATGCCACACAAAGATTTGAATTCTGTTATTTTGAAACTGAATTCTTTGAGATTTTTAAAGAATTTGATGTTCTTATCTTTTTTTTTATATTAAAGCAGTTTTGCTATTTATATTGTATGTCTAAGATCATTATTTAAGGAATCAAGTTTATGTTTTTCAAACACATTAATCTTTATATGTTTTTATGAATTCTTATACCAAATATGATGTGAAAATTAAAACTCGTATAAACTACTACGTCAGAAACGCCAAAGAAAAATATTTTGGCATTTCTGACATAGTAGTTTATTCGGGTTTTAATATTCCAACGCCAAGTTTCCTGTTATTATTACAAATATGATGTGTCAAAACTTTTTCTATCTTTTTTTTTTTTTTTTTTCCTTAATTCAAATTCACGTAATATAAATTTTTTATTAAACTTATTTAAATTACTCAGTTTAAACATGTAGATTTTAAAGACATTTTCTTGCATCATTTATTTATTTTTTTTATTCACATTTTGCCTTAAATAAATATAGTTTCAAAAGAAAATCAGCAATTTGTTATTATTATTTATTATTATTATTTTACTTTTATTATTTTTGATCGGGGAAAGTAAACAGATCTTTGCAAAAAAAAAAAAAAGAAAAAAATATATATATATAAAATTAAGTTTATTCTTAAATTTATTGTACATAGCACAGTAATATATATAATATATATATATATATATTTATATATATATATATATTTTTCCCCCTTCTCTGGATAAGCAAACAAATATTTATTCTGACCTCTTATTTGTTATGCATCAGAGCTTTGATCATAATTTCTTTATCTGCAATTGGATTCTTAATTAAAAGAGACTTCAGTTTTTCAGACACAGTGATTTCTTCAAAGTGTTTTGTAAAGAAATCAGCAGCCAAACGAATCAACTCCTTTTCGCTATGTTGAACAGCAAGAGCTACACTATCGCAAAAAATGTCCACCGATAAATTATTTTTTATGAATTCCAAACATGCTGCCCTAAACTCTTCTACTTTATATTTATCAGCTAGAATAAAAAGGTCGAAAACGTTCGCTGTTGAAAGATTTTCGACATTTCCACTGTAAATAAAACAGAGAAATTCTGAAAAAATGACTGGATCGCAGTCCTCAATATCTATAGTTTCAGTTGTTCCATCTTTCGGGTCATTTCTGAATATAGACGCAAAAACAGTAGAGCGAGAGCTCAGGATGCCTCTGTGTGCTTGAAATTCTTGCTCCTTTACTTTGATGATGACGTCACAATACTTGAAGAACATTTCTTTATAAGTGCAGAAATTTTTATTGCCAGAATTTGGTAACGGATGCTGTACAGTATCTTCTGAACCTTTTTTGAAAGAAAAAAAAAAATAGCATTAAATATAAGTTATGTGTTAAACATTTTGCCATTGCTATAGTAATATATATATATAAATCTATTTTCCCCATGTTATATCGTGCGAAGATTTTTGATGACGAAAAAAAGCTTTGGAATCAGCCATTAAGTGGTATTGAAAAAAAGGAAAATGAATTTGAAACTGTACCTGGAGTTTTTCATTCACCTTTAATAAATAAATTACTCATAAATTTTGTTTTCTAAAATATTCGTGTGTAAGACGGCCATATTTTGGTAAAATCGCCGTCTTTTCCCAAGTGAAAAGGAATCACTTTTTTCTGCCCACTGTACAATCTATATATTATTACTATTTCTATGCATTTTGCAGGTGTCATATAAATTAAGAGTGCTAAATTTATTTGTTTTGTCACTCAGTGTAATTTAATAATAAAATTAACTATTTTAAGATCATTCTAACTTTTAAGTACATTTTATAATAAATATCAATAGACCATTTTTCAAATGTCGTTAGTGGTTGTATTTACCGATAACTTCAACTGCCGGTTGAACACGAAAACTTAAAAAGTCAGAATCATAGAATAATAATAAAAAAGGAGGAGCATGTGAATACTCTAATGCTTACTAGTGAATTGCCAGCGAAAGCTGCTCTGGATTCTCTGCGCTTGAAGAAGGGCATCGATCCTCAGCGCATTTATCGCTGTTTGTTGTGGGTGCTGCCTCGCTGACTGATTGTCAGACTTGTCAGACTGATGAAACTATTCAGAATCTCGCCAAGAAGTCGCAAACCAATCAATCATATTGAAGCATTGTTAAAACACAACCCTATACCCGGCATTCCTAGATTTTTTTAAACCGAAACCAAAACACATATGCTCTTTCTTCCTTTATTATTATTCTATGGATATAACTTTTAAGCAAAATTTGATGTGTTTCTCCTGTCATCTAGCGGCATTGTTAGTTTAAGATTTTTTGCCTGAAAATAACCAATTAAAGATTATATGAAATCTTCGAAATTAGAAGGCAGAAGCAGGGTGCCAAATGTTGTTGGATAGCTGCACCCTGACATTAGATACTTTTTAAGTTTTTGCATTGAACCGGGAGTTGAAGTTAATGGTGAAAAACAGACGTTAGCTTCATATTAATAGTTGCTTATATTTGTGAACTACATCATAAATTGGAAAAAACTCGAAATAATTATTTTGATAAAAGTGCATTCCTGCTGATATTGAACTTGCTTTGCATTAAGGTCATTGTGCCTAAATGCGACGTGATTTTTGGTAAGTTTATCGCATTTAGGAAACTTATGACATTTTAGTAAACAAATAAGTATGAAAAGAAAGACAAAATGGTTGAACATTATATTCTTAGTTCTAAACTTATGTTTTGTGTCATTTCTTTTCAAGAAATAAAAAAAATGTCTGTAATTTATGAAAAAATATACCAGCGTCGCATTTAGGAAATTTTTGTCGCATTTAAGGTACTATATCCTAAATGCGATGTCCAAACTCCTTAACTGCGATAAAGCATTTAATGCATGGTAGTTACTTGAATGTTATTAACACTTTCCAAAGAAGGTTGAAAACTGTTATTGACTTCGGTTTGGGTCTGTCCGTCTGTCCATCCCTATGCCTGTCCGTGCACTAACTCCCGTAAATATTCATGTAACTTCTTGAAACTGATATATATTATTCAAGTTCCTTATAACATGTTCACTATTGAAAATGGAGTGTGTACCTCTACTGGTTTGTATACAGGAACACCCGAAAGTATTCCAAAGCATTGGGTTCTATGGAAGGTATTTTCATAAACCATATTTTATTAAGGTTCCTTTACACATATCTTGATGAAATTGAAATATGCTATTTAACATTACTATTGGATGTTCCCCATTGAAAATGGAGTAAATACCATCACTAGTCTGAATACAGGGAAACTCGAAAATATTCCCTAAAGCCTTGCGGTCTAATAGAGATATTTCTATAAACCAAACTTTAAAAAATTTACTTTGCACAAATCTTAATGAAATTAAAATATGTTAGTCATATGCACTAAAGAATGCTTTCCATAGAATACAGTATGATTAGCGTTAGATTTATAGGGTCAAACAAAAATATTCAGCTATACTAAGGGCTATCAATGAAGCATGCGCACTGGCTCCTCAATATTCTGTACTCCTTTAAATTCCTTGAGTGTTCATGTCCTGTTTGCATATTATGTTGTAAATTACTGATGAGGAAACCCGGACGGGTTTCGAAACGTCTGATTTTAATTGTTTTTATATGTAATTTTGTTTTTTAAAATGTATTTTAACTTAAAATTTTTTGTCTCATAAATAAAACGTGTTTGCTTTTAATACCACATAACTATTCGAAGATAAAGTGTTGTACAGTCGGGGAAAATAAAAACGCAACACCCGCTGCAATTTCGTTATTAATTGACGCAGGAACATCTAATAGACATAATTCAACAGGAAATTAAATGAACTTCCTGAAAATGTTGTCGAATTTTAAATTAGGGGTCATCTACATATTGAAATGAGCGCCAACTTTGATATTTTTCAATAGCAACACCCAATTTTGACTTCATATTCGAATTTCTGAGAGTCTGGCAGTGCAGAAAAGTATACCGTTTATATACTTTAGTATTTATAGAGTTATAATCAAAAATGTGTTAGGGGGTTATCAGTAAGTGTAGAAAAATAAAATTAAGATCCTATAAGAAACAGATAAAATTTTAATGTTTCACACAGGAAATCTTTCAGGTAAAACAGAATTATAAAAATTAATGACTTAACTAACAAAGTTAACTTAACTGACTTAACAAAGTTAATAAATTAACTAAACCCCCTAAACCACTCCAAAAGAAAGATTTATTTATATCTCGAAAACTAATAACTGGAATGAGCTGCAAATTTGCATACCCATATTTTTCAGCATTAGGATTCATTTTATGTAAAAATTAATATAGGTCATAATTCATAATTTTTATGAATATGAATTTATTAATATTTTTCAGAATCAAAAGTAATGATGTATTATGTTTGGGTTTCTTCACTGTATCTTGTAAAAAAAAATTATATCGTTCGTGTTATTTTTTGTGACGATATTATTAAAAGTTTGAAATATGAATTTAACATTAGTACCTTCAAACTTTGAACGCTTATAACTCTGTGAAAAAATAAGTAAAATATACAACCAATATACTTTTTCGCATTGTCTCGATCCAAGGAATTCAAATATAAAAGAAAACTGGGGCATTACCATTGAAAAAATCAAAGTTGGTCCACGTTTTAATATGTAGATGGCCCCCAATTCAAAAGTTCATTTTCTGAAACTACTCACAATTCCCCGTCGAATGATACCTATTACATTTCTCTACATCGATTAGCAATGAAGTTAAGTTGAGTGTTGCGTTTTTTTTCTCTCCGACTGTACCTCTGTGTAACTGTGTAACTCTACTTTTAACAGTGTGTGTAACTCTTCCTTTTTATTAACAGTGTGTGTAATTCCGTGTGTAACTCTGCTTTATACTGACAGTGTGAGTGACTCCTCTGTTTTGAACATTGTGCGTTTAACACTGTGTGTATCGCTAATTTTTTTGCAAACAGCGTGTGTAATTATACTTATGTGTTACTAACAGTGTGTGTGTAACCCTGTATGTAATTAAAAGTGTGTGTGTAACTCTGCCTTTTTATTAACAGTGTATGTAACTCTGTGTATAATTCTAACTTTTTATTAACAATGTGTGTAATTCAATGTTTAATTCTGCTTTTTTTTTTTGAACAATGTGTGTAACTCTGTGCGTATCACTGATTTTTTGTTAACAGTGTGCGTAACTCTATGTGTAACTAACAGTGTGTGTGTGTGCAACCCTGTATATAATTAACAGTGCGTGTGTAACTCTCTGTGTAACTCTGCCTTCTTTTTACATGTGTGTGTGTGTGTGTAAACCTGCCTTTTTATTAACAGTGTGTGTAACTCCGTATGTAAATCTCTTTTTTTTTTGACAATGTGTGTAACGCTGTGTGTACCGCTAATTTTTTGCTAACAGTGTGTATGTAGCTCTGTGTGTAAGTCTGCATTTTTATTAACAGTTTGTGTGTAATTGTGTGTATAACTTTGCCTTTTTATAACAGAGTGTGTAACTCCGTGTTTAAGTCTTCTTTTCTGAACAGTGTCTGTGTAACTATGTTTGATTCCATGAATATTTACGGGAGATAGAGCACGGACAGACAGACAAACCTAAGTCATTAACACTTTTCAGCTTTGTTGGAAAGTGTTAAAAACCTTTAGAAAGTGATAAAAACGCTTAATGTAAACGAAAATGCAATTCCAGCAAATTTCCAAGAATACCCCTTAATGTAGTTGAATATTTTTGTGTGGCCCTGTAAATATAATGCTAATAATATTGTATTTTATGGAAGGCATTCTTTTGTGCATATGAATAACACATTTCAATTTCATTAAGCTTTGTGGAAAGTAAAGTTATTAAAATTTGGTTTATAGAAATACTTCTCATATAACGCAATGCTTTGTCTCTGTGCCCAAACCAGTGGTGGTATTTACTCTATTTAATATATAAAACTTCCGGTAGTGAACTTGAATAACATATATCAATTTCATTAAGATTTGTGTACAGTAAAGGTAATAAAATATGGTTTATACCCTGACAACACACCTGTCCCCAATACATCCTGTAGAAGTCCATAGGATGTCCATAGACGTCATTTTAATCCATAGGATATCCAGAGGATGCCATTTGGAGAAGATGTGCTGTTAGGGTAGAAATATCTCATAGAACACAATGCTTTGGAAAATGTTTGGGTGTCCCTGTACTCAAACCAGTAGAGATATTAACTCCTTTTGTAATACGGAACATCCGATAGTGAACTTAAATAACATATATCAGTTTCAAGAAAGTACATAAATATTTACGGGAGTTAGAGTGCGGACAGACGAACAGACGGATGGACAGGCGAACGGACAGATACTTAAATTGAAATTATATTCACACATAAAAATTGTTAGACAGTGTTAAAAATGCTTAATGTAAACGAACTTGCAATTCTAGCAAATTTTTATTAACAGCTCTTAATGTAACTGAATATTTTTGTGTGGCCCTGTAAATCTAATGCTGATCATACTATAGTCTAAAGAAAGCACTTTTTTGTGCATATGAATAACATATTTCAATATCATTAAGCTTCGTGGAAAGTAAAGTTATTAAAATTTGGTTTATAGAAATACCTCTCATGGAACGCAATGCTTTGGAATACTTTCGAGTGTCCCTGTGCAGAAACTAGTGGTGGCATTTATTCCATTTTATATATGAAACATCTGATAGTGAACTTGAATAACATGATTCAATTTCACTAAGATTTGTATACAGTTAAGGTATTAAATATGGCTTACAGAAATACCTCTCATGGAACACAACGCTTTGGTATACTTTCGGGTGTCCCTACAGGAGTTAGAGCGCGGACAGACAGACAGACAAACCGAAGTCACTTTTAAACCTTGTTGGAAAGTGTTAAAAAGGAAAAAATGCTTAAAGTAACCTTAAAATATCAACTGTAAAACTCTCCGCATTTATGGAATGAAATTTGTCGCATTTAGGAAAAGGGTGTAAACAGACCCTTAAATGCGATTAAAAAAAATTTAAACCCCTCTTTTCAAAAATTTGTAGTATTTTCTTTAATTTGCTTCTGATAGGGGTAAAGGGTATTCCAGCACATGACGTAACAGTGGCTATTTGACCTTGAAAGATAAAAGGATAAAATTGCAGTTACTATTTGAAAATATTTCATCGCAATTAGGAAAAGACGGCGGAAAGCCATAATGAACAATGTTTCCTGCAAAAGAAAATTCTACTAGAAAAAGACCTTTAAAATTTAATGAAAAGTTTTGCAAACCATTCTTGAAATGTGTATGTTCCATTATGATTTATAAGTATGCGATTTATGCACTTAGATATTCAGTAGAAGTACTTTGTCGCATTTATGGGTTATCGCATTTAGGCACAATGACCTTATGTAACACATTTTTCCCCTTCTGATCATCTAATTTTAAAATGAAGAATTCAAGTATAAATTTCTTAGCACACGACACACATTTTTTCCTTCAGATTGAATTGTATGTCCCGCTCCGGTTGCAGGACCCGTGTCCGTGTGTCCTTAAAGGGTACGCTTCTGTTATCGGGATTCGGATTGCATGCGAATAGGAACTTCTATAAAATAGAAATGAGGCTGCGGCAGCCTGGTGTCAGCGGTCGCCATCCTTTTCGACTTCACGGGTAACTAAATACTACATTATTTAAAATACCGCACGGACCACCAAATTTGTAATTCAAAATTCCAAACGCCAGTAATATTATTGACTAGCAAACTCGTGCTAAATATTCGCCCTTTATTTCTTTTCTTATTTACCTTTAAAATTTGAAACTAATAAATGTTATACCAATTTCACCACTTAATTAAAATTTTAATTTACCAGAAGCCAAATTATTATTAAAACCAAATTAATATTGTACAATAATGAAACCAAAATTATTCAAAGAAAGGTTTCCAAATAAAATTCATGGTACACGACACAATTTTCATACTTTCACAGGCAGTACAGTTTTAGTATAGGACTCTCACGACGCCTTTTAAATTTTTGTCTCCATGTTGACGACGACTTTGTATTAATTTTGGAATATTCTTTTTGTTAAAAAATAAATATATATATAAATAAATAAAATAAAATAAATCCTATTTTGATTATGATTATTTTTATGATTGTGTTTTTTAGTCAATTTATGACACAAAAGTTCATATTCGGTATATATATTTAAAATATTCCTAGGTTTAAATGACGCTTGCAAAGATTCTGAAGAAACAACTGTTAAAAATACATTTTTTTGTAAAATAATCTCATCGACAAATGTCGTCATTTTTAACACGCTTTTATTAGCTTCACCTGTATGTATGTTTGTATGAATGTTTGTAACCGCTCTGGGAGCAAACGAAAAATCTATATTGTAAAAAAAGACTTTCCCTACATGAACGCTGTGGCTGTGAGGTAAAGGACTCTACTCAGATCCCCATCATATTTATGTTTTCATAAATTTCTAATGCGAGACATATTATAATCATGTTAAGAGAAAATGAATTTGACCAAAGCTTGACACAGTGACAGAAGAGAATCCCCGCCTAATAGGCTATCCACCGTTCACTTAGATATATTTATCCTTTTCTAATTTATTAATTCATTTTATCAAGGTCAATTCCGTTGTTTAGTTTTCATGCTACTATTTCCAATGCAGTAATCTTAAAATTTCCTATTTATATGCAAAAATTTCAGTTTCGCTATGTTGATAAAATCTTAAAATACGAATAACTTACGAAATATTTCTATTGGACTATTTGTAGTCAATCATGTTCAAACAAGTTTCATAAATGTTACTTTGAAGTAATCTGATATATTTATGATCCTCAAAATGGACGTTTATGCTCAATTTTGCCCTATTCTGCTATGTGAAGTAAATCGTATATTTCCAATAACTTACGAAATTTGTATATTGTAAAATTCATAGTCAATTGGAAAAATCATGTTGGAAAAACTAGTTGGAAAAATCATGCCAGTATCCTAAATAATATTTCAAAAGTGGTTGTCATCTTTACGATGAAACTATCCCTAAAGATTGACGATTATGTGAAATTTTGCCCTATTCTGCCAGGTTAAGAAATTCGTAAATGTCCAATAAGTTACGAAATTTTTATATTGGAAAATTCATACTCAATAATATTCATGCCAGTATCCTAAGTAATATTTAAAAAATGTTCTAACATCTTTACGATAAAAATATTCCTCAAAATTGACGCTTATGTGAAATTTTGCTCCATTCTGCCATGTTAAGAAATTCGTGAATCCAAATAACCTGCGAAACTTCCAAAGTAGCATGTTCATAGCTAATGATGTTCATTCTGAATTCAAAACTGATATTTTAAAACTGTCTTGACACCTTTACAGTAAAAATTTTCTACTTAATGGACGTTTAAGTGAAGTTTTGCCCTATTACCCAATTTTTTAAATTGGAAAAATCATAGTCTATATGATATTCATGCCAGTATCCTAAATAATATTTCGAAAGTGGTTTGACATTTTTACGATGAAAATATCCCTCAAGATTGACGTTTATGTGAAATTTTGCTCTATTCTAGCATGTTAAGAAATTCGTAAATTTCCAATAACTTACGAAATTTTTATATTGGAAAATTCATAGTAATTATATCATTAATATTCTGCCAGTGTCCTAAATAATATTTCAAAAGTAGTCTGACTTCTTTACGATGAAAATATCTCTCAAAATTGACGTTTATGTGAAACTTTGCCCTATACTGCCATTTTAAGAAATTCGTAAATTTCCAATAACTTGCGAAAGTTTCAAAGTAGCATATGTATAGTTACTGATGTTCATTCCGGCATCAAAACTAATATTTTAAAACTGGTCTGACATTTTTACAGTAAAAAGTTTCCATTTAATGCCCGTTTAAGTGAATTTTTGTCCTATTCTCCCATGTTAAGAAAATCGTAAATTTCTAATAACTTACGAAGTTTTTTAATTCGAATGTTGCAAATGAATTGTTCTTGCCAGTATCGAAAGTAATATTTTAAAACTGATCTGACCTCTCTGCGATCATTTGTTCGTGAGATATCGTGTAAACAGACTAACAAACTAACGGCTGACACACAACGGACTAACACACTAACAGACACCCTACAGACAGACACCATACAAATTTTGTCATTTTCGGATTCCTCACACCTGAAAACGTATAAAAAAGTAAAAAAACCGAGGTCGTAAAATTTCACGATTACCTAAGTTCCCCATACCTACAATACGATGGGGAACTAATAACTATATGGGACACCCATTAAAAAGACTTTTTAATATCATACTATAGGTATGGGGAACTTAGGTAATCGTGAAAATTTTCGACCTCGGTTTTTTTTACTTTTTTATACGTTTTCAGGTGTGAGGAATCCGAAAATGGCAAAATTTGTATGGTGTCCGTCTTTAGGGTGTCTGTTAGTTTGTTAGTGTATTAGTCCGTTAGTTTGTTAGTCTGTTTACACGATATCTCACGAACAAATGATCGCAGAGAGGTCAGACTAGTTTTAAAATATTATTTATGACACTGGCAGGAACCCTGTTTATTTGAAACATTCTAATAAAAAACTTCAGAAGTTATTCGAAATTTATGATTTTCTTAACATGGGAGAATAGGGCAAAATTTCACTTAAACGTGCATGAAACGAAATATTTTTATCATAAAGGTGTAAAAAAGCTCTTAAATATCAGTTTTGACGCCAGGAGGAACATCGTTAACTATAAACATGTGACTTTAATTCGTGTTCACTGTTAACCCTTTATCGGCCCATTGTATCATATAGCAGAAACTGGGTTTCCTCGGAAATGGATCTAGCGATTTTCAAAAAAGTTTGTAGTTAAGTTTTTTTCGGAGTGCTTGGATTAACCCTCATCTTCAGAAAAAATTGCGTTTGCTATTAACCCTTTATTGGTCAATGGCAACATATGGTAGAAATTCGTTTACTCGGAAATGGTCATAAGGATGTTGATGATTGGAATTGTCCTCATCGTCAGAAAAATTCGCAATCGCAGTTAACCCTTTATCGGCCAATTACAAAACATTGCAGAAATCGGGTTTACTCGGAAATGGCTTTTGTTGAAAATTTGGGATTAAGTGTTTTCGGGGAGGTGCTAAAACGATTGGACTTACCCTCATCTTCAGAAATATCCGCATTCTCAGTTAACCATTTGTCGGCCAATTTCAACATAAGGCCGAAATTGGGTTTACTCGGAAATCGATATAAAGATTTTGCATGAAAGTTTAGGAGTACATAAATGATTGGGAATATTTTCATCTTCAGAAACTTTCGCGTTCGCTGTTACACCTTTAAAGGTCAATCGCAACGTGTGGCTGAAATATGGTTTACACGAAATTAGATATAGCGATTTTAATGAAATTTTGGAATTAGGGATTTTTTGGTGAGAAAAAGCGATTGGAAATATCATCTTCTTCAGAAAAATCTCGTTCGCTGTTAACCCTTTATCGTCCCATTGCAACATATGGCAGAAATTTACTCCGAAATGGGTATAGGGATTTTTAAAAATGATTGGAGTTAAGTGTTTTTCGAGGTATTAAAACGTTTAAACTTATCCTCATCTTCAGAAAAATTCACATTCAAAGTTAACCCTTTATCGGCCAGTTGCAACATATGGCAGAAATTGTGTTCACTTAGAAATGGATATAGGAATTTTTATGAAAATTTGGGATTAAAGCCTTTTTGAGATGCTTAAACGATTGGATTTATTCTCATCTTCAGAAAAATTCGCATTCGCAACTAAACCTTTACCGGCCAGTTGTAATATATGGCAGAAATTGGGTCTACTTGGAAATTGGTATAAGGATTTTGATGAAAGCTTGGGGGTGCATAAACGATTTGAAATATTTTCATCTTCAGAAAATGTCGCGTTTGCTGTTAAACCTTTAAAGGCCAATTACAATGCATGGCATAAATATGGTTTACACGGAAATGGACAGAGCGATTTTGATGAAAGTTTAGAGTTCGGATTGTTTGGAGAGAAAAAACGATTGGAAATATCATGGCGGATAAAATTCATTTATAAACTTGGTTGAGACCCTTATATTGTCTATGCACACATCGCCACTTGAAAACAAAATTGTGGAGCAACCTGGTTAACGAACTTATCAAAGATATTTATAAGATAAATTCGCTGTCCAAAATTGGATCGATTTGGAGTATTATTTCGGGGGTTATCGTGATTATAAGATTCCGATCATATATATATATATATATATGTATAAAGAGAGAGAGAGAGAGAGATAAACGAAGTGATTGGAATATTTCGATTTCCAAAGAAATCAACCTATGGCAAATTTGGGTTTATGTCATTGAAAAATTCGTATAAAATGCCCCCAATGAGCGCGGAAAATGTCGCATCTATAACTCTCAATTCATCCACCTCATTCATGTTAGTTTTATTATAGCCAAGTTCATTCTTTATACCATCTTTAAGTTGATTCTTCTCAAATACTGCATTTTTAAGTTGTGTCATTTTTCTTGCCGGGATGCGATATCTCAATTTTACTATGATAGTTTTTAACAATAATTAAAATGTGTGGAAACAAATACGTGATGGGGAACTACGCGCAGTCCACCTATGCCAACTAGTTTTTTTTTTTTTTTTTTTTTTTTTTTACTACATTACAAAATTGTTTTTCTTATTATTACCATTGTTATTTAAAATGATCTTTTAGGTGCACTTTTTGATTATCATTTTTCTTTCCGAACATACATATGTAAGGAAAGAATTGTAATCATGTCAAAAATCCAATTTTGAAATTTTGGTGTTTCTATACCTTTTGAGGTCCCCTCAGTTCCTTTTTGCTATTTTTACAATGACGTGTGTGTGTGTGTGAGTGAGTGAACACGATAGCGCCAAAACACTTTGTTCAAATAAGTTGAAATTTGGTACATATGTTATGATACCATAGCGCGAATTCTATTGATTTTGGTGAATCTACCCCTTCCGGTTTTTTTACACGGACATCAGGAATAATTCTTTATCATTATGCCCTATGGGGGCCAAATTTTTTAAAGTGCGATAGCGTCTAAACGCCTTATTCGTCTGAGCTAAAAATTTATACACATGTTATAAATCACCGTCGCGCGAAGTGTATAGAGTTTGTTGAATCTCGCATTTATAGTTTATTTTATTTTATTTATTTATTTATTTATTTTTTTAAAGGGACCCAAAGAAAAATTCTTTATCATTATGGTTTACGTCCCCGAATATTTAAACTGCGATAGCGTTTAAACGCCTTATTCGATTGAGCTGAAATTTTTAAATTTGTACACATGTTATAAATAGATTACCGTCGCACGAATTGAATTATTTTTGATTAATCTACTAGCCCTTATAGAATTTTACAGGGACGCTACGAAAAATTCTATATCATTATGATCTATGGGCTAAAATTATATGAAGTGCAATAGCGTAAAAGTAAACAATGGGGGAAAATATTCAAACCCATTATATTTTAATTTTTGCTTATTTAACTAAATGTCTTACATTAATGTATTTACACAACCGTTCATTACTTAATGTTCGGAAAGTCGAGTGGAATCATTCCAGATTTTTTCACGTTATAATTTTAATTAATAGGACCACGAGATCTTGATATTGTCATTGAAGTGATTCTGTAGCTCGTATTTACGCAAGTTTCTGGAAAAAAAATATACTTTGAATTGTTTATGTTATTCAGGTTCAGTGTAACTTTTTTTAATTCGGTGTGTAATATTAAAAATTTCGTGTAGGGCTTCACAAAAGAATTCGGATACACTATGGTCTATGACATGTACTTCTTTAAATCATAAAATAATATCTTTAAAACTGCAAAAAAAAAAAAAAAATGCAATCAAATTAACATACATTATTCTGATGCACAAAAAAACATTTTTGATAGAAATGGTATAATTAGTATTAATGGTTGGTTTACAGAGGCACTCAAAAATATTCAGATATATTATAGGAAATAATTTGAATAACTGAGGGATGAAGAAATGTATTATGATATTTTTTAAATAAATTAAATTTTTGTTACATTATATGTTGTATGTGTAAATTTAAAATAATATATAGGGCTCCACAAAAGCAACGTTTTTTTTATGACTATATTTTTTTTGAAATAAAGCTTTAAAGATTGTGTTTTTTTTTTTTTTTCACCAAATTTAAAAACAAAATCATTTTTAAGCTGTTACCATGGAGCTAAAATATATTCAAAGATAAATAATGTAAGAAGAAAACTAGTATGCTGTGGCCACCACAAGACTTTCTTCTATATTTTCCTATACAAATTCACGCAGTAACAATATTTAAAAAAAAAAAATAAATAAATAAATAAAAATACGATTTTTTTTTTAGTTTTTTTTTTTTCGTAAAAAAAAAAAAAAAAAAAAAAAATCGATAACTTTGTTTTAAATTATCACATATTTATAGTTCAACCATTCGTTTTAAAGATATTGACGACACCTTTTGAAAGATACCCATATTGAAAATTTACCCCCCCCCCCCGGGGGTACTTTCCCCTGGGGGGCGGGAAGCGATGACCGAGATTTTTTCCTAATTAACTACTACTATTATCAATAATTCATATTAATTTCACAATCACAGGTTAAGAATAACTCCCATTATGTACATTTATACGAAATTTTGTCCTATACTGCCATGTTAAAAAATTAGAAAAAATACGATCACAGCACCACCTGTTGAGTGATTGATCCCCAAATCTAATCAGCCCCAGTTTATGTCAGGGGCCAACTAAATACCAAGTCTGGTTAAATTTCGTTAAAAAAAAAAAAAAAAAAAAAAAAAAAAAAAAAAAAAAAAAACGATTTTTTTTCTAAGTTACTTTTTGTTAAAAGTAAAAAAAAATGGATAACTTTGTTTTAAATTATCACAGATTTATAGTTCAACCATTCGTTTTAAAGGTAATTGACGAGACCTTTCGAAAGATACCCATCTTGAAAATTTACTCCCCTCGAGGGGGGACTTCCCCCCAGGGGGGTTCACGAGGCTCCTACGCATACAAAAAATTTTCCCCAGTTGACTACCTCTATTATAAATAATTCTTGTACATTTCATAATGATTACTAAAAAATAATTCTCTTTATGCACATTTATAGAAAATTTTGTCCTATATCACCATGTTAAAAATTTAGAAAAAGCGGGATGGCAACGCAACCTGTAAGACAATTTTTACCAAAAGTTGATAGGCACTAATTTATGTCAAGGTGCAACTACATACTAATTTGTATGAAATTCTGTGCAGTAGTTCCTGAGATACAGTTGCCACAAAATTTTGTCACACACACACACACACACAGACAGACAGACAGACATTTTCTAAAAAGGGTCAAATCGTGTTCTACAGCTCTCAAAACGTGTAAATCCATCAAAAACCCGAGGTCGAAAATTTTTACGAATCCAATACTTTCTCTATATTACATATAGAAGAAAGTAAAAAGGTATTTGAAAATGTTTTATAATGTATGAGAACCGCAAGATTTGTCTTCATTTTTAGTAATGTCATGTCGAAAAATGTTTTGGACTCATTTTTTAACACAGATATGCAGTTGCATTGTGCTAGTCACCATACACGGAAATCCACTGAAACACAAACACACACACAAAGGGGGAAAAAAAGTTTTCTATTTTTGAATAAAAGAAGTTTAATTTTTTATGGAGTTTAATTTTTAGTAATTGAATATTAATGATACATCCGTTATTTAAGAAAAAGCTCACCTGCGTCATAGGTAGTAGCTTTGGAGCAGGACTCTATCGTGCAAACTACGGTCAAGACTCCATTAGGAACCAGTGTAAACTTGTTTTCTATAAGCTCGGATCTCTTCAAAAACTTAGGAAATCCCGATCCGATTGCCTCTGTAAACAGATATGAACTTTGATCCTCGCAATATTTATTTCCGTCGACTGTTTTTATGCTAAAAGTCCATGTCATACTTTTGGATGGGCCGAATGACACTCGATTAAAATAAACATCAAGATATCCTACTGAGTTGCAATCTGAATCACCATTCGGAAAGATACTCAAATACCAATATTCTCCATCAGTTAAAAAGTCAGGACTCCAACAGTATTTTCCATCTTCTTCCGAAAGAGAAAAAAAGTCACCTATTCTCCACTCGAAAGTACGAGTAAATTCTGTCTTTGCAATCTCTTCCACTTTTCCAACGAGAGACATGCCGAGAACTTATTTTCTAATTTGTATGAATTTCGTTTCTTGTACTTGAATTATTGCTTTATTTAATTTTTGTCAGTAGAACACCTGAAAAAAAAATGTATTTTTAATTACATTTAATTTTTTTTTACAAATATATTATACTCGTATGTTCAAAATCTATGCGATTTCATAATAGAAAAAAGACGAAAGCAAAAAGTAATTCAATATACTTAATCTTCAACAAGATTTTTTTTTTTTTTTTTTTTGTAAACAACATAATGTAAGAATGTATGAGCAAGCATAATCATACGCAGAGACAGACAAATAAATCATTCTACATTGTTATACATTAATATGTTACAGCTAATGTTGCACAAAACAACCATTTTCGCATTGCAATCTATCCAGTGCTCAATCGCAGAAATGTATTACAAAATTTTACGACTCAAAATATAGTTCTGGAAAATAAATATGAATCATATAAACTACTAGCTGATATTTGCACAAGTTTCAAAAGTTTAATCTGGAGATGTTTAAACTGATGACAAAAAGAAAATAATAATAAAACAAGAACGAAAAATCATGCGGTAAGCATTCATTATTAACACTTTCCAAATGTACGTCATTGTTGTACCGTATAACTTTCAGTGCCATTTGCGTACGTAATCACACAACGGACAGACAGTAGATCTGAAAGGCATAGCTACAGAAAGACTAATTGAATTCGTAATCATTCTTAAACATTGTTAGAAAGTGTTAAAACTGCTTAACACAGATGAAAACGTAGCCTTTTTATTTAATTTCAGCCCTTGTATGTCCTTAATGTATCTGGATATTTTAGTGTAGCCCTGTATATCTCAAGATTTACAAAATCATATTCTTTACAAAACATTATTTTAGCAAATTAACAATAAATGACCATTCCTTTATGATTTTTACAACAGAAAGTTCTTTAAACGTAATTTATAAAAATGTTTGTCATAAAATGCAATGCATTGGCATTTTTTGGGGTGTCCCTGTACACAAACCTGTCGCACAGGACCTATTAATGAGGTTTAAAATTGAGAACATTGCATACTGAATTTGAATAACATATAATTTTTTTAAACTTCCGAAAATATTTACGGGCGCTGGAAGCGGGAAGACGGACAGATAGATACACAAATTGAAATCATATTCACACTTAAAAATGTTAAAAAGTGTTAAATCGCTGTATAAAGAAAAGGGAATTCCAGCAATTTTCCAATAAAAGCCCACATTGTAACTGAATATTTTTGCTTGGTACTGTACATCTAATGTTCTGTAGAAAGTACTCTTTTGTGTATATGAATAACATATTTCAATTTTCTTAAGATTTATTCAAAGTAAAAGTTATTAAAATTTGGTTTATAGAAATACCTCTCAAAGAACGAATGTTTTAGAATATTTTCGGGTGTTCCTGTACAGAAACTAGTGGTGGTATTAACTTCATTTTCTGCAGTAAACATCCGATAGAGAACTTGAATAATATTTCAATTTCATTGAAATTTGTGTAAAATGAAGGACTTAAAATATAGTTTATAAAAATATCTCTCGCAGAACACAGTGCTTTGGAATGATTTTGGGTGTCCCTGTACACAAGCCAGTAGAGGTATTTACTCTATTTTCAGTAAGGAATATCCGATAGTGAACTTGAATATCATATGTCAGTTTCAAGAAAATCCATGAATATTTACGAGAGTTCTAGCGTGGTTAACAGACAGACAAACCGAAGTCACCAACACTTTTCAGTCTTCTTGGAAAGTTATAAAAACATTTAGAAAGTGATAAAAACGATTAATATAATCTAAGATGCAATTCCAGTAAATTTACAATAATACCTGTTAATGTAACTGAATATTTTTGCGTAGCCCTGTAAATCAAATGCTAATCATACTGTGTTCTATAGAAAGCATTCCTTTGTGCATGTGAATAATATATTTCAGTTTTATTAAGATCTGTGTAAAGTAAAGTTCTTAAAATTTGGTTTGATAGAAATACCTCTCATAGAACGCAATGCTTTGGAATACTTTCGGGTGTCGGTGTCCCTGTGTATAAACTAGTGATGATACTGAAAATAGAGTAGTGGACTTGTACGACATGTTCCAATATCATTAACATTTGTGTAAAATAACGGCAGTGAAGCATGGTTTGTATAGAAATACCTCTCATGGAACACAATGCTTTGGAATACTTTCGGGTGTCGCTGTACACAAACCAGTAAAGGTATTCACTCCATTTTCAATATGGAACATCCGATAGTGAATTTGAATAACATATATCAGTTTCAAGAAATTCTATGATTATTTACGGTAGTAACAGCGTGGACGGACAGACAGACAAACCGAATTCATTAACACTTTTCAATCTTGTTGAAAAGAACAAAAAAAGAAAAGAAAGACAGAAAGAAAAACATAAACCTTAAGACTATTTTTGTATTCTAGGTAATAATAAATATAAAATTCTACATAAAACAGATTTTAAATTAGTCCGACAGGACTTATTTTAATTTATCTTTTCATATAAGGGCATGCAGTAACCGTATTTCATACCCGAGCAACGACTACTATACGCAAATCCATCCTTCCATATAAGGACATGCAGTACCTGTTGTATTTTATTCCAGAGCATCGGTTATGTATTATAACCATTTCTTAAAATATCTTTGGCATACCTTTAGCTTAGGCGGCTTTTAAATTTTTATTGTCATTTCGGCGATGAATTAAAATAGTTATTGCAATTGCATAGATAAAGACCCTAGCGATAAACATACGAGCTAATTCGCGCTAAATTTCTAATTTTGCAAAAAAAGATTCTATGCTGAAGATCTTCAATTTATTTAGCACGCTTTTTCTCAATTTTATTTAAATGATTAAAATATATACACTCCTTTTCATATTTGTAAGGACACTTTATGTTTTGAAATAATTAATGTAAAAATAATCGTGAACAAGATTATACTAAGTGCACTTAATATATCTAGTATTCTAAAATCCAAATACTGCTATATTTTTTTTTAATATGAAACAAAATTAATAAAAAATAATGCAAAATATTTTTTCTCCACGTTTCTAGATGTTTATAATTATAGGAACAAGCAAGATTTTTTTCGTTTTATTTAAGTTACTAGCGGATAAATTACAGTTGACATGCGAATTTGTTAACTACTAGGCTAGATTAATTCATATATAAGCCTTCAATTTTTCTTGGATGGACATTACTGATAATTCCTCGTTCATGTAGTGAAGCATGATAAATGTGTTTTTTTAAGTAGAAGAATAATTTCAATTCGCCGAATTTCTAATGAAATTCGAAGATCTAAAATTGCTGAAGGAAATGTGATCAAACGTTGAACTGCTGGTTCCATAGGAGAGAGATCTGATGCAAAATCAGAGTTGTTTTACAGAGATCGAAGACTCATAATTCCTCTTACTGTTCTACTCATAATGACTGCTGCCGAACTTGCTCGTAATTTTTAACGAAAGGTTAGGGTCCACATTTATGCATGTTTAAAATAATTAATAATATGTTAAAATGAATAAAAAACCTGTAAAAATCAATAAGCATTTAATGGGGGAAAGAACGTCTGTGTTAAAGTTGTATAAAGACAATATTAAATGGTAAAATGTTGCATTTTCGGATGAAAAACATTTTATTCTTGATTAACCAAATGGTTTTAACAGTTACTGGCGCGATCTGAAGATAGCGAAAGACAGAACAAAATTTGTAAAGGCAGATATGAATCGGGCATTTTAAAGGTGGATCTATGGTGCTCTGGGGAGCTGTTTCTACTGAAGGCAGAATGAATTTAGTAATTTTTTCTATTATTATGAACATCAAGAGTATATCCTCAAGTTTGAAACGTGGAATTCTCAGATTTTTGTTAGATTTTGGGGGGTAATAATATTTTTTTCAACAAGACTTACATTTTTGTTCTACTTCTAGAGCCATAGGTAATAGTTTGAAGAAAGAAACTTCTGTATTATTGCCTTTCCCGTGGCCTAAAAGTTGAAAAAACATTAACTTATCATATTAGAAAAGTAGATGCAAGTAGAAAGCAATTTTAAATAGTTTAAATTTATTCAGAATATCATCTATGCTGTATAAAATGGTATTGAAACTGAATATATTAAAAAAAAAAAAAAGTATATATATATATATATATATATATATATATATACCAGAGAGAACGCCTGACTGTTTCACCCTCAAAAAAATACCACAAAATATTAATTTAAAGAATAACTGAAAAAAAAAAAAAAAAATTACAAAGATTCGAGGTGTCCTTTTAATTGTGAACACCAGGAAAAATCATCTTTTTGACCGTATTTAAAGTTTTTGGAGATAGAAAAACGATAAAACTTTTTAAATAGTGTCTATTAATGAAATTCAAATTAATAAAAAATATGTTTGTTTAAATAATAGTATTCAGTGTTTAGTTATATAGAAAAACGAGTGTCCTTATAATTATGAGAACCAGTGTATATAGTCATTTGCAAAAGTTTAAGTCCAGTAGCCGATATTCAGTATTTTAACACATTGCATCATTTACGCAGATTATTGGGTCATCTCATGTGTTGACTGCATCAGACTCAATCTACTGCTATAAATAAAGGTGGTCGGCAAGTTTATCACCAGTTGTTTATTGGATTTTTTCGTAGACATTTTTCGTAGATTTTTTCTGTTGTACAATTATTGTAATGGGTAAAAAACCTTCAATTACTGTTACAAAAAAGGTCAGAAATACTGACCCAGCATAAAATTGGAGTTTCTGAACGTCAAATAAGTTCAAGGGTAAATGTGAGAAAGACAGCTGTGCATCAAGCTGTTAGTAAATTTAAAATTTCGGTAAAATTTGTGGACCTTAAGAGAAATGGTCGCCTTAGAAAAACAAATGAACGTGATGATCATGTGATAAGAAGGGTGGTCGTAAAAGATCCAAGAACCTCCTTCAATGGGATTAGCAGTTCTCTTGCTGCAAGAGGCGCCAACGCTAGTTTGAGTACTATTTCAAGACATTTGGTTAAAGATTTTGGTTTATCATTCCATAAACCTGCAAGGAAACCTCGACTTACTCCAGATATGAAAAAGAAATGACTGACTTTCGCCAGACAATATCAAAAATGGACAGTACAGCAGTGGAGTAGGATCTTATTTTTTGGATGAGTCACAGAAATTTGTAGCAGTTTTCTGCACGTTCTAAAAGTGTTCGTCGCCCAAGGGAAAAAGATATGATGAGAGATATACGATTGATTCAAACTGTGAAACATCCTCCAAGTCAAATGATATGGGGTGCAATGTCTGTGTTCGGTACTGCTAGTCTGTTTTTTGTGCCACCTAAAACCACTATGAACGGAAGGAAAAGAAATACCTTAATTTGCTACGTGAGAAGTTGAAGCTTCACATGCGTGTTTCATAAATGTTCAGTTTTCCTGCATGATAGGGCTCCGTGACACAGGGCGAAGATTGTCAAGAAATATCTGAGGGCACAGAAAATCAAAGTGCTTGAATGGCCTGGTAACAGCCCAGATTTGAATCCGATAGAGAATCTGTGGTGTACTGTAAGAAATAAAGTCGCCGAACAGCAACCATACGCTACTACGGCACTTGTTGAAGCAATAAAACATGACTGATGCACAGACATTTCTAAAGCTTACTGCAAGTCTTATTTATAGTATGTCTAAGGGGATTGCACAAGTTATTAAAAACAAAGAAGGTCCTATAAAATACTGACTTTAATTACAGTAAATAACCATGTGCAGTCTATTTTGTTCTTTTATATGTAAAATATGTATGTTATTTCTGCGGAATTCCATTAAATCTGTTTATTTTTATTTATTTATTTTTTTTTTTTTTAGGGGGGGGGGGCGGTCTTAAACTTTCGCAAATGACTGTATATATACAGCACATTTTTTTTTTTTTTTCTTTCAGTAATTTTAAAGTTGAATTGGGGTCTTTAATTAATATTTTTTTAATCAATTATGAGATTGAGCTAAAAAATACAGCGTTAGCTAGATTTTTTTTCTTATTGATAAGTGTGCATATTTTTCATAAAATCTATTAATCCGGACAGATTCAGATACAATAACAAACTTTCAACTTTACTGTATTAATAAGATCAAACATTTGTATGTAAATTTGTTAGAATCAAAAAATGTTGCGATATCTTCATATTTCACACACCATGAAAGCCGAAAATGACTTTTGTCTGTTAGTGTGTTTGTGTCATTCTGGCTGTATGTCTGTAACGCTATTTTTGTCCGGGTGTCACGGGAGAACGGCCGGACGGAATTAAATGGTGCTTGCCAGGAATTTAGCTCTTTACCAAACTTAAAATTATATATATAAACATTTTAGAAATTCCTCCTCGTTCTCCCCCCCCCCCTCCCCACTCCACCTGCTGTGGGCAAAAGTCAAAAGGTTAAGCTTGGCATGGCTCGAACTTACTTTACAGTAAAGAAAATGCACATGGGAAGACCAGACAAAAGTGCAAATAAAACCTTATCTGCGATTTAGGAATTTTCGATTTTTAAAGGAAGGAGAGGAAAAATCGATTTTTGTCGGGAAATCTCGCAAATTCCGGATTTTAAGTAGAATTCTACCAAAAATAGAACAAAGATGTTAAAAAAAGCTATGCGACCTCCCTAGGATATTTACAAAAACACATTTTTGTTTTTTTGTGATTTGCGATTTTTTTATTTTATTTATTTATTTATTTTTGTGAGGCGTGTGTGTATGGGGGGGGGGGAGGGTAATGAGGGGGAAAATCTTTTAGCACTAAATTTGGCCTGAGAAATCTATGGGAGCTGCGTTTACGGATTTCGGTGCTTGGATTGTTTATAAGTATCTGACACCTAAAGTAACGGAATTTATTGAAATTACTCCCGTTCTCCCTCTTGGGGGGGAGACAGAAGACAAAAACACATTTAGAAGCTCCAAATTTCTGCATAGTGAAAAAATTACACATGGGAAGACTACAAATGAATACAAATAAAACATTATCTGCGATTTAGGAAATTTCAATTTTTTTAAGGGTGGGATAGTCAATTTTTGGCGGGAAATTTTGCGAAATTCGGATTTTTCAGTAGAATGAATTATTTTATCTTTTCCATCCAAAACTGTAAGTAAAATTTATGGAAATGTTTATTTTGTGCTATCTTATCCAAATTAATTAAAACGCATGCAAATAGATAGTGTGCTGCAAAGAAAACATTTGCGAAATATTTACTTGCAGTTTTCGATGGCGGGACACAAAAGATAAAATAATTCATTGAAATAAATACTGTTACAAAATTGTAAATAATTGTGTTTATTTTTGTGTAAATTCTTTCAAAGAGGCTTAGTTAGTTGATAAAATGCTAATTTTGTGCATTTCTAGTTGTTTTAGTTTTAAAATAGCCTAATTTTCCCTTAAAAACGCATTAAAATCTCCATTAAGGCAGGTAATGGATTTGGGGACAAATATGGCGACTTTTTCTCTACTTGGCGATTTTTGGTGACCTTGGCGAGAAAATCCTTATTACTGATGTACCAAATATGGAAGCTTTAATCTCATCGGCTGAGGAGATATGGAAAGTTCTCGAATGATCCACACTTTTCTACAGGAGTATAAAAGGGACGTTTCGTCGCCAAGGCGGTGGGGGAGGCAGTTCAGTTCAGTCTGAGATCAGAGACATTCAGTTTCGCCAATGCTTGCATTGCAATTGAAGGAGTTCTAAGCCTCTTTGAATGAGTCTTGCTTTCTGTGCTATTGCCATGCAGTTTGTACTTTGGTTTACTGTTGACAGCTGTTTATTAAGCTGTGTGGTATAACTATAGTATTTCCCCACAACTGGATTTGGCGATTTTTCTTTGGCGCCATTTTGAAAGATAACGATGTCGTTCTGGATTCTTTGCAATATAATATGGCAGCCTGTATGCTGTGTATTTTATATTTATGATTTAGCTTATAATTTTATGATTTAGCTTATTATTTTATGATTTATCACTTACGATTTATGGTTTTTAGATTTGTGATTTAGCTATAATCGCCAAAAATAAATCGCCAAATCCAATTGTGGGGAAATACTATAGTTATTCCAGCTGTGTGTATTGGTGGAATTGAAGCTGATACTCAGTATATAGACCTGTATTTTTCTGGATCTTTCTGTAAATAAAACTCTTGAATTTTTAGAAGTTTCGCCTCTCATTCTCGGACAACTTACGAACCCTCACGTACGCAACAATACATTTCAGTACATAATATAAACTTAACGAAAGTGATATATTTGACAGCGTATTTGAAAATTATAAGCAGTATTTCAGTGTGGAAATATACTTTAATATGCAAAACAAAATAATTGCAGTGGAATTTAAAAACAAATCATTTAGTGTAACATCATTGCGTTCCTGGAATTTCATGTCATTTCTTTTAAAACACATATTTTGATATTATAAGAGATGTTAATGAAAAGGTATCGGTGAGTAAATGTTATATATTATTTTATATTGAAAATAACGTTTACACTGTAAAAATAAATAGAAGAAAAAATCAAATTCAAATAAGAAAATCTATGCATTTTTAACTAATAGCAAAGCGTCACTGAAAATTTGATATCATTATTTTTACTACCCGTTTTTCTAATTCTTACAGCCGTAAAGTACAGTACTGCGCCACAAACTTTTAACCCGTTAAGGTTTTTTGTATTGATATGTATATACACACACACAAATTTTCTCCTAAAAACTTAGGACGTTAAAAATCATAGGCAAACAATACTTTCTCCCTATAAATATAGAAGAAAGTAAAAAGATATTATAAAGTTAAATACGTCGAAAAACACGACGACACACAACTTTGCTGCGATACTTGGGAATAGCTACAATCCAAAAGTGAAACAAATAATTTATAAATCTAAATAACAGACTGTTTTTAATGTAATAAAATGTTCATAATACTTAAACGCGTTATGCTTATGTAGTAATACATTCGACATATAAAAAAAATTATGTTTCTTCTACATTATCGCCACAATCCCTACGTATTACCACACTAAAATGCAAAACATTTCAATTTTGCATGCATTACATATCTAATAAACTGAATGCCTGCATATAATGGTCCTTATACTGAATATTTTCCGATGAAAAAAAGACTAAATAAAATACAGTACAAGATATGCACAGAATGTTCCGAAAAATAAATTATACTATGTATAGTGTAATATTGAAGTAACATTGTAAACGTAAACGTCTTAAATTCAGTTAAAAAGGCGTCTTAAACGTATGGTCATTTTTTAAGCGAAAAAAACGTGTCGTAATTTTTAAGACACTTTTTTGCAACTGAAATTAAGACATTAAAATGTCTTAAAACACCGCCATGTTTTTTAGGCTTAGAAATACCGCCATGTTAGGCTTAAGAACACCTCTATTTATAAGGCTTTTTCATAAATAAATAAATAAAGGTGGCTTGCGATTCTTTTTTTCTGTTAAAAATAGATTTTAGAATTCTCTAAAGCATAAAAAAAAGGGAAAAAAATTTTTTAAATGCCTTTAACCTAGCACTGGAATAGAACTCACATCAGTCGCGGAACATGAAACCAAGCATCAGAAGTCGCAGTTAATGCCATGTACCTTGCCGATCAGGCCACCGTTTCACATAAGAGGGGTCCTTTTTATAATTATATGTAAGTCAGTATTAGCAAAACGCAGGTAATTATACGCTATAATTCGTATTTATTGTTATAAAACTATTAATAATATACTATCTAACAGTTAATATGCATTATTATATTAAATTTTGTATCTAGAGCTTTAGAATTTTTAAAAAATGCATATAAAATAAGTGAAAACTATCCTTATTTCGCCCTCAATATTTTTGGATAACGATATCCTCCTTTAAACTGTTTTTGAAAAGAAAACAATTTATGAACATGAATTCCTGAAAATTCGTTGTTTTATGCTTAAGAACAAGTAAATATGTGGAAGAAAGCAGATTTTAAACCGAAATTAAGAATAATAAATAAAAAACAGTGATGCACAGATTATTCAAGATTCGCTTTCTTAGCTGTAAGTTACTTGCTTTCATATTAATACTTTTTCTTTAAATATCAAATATTAGCTTTAAATACATAGCTTTTTTTTTTTTTACCGAATAAGTTTTGCGTTGTAACATATTGCTTTATGAGTTATAATAAGCATAATTTCATGCAAATATACACATAAGAGTAATATTCAATAAAAATTTAATTTCATAAATTAATATTGTTTAAATTGCTTACGCTTTACAACTTAATATGTAAAATGTATTATATTTATTGAATGAGGAAAGAAATTTAAATAGGCTAAGTGTGTTGCTTAAAGTAGATTTCATATAAGAAAAAATGCCAAGAATTGCAAGTGTCTGAATTTCCAAAATGGACGAAAATTTAGACGCTTTTGTTGTCTGAAATTTCTCATAGTTATGCATTTTAGATATATTTTGTGTCTGAATTGGTATTTTAGGCACATTTCTGTCTTAAATTAAGATATCTATAATGTCTTAGGTGTATATTAAGGCATTTACGTATCTTAAATGATTTTTCAGTTGTTTTTATGTCTTAAATTAAGACACCTTTATTTGCAGTGAACTCACTTTCGTTAACATAAATAGGTAAAAATTACATAAAATGAGGGAAACTGCATAAAGTAAAAAAAAAAAAAAAAAAAAAAAGTCTATACATGCATGTATTCAAATCTTTATTTTTAAACTATGTAATACTTTTTGATAAAATTTATGTTTTTATTTGTACTTTAATTAAAATTACGAATTTGTTAATCTTTAAAGTGTTTTAAACGTTGTACTTACAAACTATGCCAAATTCTGGAAAAAGAAAAAAATAATTTTTCATAAAGATTAATTAAGATCTTTAGCATCATTTTTAGTTTGACGTTTATGGTTAAAAGATATTTTTTTCATAATAGTGTAGGTTTACATTGAAAATATTTACATTTAGATTATTTACATTAAAAAGTTAAAAATAATTCATATTACGTACATGTACATTTATACGAAATTTTTTACTATACTGCCATATTTCCACCTGTTGAGATATTGAAACTGAAACGTAATCAACACCAATTTAAGTCAAAGTCCAACTAAATATTAAGTTTGGTTAAATTACGTTCACTGGTTCGTGAGATACAAGTTTCGGTCATCTCAAAACGGAAAACGCGTAAATCCATTAAAAACGAGAGATCTAAAATTTTCACGAATCCAAAACTTTTTTCGTGTATATAGAAGAAAATAGGAAAAAAAAAAAAAAAAAAAGGAAAGACGATTTCTAGATAAGTTGCGGTGAAAATATTTATTTGCAAGCGAAAAATAATTTGTACATTTCGAATTTTAACGAATGTTTTCAAAAATTCAGATTTTGAAAGTTTTCTTGTACATAAATGATGAAGTTTCATTATTATTTGTCTTACGAATGTTCTATGATAAAAAATGTTACGCCTAGCTTTATCTTTTGATTATCTTCAATATTATTCGATTAATTTTATTTACATCTCTTAAAAATTGTTATAGAAAAGTTGTAAACATGCCACAGATCTTAAATGGCTATTCATTCTATATTTATTAACTAAATATCATTATAATAAAAAGAAAAATATTCTTACCTGTACCTAGAAACTCGGAGTGTGTGCATTATTTGCGAACGATAGAGAGAATCATTGAAGTTTCTCTGTTATCAGAAAACGAAAGATTAGATAACTTCTACCTTTTTACTTTCTCTTACCTATAGGGTTGAGAAAGTATTGTTTTAGGGTCAAATTTTCGAACGTGAGTTTTTGTTATATTTACATGTTCTGAGGTGCCCTGAATATGAAAATCATGTTTTTAGCGAATGGTCTGTGTGTCTGTCTGTCTGTGTGGATGTTATCAGCATATATCCAGAATAAATAGTAGCAGAAATTCCAAACACGGTATTCTAAATGTGTATCATATAGGGATGCTACAGTAAGATTTTCGTTGAGATGAAGCAAATGGTTCGTGTACAGGGACATTCAAAAATATTCAAATACATTACGTCTATGGGGGAAATTGCAGGTAAGTAGAGTTTAACATCTATAGACTGCACTAAACCAAATGAAACGAATATATATTTTTTGTAATAGAGATAGTCAACTGGGAAAAAATTTTGTGTATGTAGGAGCCCCACCTCCCTCTCCCCTGGGGGGAAGCACCCCCCCCCTAAAATTTTCATGATGGGTATCTTTCAAAAGAGCTCGCCAGTACCTTTAAAACAAATGGTTGAACCATCGATCTGCGATAATTTAAAATAAAGTTATCGATTTATTTCATTTTTAACAATTTTTTTTTTTTTTTTAAATGTAATATTGAGAAGAAATTCAACTTTTTTTTGGATATTTAGTGTTATACTACTGCTTTAATATGGAAATCGTCTGTATTATCATAAAAGATATTTTTTTTAAAATAATAATTTTAATAAATTATTTTTTAAAAACAGAATTATTTTTTAATAACCGAATTAAATTCTATATAAATGTCGATGGATTAATAAAACGGGGGGCTAAGGGGGGTGGTAGCCCTCCCTCACACAGAACTACTTATCATATAAAACTCTTCAGAAGCCTAATGTGAATTGTTTAACACAGGTTTACATAACAGTACTCGTTATCTTACCTCTTAATCTCCAACCTGTATTTATAGTATTAAATTTCGGAGTAAGAGAAAGTCGTGTGAGTGACACGCCAGATTTTTTTTTTTTTTTTTTTTTTTCAAAATTTTGTTAACTGCTATTTCATTGTAACGTTCAGTGTTGCCATCTGGCTTATTTTTTATTCAATAGTCACCAATAATTTTGAGAAGTGACGTTTGATATACATAATAGACTATCAATCTTCGAAGTGATTAGGCAAACGTTACAATTAAAAAATATTAGTGACTATTGAATAAAGAATCCGTCAGATCTTGGTAATACTGGTAACATTCCTTACAGTGTCGAAATTTCTAGAGATGCGAATGAAAATCGAGGTACAAATAAAATTGCAAATACATATTTATTATTATTATTATTATAACAAATATCTACTAATGGCGAGGTTCCAGAGGGGTCACTAGTGTGGGAATGTCGGGGAATCATGGAAAAGTCAAGAAATTTAAGTGAGTCTGGAAAAGTCATGGAAAGTCAGGGAATTTCATACTAAGTCAGGGAATTTTGACAAATTTTGTTGAAATAGGCCATATTTGAAAGCTCGTTATTGAAAATTGCTAAATTATTCGAGGAAAAAACAGCGTAAGTCAAAGAAAATGGGGAAAAATAGTCATGGAAAAGTCAGAGAATTGGGAAATTTCTAATGTTGGTCACCCTGTTTAGTGAACATTTTAGGGAGCACTAGTCCCCTTCTCCTTCTGGTCACCAAACCCAGATGGTAAATAAAGTTTTTTTTTTTTTTTTTTTTTTAATTACTAGGAGGCTCTGCTCAATCCCCTCACCAACCCCCGATTAAACTAGAGTACAAAAAATAAATAAATAAATAAATAAAATGAATAAATAAATCCATTTTTTCGATTTTTGTTTATTAAGAGGGAAGGGGGAAATTCCGGATTTTTGAGGAGATCTCTACCAAAAATGCCTGAAAAATATTAAAAACGAACTTCTTTACCACATTTCCAATTTTTTTTTTCTTTTTTTTTTCAATTTTGAGGTCATTGGGAGGGCAAATTCAAGATGTCCCTTTAGCACAAAATTTCTCCTGAAAACTCTCTGAAAGCTGAGGTCACAAATATTGGTCTGTAAATTGTTTATTTGTATCTGACACCAATTCTAACGGGATTTAACAAAATTAACAATAAACAAGTTTCCAAACATAACCTTGCTCCAAATTATCTCAGTAAGATTAATTTTTTTTTGCGTGTGAGGTTTTGCGTATCCCCCTTTAAAGAGTGGGTGGATTCTGGTTATACGTACCCATTACGAATACAACAAAGAGTTTTTGCGAAATTTCTTTCTATTCCCTTCTTGGGGGGGGGGCAAAAAACACGTTTCCAAGCTTTAATCTGCTCTAAATTATCTTAGAAAGCGATGTTTGATGTGTTGGTCGGTTATACGTATCCAACACGTAATATAAAATAATTTTGTAAAATTCTCCCTCCTTCCCACCCTTTAAGAGTGGGGGGGGGGATGTGGAGGCAAAAACACGTTTTCAAACATAACTCTGCTCCAATTTATCTAAAAAGAGAACGATTTTTTTATAGGTCGCTTGGTTATGCTTATGCAACAAGTGGTCTAAGGCATTTTGCCAATCCCCCCCCCCTTTGGTCAGGTGGGCAAAAAACACGTTTTTAAACTCAGTTCTGCTCCAAATTATCTTAGAAAAGCAATTTTTGATACGTGGGTTTGTTATACGTATCCAATATGTAGTATAAAGGAATTTTGCGAATTTGTCGTCCATCTTCCCACCCTTTAAGAGGAGGGGACAAAAACTTGTTTTGAAATATAACCCTGCTGCAATTTATGTCAGGAAAGCGATTTTTTGACGTGTCGATTAAATTATGCGTATGCTCTAAAGTGATTTTGAGAAATTACTATCCTCCACCCGTTGTGTCGAGCGGGGCAAAAAACACGGTTCAAGCTTGAATCTACTTTAAATTACCTAAGAATGGGGAATTTTGGTGTGTCGGTGTTGATTAAGCGTACGTAATATGCACTTTGGTGGAATTTTGCGAAACCTTTTCTGATTTGAGTGACATATATATTATTTATTTATTTATTTATTATAATTTTATTTTATTTATATATTTTAATTTATTTATTTATTATAATTTATTTATTTATATTAATTTTATTTTTTGAGATTTTATTAATAATGATATGGAATTTTGAAAATACATTTAAATATAGTATCCAGCGATGAGGGCAAAGCCTGCTAGTAATTCATAAAAAAATGACGATGTAAATAACGCTTATCATATTTATGCATAGAATACAGGGAGACGAGGGATAGCTAGCACAGATTTTAGTTTTTGATTTTCCGTTTATTTTATTTTATTTTATTTTTGGGGGGAGGGGGGCAATATTTAGAGAAATTCTGATTATTGCTTCAGAAAGCTTAACTCTCTGGCTACAAAATCATGTAGGAACCATCAATTGAATAGGTAACAAACCGATTTAAACAACCCAAAAATCGCTTTTCCTATCCTAAGTATTTGCAACTATGTCAACTAGCCCCAGATGCGGAGTTACTTGACATATCCGAAGATGCTAGTTGACATAACCTGATCTGAATAAGGATAGTTAAACAGAACAAAGCAATTTTGTGAAAATACATTTTATGTTTTCGAAACACCTTATTTTAATAATATTTAGCCAAAAATTTCTGCTTAATGTATAAACAAATAATGAATTCATTAAGAAAAATAAATTCTGCTTATTGCTATAAATGCCTATTTTAGTGACATGTCTATCCTCCTTGGTGTAAATCATGTATGGCGCTGCTAGCGTAGTTATAAACAACTACTACTCTCTCTACCGCACTGTAACTGTAACTGTTTACTTGAGAGAAGTTTAATTTTGGCTCGTGTTCTGTTCTGCTGTAGCCCTGGTTTTTAAGAATACAAGAAGCAAACGTCAGCGTTTCCGACGCCATGATGCTCCAATCAGACTCTCCTTGATGTCAGCGCTGGCGTTGAAACAGCAGAACAGAGCGTCGTGACGGATGCACAAAGACGCCGAATACGTTGACGTTCGCGTTTTGTGTTCTTAAAAACCAGGGCTTTAGCCGTTCATTCACTGTCGGCGTTATTTTCGTTACGTTTTATTATAAAATGTTGTTTTTCTAAAGGGAGTTTTTGATTTGAATTTTTCATCACATAATCTGATGATCACCTTCTTATCGCGCAACATACTACAATGGTGACAACCGGATGAAAAGCTATTTTAGTTTCGATTTCTTTGTTCCGGTTCATATCTGTTTGTTTGCATTGTAAAGTTTCGATACAAGATATCTGAAACGGCCTCAGTAAAAATACCAGCATTTATTCCGACTGACCCAGCCCTGTGGTTTACCATGCTAGAATCAACCTTTCAACTAGCAGTGCCGAAAGTTATTACGGATTCGAAACAAAATATAATTATTGTGTTTCGCATCTACCTCCGGAAATAGCCATAATCATTCGTGATATCATCATTTCTCCCGATTCTTCTCATCCATTCAAAAATTTGAAAGATTAAATTTTATTACGTTGTGGCGAAACGAAATCACAAGAAATACGTAGATTGTTAGCTGGCGAGCAACTCAGCGATCGAAAATCTTCAGAGCTTCTACGTATCATGCAATGGCGAGAAGAAAATCCCAGTGTTTCCGACACATTCTTACTAGAGCTATTTTTACAGCAATTACCACCTAATGCGCAATTTACTTTAGCTTCAGTGCAGGATCTAACACCTGTAAAAGCTGCTGAAATCACGGATAAAGTGTTGGATATTTCTCCACCACAGGTAAGAGCTGTTTCTCCTAATTTTTCGAATGCCAATTCAAAACTGTTGCATGAACTCAAGCTTTTAAGGGAAGAAGTGGCTTCCTTAAGACGATCTCGAAGCCATTCTCGATTTCACACATATTTTCGGGTTAAAAGCCCCAATCTGCATAAGAAGGATGTGTGTTGGAATCACAGAAAATTGGATGCCAAAGCCAAAAAGTGTGCAACCACTATGTATCGTTTCGGCAAAAGGACATCGGCAAGGAGTAGCGGCGACATATTCTTCGCCTTCCACCTCTCGTCGTCTGTTTGTTCGCGACAGAAAAAGCAATTTACAGTGTTTGGTGGACACTGGCAGCGACTGTTCGCTGATTCCAGCATCTAAACAAATAGAATGAGCACTCCTGTTTAGCATTTTATCGCAGCAAATGGCGCAACAATTAATGTTCACAAACGCCAATTATTATCGCTTGATTTTTTTTTGGTTTTAGAAATCATTTTATTTATCCCTTTTTTTCATGCAATGTTTCCACTCCCATTATAGGTGCCGATTTTTTGCATTATTTTAATTTAAAGTCAGATCTCAGAAAGCGTTCTTTATTTGATAATGTAACTAATTTAAATTCACATTGTTTTGTAAATAGTTCTGATATATATTATGTTAAATCTATTGTAAATAATGATATTTTTTCGAAAATTTTAAATGAATATCCTAATATTACTAAATCTTTTCGTCCAAACCAAATTGTAAAACGTTCTGTCATGCTTCATGTAGATATTTTTAGCCCTCCAGTTTATGCAAAACCCCGTCATCTTGCCCCTGATAGGTTACGAGTAGCTAAAATGAAATTTCAGCATATGTTGGATTTAGGACATATGCGTACATCCAACAGTAACTATGGTTTACCACTGCACATGGTTCCAAAAAAGAATAGCGAGGATTGGCGTCCTGTTGGCAACTACAGAGAACTCAATTCTCAAACTAAAAAGGTTAAATATCTTATTCTTTGCATCGTTGATTTTACTAGTGAATTGCATGGTACCAAAATTTTTTGGCATATAGATTTAGTCAAAGCCTTTCATCAAATTCCGATTGCTCCCGAAGATGTTCATAAAACTGCTATCGGTACACCCTTCGGACTCTTCGATAGCACTCGGATGCAATTTGGTTTGTGCAACTCTTCAAGCACGTTCCTGAGATTTTTGGATGAAGTAACCAGAAATTTAAAAGTCGTTTAGGCATTTATTGATGACATTTTAGTTGCATTAAAGATCAAAGTCCTTGAAGAACACATTGAACATCTTAAAGCTTTATTTTCTAGACTTGATCATTATGGTCTTACTAATTATTCTTCTAAATGCATATTTGGTGTTCCCAAATTGGAATTTTTTGGTTTTAATGTGTCTGAAAATGGTCTTTCACCACTTTCTGACCGCGTTGAAGCTATTGTAAAATTTCCAAGACCTACAACTCTTAGCCAGCTTCGTAGATATTTAGGTATTTTTAACTTTTACAGACGATTCATTCCCAGAGCTACAGACATTTTAGCACTACTTATTAAACTTCTCGAAGGGCACAAAAATAAAACGAAACATCCTCGTTCCAATGCTTCAAACTCAGACGAGCAATTAAAATGGAGCGACGAAGCAAATCTTGCATTTATGGCGTTTAAAGAAGCCATTTCTCATGCTACGTTTCTAAGACCTCCTATTCCCGGTCCCCAATTAAGCTTATGGATCGACGTATTAAATGTCGCAGCTGGTGGCTCTGTTATGCAGATGTCTGACAACCAATGGGAACCTATTGTATTTTATTCTGCAAAACTAAACTCTTAAACAAAAACCTGAAAAATGCAGCCACGGCAATTACGTCATCTAGATTATATTTCACAGTTTTCTACTGATATCAGGCATACGAAAGGTTCTGAAAATCATGTTGCTGATGCCTTATCCCGCATTGAAATCAACCGAATTTCTTCGACTTTCCTCGATTTTAAAGATTTTTCTTCCACTCTATCAACTGATGAGGAACTTCAAAATCTTTTGCAATCCAATAGCACATCCTTAAAATTAGAAAAACATTATTTTCCTCTTGAAGATATTTCTTTATACTGTGTTGTGACATGTCTCTAAATTATCCCTGTCCTTTTGTTTCACAAAATATGTAAAAGTAAGTTTTTGAAAATTTACATTTCTTTTCACATCCCGGTATGTCAGGCTCTATTAATTTAATTTCTAAGAGATTCGTATGGCCTGGCATGCATAAAGACATTAAATCTATGGTTCGAAGTTGTATTAATTGCCAAAAAGCCAAAATAACAGAACGCACCAAATCTCCAATTGGTACATTTGCCTTACCTGAAGCTCGTTTTGCCCATATTCATTTAGAATTCATAGGTCCTTTTTCTCAATCGGATGGTAATCAGTGCTGTTTAACAGCCATTGATAGATTTACCAGATGGCCTGAAGTCATCCTGACACCTGATATGACTGCAGAAACAATCGCTCGTGCTTTATTACACGGTTGGATCTCCAGATTTGGATGTGCAGTCACTATCAATACAGATCAAGGCCGTAATTTTGAATCTACTGTATTTCGAGTTTTCGAACCTCGGCATACCATCATCAAGCTAATGGAATTTTAGAACGATATCACATACATAAAGATGCTCTTAAAGCACATAATCAAATTAAATGGACTGACATACTTCCAATTGTTCCCTTAGGTTTAAGCTCAGCTCTTAAAAATGATATTAACGCGACACCTGCACAATTAGTTTACGGTACAACCTTAAGATTACCCCCTGATCTCACTGTAGATACAAGCTAATTGACCGAACAGTTGATCATAATCATGTTACAATGTTAGTACAAACAATGCAAAAAATAAATCCCACTTCCACTTCTCTACATGTAAATCCCACTATTTTTGTAAACCCCTCCTTATCCACTTGTACACACGTATTTTTAAGATCTGACAGAGTAAATCGTCCCTTAACACCACCCTATACCGGACCTCACCTTGTCTTATATAGAACAGATAAAAACTTTACTATTGACCTCAATGGAAACAAAACTACAGTTTCAATTGATCGCGTGGAACCCGCCTATCGCTTGTCAGATATTGTTGTGAATGATCATTCTCTTCCAATCCCAGAAGCCCCAACTGAGTCGACATCTTGTGTTCAAATATCTACAACTTGTTCTGGACGTAAAGTTCCTTTCCCTAAACATTTGGTGACTGAATATGTAATATAATTTTGTAGATTATATTTTGAATTATTTTATCATTGCATTGCTCGATATTTTTTATATTTCTGTTTTGAATTACCTGTATTATATTATTTCATACATTTACTTTATTCTTTTGTATCATTTCTCTCTTTTCGTTCACCTTGTTCACTGGAGGGATAATCTATTGTGATGTGTCTATCCTCCCTAGTGTAAATCATGTAGGACGCTACTAGCGTAGTTAAAAACAACTAATACTCACGCTACCGCACTGTAACTGTAACTCTAGAGAAGTTTAGTCTTGGTTCATGTTCTGTTCTGCTGTAAGCCGCTCATTTACTGCCGGCCGTATTTTCATTACGTTTTATTATTAAATGTTATGTTTTTTCTAAATGGAGTATTTGATTTGAATTTTGCGTCACATGATCTGATCATCTTCTTATCACACAACATACTGCACTATCATTATTCGAATAGCATTATCTCAATGTTTGAAATGAACCATGAAAATAGGGGTTAGCGCTTGTTTATTTGAACAAATGAGTTTAAATCTTGCACAATTTTACTTTAGCCGTACAAAATCGAATCATTATCATCTGGCGTTCTCCATTGCTTCTCGTTTTTGACTATGATGGACATGCCACTCACATTGACATCGGTTTTGTTAATTTTCCTAAGGTGTTGACGGGATTCGTGTTTGACCAGAATAAAATCGTTCATTTTGCATTTAGTGTGACAGGAGCTCATTGATGAGGATTTGTTGGTGGTCTTGTTCCATTGATTATTCGGCATATTTTTGAGGTTGTCCATGGTTCGTAGCTACTTTTGTATAACAACTCTTACTATCCTCTTGGTAGGAGGTTGAGGGTGAAAATTCTTCATCTTGGTGAGGTTCTTCAGCCTTTGAAGTATCATTCAAGAAAGTCCAGCTATACCAACTCATACCTAACTTTGCCAGTCAGCCCCGCAGGTATACCCAATATAAAGTGGATACCACAGAATCCCAAACATAAGAAAAGCAAATTATGATGCAAGCATGTAACGACAGTTACCGACTCTTTCGAAAACCGCAATAAGTAGCGCCTCAGTTTGATTTATACATTCACCAACCAAAAAATGCCCGATGGTAAAATTTATTCACCAGTTAGAAAAATGATAAAATAGAGATTTTTTCTTTATGACGCTTCTAAGCAGATTGAATTTACGGTAGATGTGGCACCTATACGAACATCCCTTTCTAGTAAAATGAGAGCTCTGTATTTCCGTTGTGGCAGGAAAAAGCCCCTTCTGCCAACTAACCCCAGTCTCTCCTACATTTTTTTTTTTCTTTTAATATTGTGAATGTTTCTTCGGAAATGGCCTTTTCCTGTTTGAATATATTTTCTTTTGTAAATATCGCCTGTACGTGTTATTAATTGTGCGTTTCTCTCTTTTATTTTTGGTAACAATTAAAAAATTTCGATGCTCTGTTTAGTCTCACATCTCTTATTTACTTAAACTTGTTGAAAAGTTTCGCATTTCCATAATTCAAAGAATTTCAGCCTTATGCCTTTTTGCAACAAGATGGTGCACCACTTCCTTGAGGTACTAATTGAAAAATATATATAAAATACAGAATTTTTTTTTTTTTTTTTTAACGAGGTCATGAAATGTCTAGCAAATATTTTTATATTGTTGTTTTTACCCGAACAAATCGGAACTAATACACACAACCTTACCTTAACCAGGATTTACACCTGACACCTATTGATCAGAGCGCTAGCTACTCAGTCACAGGATAGACTCGAAATGAAATTAATTCAATTACACAATTCTAAGCGTATGAAAAATCAAAAAGATGGCTGCATTAAGAATATCCCACACGCATTATCATACTAAAATGGTTTGTAGGATAGAGATTTTTAATGATTTTGTACCGACTTTTAGTCGAATACAGTTTAATTTTTTTATATGTATGCCTGATTTTTTTTTTTTTTTTTTTCAAATATTGTATTATGTATCAAAAGTGCTTTTACAGACACTTTTGGGTAATAATTCAGAAATAATAGTTACTTCTGCCTTCCGAACATGTTCTAAGTAAGGAATGTTTTGTAATAATAAAAGAAACTGATTTTGAGATTTTGGTATTTCTACAGTTTTGAGCCTTTGTGAATTTAATCTTGTTAATTTTGCAGCGATGAATGTCACATGTGTATTAATAACTATTGTAACAGCTACATGTATTATATGTATAATATACACTCATGTGTGTTAAAATTGCAACACCATGAAAGATTTGTCAGAAAGTACTTTTGTGTGTCCGCCCCGTGTGTGATTCAGCGAGAGGGAAAACCTGCGTACAGGAACCTTTGCACGCAGTTCGTGCTGCAGCAAACGGCAACGAACCATGGAGCTAGACAACAAAAAATCTGTAGCCGTGCTCCAACGCTGTGCTAACACACGAAAGGACGCTGTACGGTCCGTCACAGCCATGCAGATGAGGTGTCTGTCGTCTCTTGCCGTTGTTCTGTTGCGTGCCCCACTGCGAGGTTTTCGCATCACTGTTGTGGCATTACACTGCCTGCGGGCTGTGATTTATTGATACAAAAATTCACGCTCTCGCATACCAACGATGCGGCCTCGTACGAACTCCGTTAGTTGTTGGTATGGCTCACTCCAATTTTGACGAAGCATATTGACCACCAATAAAACGTTTGCCGCAGACAGAGGACGATAAACAGATTTCAACGCGCCATTATAGTTCTTTATATACCTAGAACAAGCGACTGATGAGGAGTCGGTTCTCGTTCCTCGGATGCGCAATCGCTTTGTAATTCCAATTATTTGCATGCCTTACCTCCCTTTACAATTCCTGTATGTTTTGGTCAATTTACATAATACCATCTTGGTGTTGAGAGTATAAAGATATATGCACTTTCGCAGGGATGTACGGAAGAAACTGCGCATTTATTATTTATATAAAGATATCTGAGGAGTAAACATTCAACCGTGTTTTCTCCTTCGGATACAATTTTTCAGACAATACAAAAACTAATAAAATAAAAAATAACTAAACTTAAAACCTAATTATTGTTTGTATACATGTATTACTAAATACTAGAAAAATATGTAGACATACTTTTTTTATGTTAAGTTTAAAGAAAAATCACTAACTCAATTTTAATTTTGGAGAAAACCCGATTTGAATGTTTGCTCATCATTTATAAAGATATACCTTTTTGCAAGGATGTACGAAAGAATACTTATTTATACAATCCGCTGTTCAAAAATATGAATTTTGGAATAAATATTCAAGATCCAATTACAATTTTTGCGCGAGTTCGTTTATTGAAAAATTTACTGGACCAAAAATTTGTTTGAAGTCTGATATTTACTAAAGGTTCGAAAATTTAAGTGGAGTCTCTCCAGATTTATTAACAATGAACTACATACTTCCATAGAGTGGCTATTTTTAATCTTTGGTAACCAAAATTTCTCTAGGTTAACCGCTCTGGAAATCATGATTTTCATAACAAAGAAAGAATATCAATAACTGTTTCACATTGTGTCAAGATGATGATGATGGAGGCAATGGCCTGCAAAAACTTTGCGCATATTTTTAAAGTCAGAATGGCTGCTAGCGAAATTAAAATACTCAAAACTAAATATGCTTTTGAATTTGAAATTCAAATTCTTAATTTATTTTCTATTTTTACAAAATTTATCATGTGTCGTCTATAGAATAATAATAAAGGAAGAAGGAGCGTACGTGTTTTGGTTTCGGTTTGTAAAATCCAGGAATGCCGGGTATACGGTTGTAACAGTGCTTCCATCTGATTGGTTGGCGACTTGTTGGCGAGATTTTTGAATCGTCTTGTCTCTCTCTCAATCAGTCTGCGAGGTAGCACCCACAACAAACAGCGATAAATGCGTGGAGGATGGGTGCCCTACTTTAAAGTTGAGAGGAGCAAAAGTAGCTTTCGCTGGCATTTCACTAGAAGGGGTTTGTAAGCATTAGAGTATTGGCATGCTCCTTCTTCCTTTATTATTATTCTATGGTGTCGTACCATGCGGGAACAAGAAACCTTGCCATCCCTGTATTATTTGCGTTTGAAAATCACGATGTCCTGTAAAATCGGTCAAATCCCAAGGCTGGTGAGTTTTAAAAACGGCAATCTCCATCAGGGGCGTAGCGTGAAAATTTGATTGGGGGGGGAGACCCGACGTTTGGCGCCCTTGCGTATTCTTCATCTGAAAATGCCACCCACATACTTTCAGCAGTGTTGCGAACCGACGAGAGGGCCCTTGCCCCTCTCGTCGGTTAATACGTACCTCCCCCCCCCTCTCCTCCGGGGCATTATTCCTAAAATCTGCCAAGAAAAAAAAAAAAAAAAAAAGGGCTGTTTTTTTTTTCCCTCCATTTAGTAGCTTTTTTTTTTTTTTTTAATACTTCTTTGGAGCATTTAAACTATATTAATTAAAAACGAAGTGTTGAATTAAGGTTTTTTCATGTATTTAGTTTAGTAATTCTTTGGAGCATTCTAAATTTTTTCAGCGAATCTATATATTAATACGCAGACATGAAATTCCTCTTACATTTTTAGCCTATTCAATAAAAGGAAGGGCTTACAAGTAGTATCGTTCGAAAGATATGGTTAATGTGCTTTGCAGAAATAAATACATTTATATATATTCTCGTATGAGACTAAACAAAAGCATCTTTATTAGGACAACCAGAGTATTGGTTTGAGATAAAGTAGAACAACTGAAAAAGATTTTTCCCTCTTTTCCAACAAGTTTAAAGATATTACATTATAATTCAGGTAAAACATAAAACTTTCAAAATAAATTTGAAGAAATGAAAGTAGTAACTGTTCCTAAGGAAAGCAACTTTATGTTTTTAAGTGGATAATACCTAATCTCACCGACAGCCGTGGCCCATGTTACTCTATGGGAAAGTTTGATTTCATGATTACTCATTACATAATGTATATTTAAATTCTGTTTTCACATTTAGAAAATTTACAATCGTTTATTTATTTTTAAAGTAATTCTAAGTTCAAAAATCTGAATTTTCAATATGTGCATTTTTCTCTTTCTTTCTTTCTTTCTTTCTTTTTTTTTTTTTTTTTTTTTAACCGCAAAATGAAATATTAAAAATTTATCAATTTTTGGAAAATGAGTAAGAAAAACATAAGCCTTACACATTTGTTCTGATCTGTCTAGTCTTTCGAAAGAAATTAATTAC
Source organism: Salticus scenicus (assembly GCA_963930645.1). Classification (NCBI taxonomy): domain Eukaryota; kingdom Metazoa; phylum Arthropoda; class Arachnida; order Araneae; family Salticidae; genus Salticus; species Salticus scenicus. Next base: position 50,186,956 of record OZ005662.1, on the reverse strand, counting down.
TTAAAATCTCTTGCTCTTTCTCGAGGCTATAATCACTCTATTATTAATAAAGCTTTATATAAATTCAAGAATCTAAACGTTCTGATACCAAATTGAATGATCACAGTCTCATTCCAGTTGTTTTACCTTTTTATTTATCACTTTCTTTTAAAACTTCTAAAATTCTCTCTCCGTTTGGTTTTAAAGTCATTTAGAAACCCATCAACAAAATTAAATTATCTTCTCTTAAAGATCCCATTCCTACTGAAAACCGTTCTGGCATTTATTTAGTCTTATGTTCGTTGTGCAATTTAGTTTATATTGATCAAACAAGAAGGTGTTTGAAATATAGAATAAATGATCATCATCGAAATGTTCGTAATGAAGAGATCTCTAAATCTATTGCTTCCCACTGCTGGGCTCATAGTCATCGTTTTGATTTTTCTAAAACTAACATAATTTCATCTCCTGTCTTCTCTTCCCATTTGAATACCCATGAAGATTTTTACATATTTAAAAATTCGAAAAATCTTCTTAATGATATTTGTTCCACTTCATTCTTGTCTGATGCTATGAAATTACTCACATTAGTTCAATTTTCCTTTAATTTTGAAATTTTTAGATTTTGTTCCCTTTTTAATCTAATTTACTTAGGTATTTATTTGTTTTCTTCTTTTATTTCATAATTATGCAGGGCTGACACTAGGCTAATTTGGCATGGTGCCCTTTTAAACAGTTTTTAGCAGCCTGTGGCCCTTTTTCAACATATTTTTGCACCTGGCGGCCCTTTAAAAAAATTTTGGTATAAAGTAGCCTTTTCTAACATTTTAAATGTTTAGAGGCCTTTACATCCCCCCCCCCTGACTTTTAAACTTTCTTAGCAGTAGTTCTTCAGCATTCCTGGAATAACAAATGCATACAGCCTATATATATATACAAGGAAAATTAGTAATTTACTTTTGTTACGTACAAAAATCATAACATAGAACACCGCAAATTATGCAAATAATGCCCCTTTTTATTGAATTCCCCCAGGCGGCCCTTTTATTTTAGAGTCAGCACTATTCTCCTCACACCAGTATTTATGTTTACATTCATCTGTATATATTTTTGCTGCTCGCTTAAAACGGTTTTGTGTGTTTCTGCTTTGACTGCAGCACTTGTGCCTACTTTTTTTGCCTGACGAAGGATCGTGTGTTCTTTCGAACCGAAACAATAATTGCAAGTTTATTGAATTTTATGGTGTTTATTCAAAGTTTTGCAATTATTGCTTTTAAACGCCAGGTCTGTGGTGCTTTCTTATTATGAAATTAGGTATTGTTCACTCTTAAGGAAAAAGAAAATCAGTAATTTATTTATTATTATTATTTTACATATTTAAACCAATTAAAAAACGTTTTTCTTTTTTCCCATATTGTGTGAAAAATATTTTAAGAAATGTAGTAGCCATTGCTAAGGAACGCGACAGAATTACCGCATGCCTTTATGTGGAAGAACAAACTAAAAAAGAGTCCCATTGTCCGAAATTAAATCATTTTTATACAGAAATTTATATCTTACTTAGGTGTTGGTATCGGTGTTTGGGAAAAATTCCGAGTGACTGTTCTAGGGTCCTAGGCCTGAGGGGGAATGCCTTCTGTGGAGATCTTTCTATGGGATCCTAGCCCGTATTTACGCAAGTTTCAGAGAAAACCACAGAAAATTCCGAACGACTAGGCCGACAAGCGCGATCTGGGATCGTATCCGGCACCTCACGTCTACCTGCTTGACAGAAAGATTGTGGATTCAATAATCGAGCCAATTGAAGATTATCATGAAAGTCAGTCTCTGGTGCACATAAACTCTGTCGTAGCTGCAATATCCTTCATGCTCCGTGCAAATAATACCTCTGGAAGATACTGAAGCGGGGGAGCCCTCTTCCGCAGAAGATAAAAATTGTGATGGCTTGTCTTCGGATCGCCACTGGGGCGTTAATCCCAAACCGTCGCCAATTGCCCAATATGTGCCTATTAATGCGACGTTAAATCAGCTTCCTTGCGCTATTTCATGTCACGAAACACTGGTTGAATTCTATAGACTTATAAATATTTCAAAACCCGTAAGCGATGAAACTGAAATAAAAAAATTGCTTAAAGGATCACTTAGAATCAAAAATTGTTAGTGAGAAATTGTTATAACCAAATCAAACCTTATCTAATTTCGTTTTTATACAATAGCCATAACGTACAATAAACTGCTTTTTTTTTTTTTTTTTTTTTTTTTTTTCGAGCTAAGGTCTTGAAAAAACGTAATTTTAAGTCTTTGGAGGTGAAAAAGCGATTGTGCATACTTACGAGTCAGTTGTAAGTATCTGAAATGGGAGAAGGGTGCCGCAGTCGCCACAGAGCGTGAATTTGCTAAGGTCAGAATTTTCAAGGGTCATTGCATGGTAAGCGAACATGCTGTAGTAGGTGCCTGTACAGGGAAGGGCGCCGCTCAGCTGGAGTTTGCTGCAAACTTATTCTTAAAGTGTCCTGAATACGATCAAAGTTTACAACAGTCTTTTGCATGGTAAGCGAACAGACTATTGTAAGTGTTTAAAATGAGAAATCATGCCATAGGCGCCCCCAAACAGGAATTTGTTATAATCAGATTTTTTTAAAGGTCGTGATAACGAAGAGAATTTTCAAGGATAGTTTGCACAGTAGGAAAATTGGTTGTTATACACGTTTAAAAAGGCTGTTTTAGGCGTCTAATTAGTTAAGAGGGCGCCACCTAATGGGAGTTTGCTACAGTCAGACATTTTAATGCGAACTTTTTTTGCTGGTCGGTGAACCAGTTGGTTGCCGAAGGAAGCTTCTGATGCATAAAAATCTTAAGTGTTTTTGGTAACTAACGATAATCAACAAAATTATGATCTACTTTCAAATGAATTTCAAGGCGCAAAACAGCACCCCAGAAACCTCATTATGCCTTTGAAGGTGCCTGAACAGGGAAGGGCGCCGTTCAGCTGGAGTTTGCTACTCTTAAAAGGTCCTGAATACGATTAGAATTTCCAACTGTCTTTTGTACGGTAAGCGAACAGGCTATTGTAAGTGAACAAAACAGGAACTCATGCCATAGGCGCCCCCAAACAGGAATTCGTTATGATCAGATTTTTTTAAGCGTCATAAATATAATAAGAATTTTCAAGGGTCGTTTACACAATAGGAAAACAGGCTTTTTTAGGCGTCTAACTAGTTTAGAGGGCGCCGCAGGCGCCACCAAACGGGAGTTTGCTACAGTCAGACAGCTTTTTTGCTAGTCGGTGAACCAGTTGGTCAGCTTGTGATACACAAAACTCTTAAGTGTTTTTGTTAAATAACGATAATTAACAAAATTATGACCCACTTTCAAATGAACTTTAAGTCGCAAAACAGCGCCCCCAGAAACTTCAATATGCCGCCCTATTTTTCAAAACATTGGGGGGGGGGAGATTCCCCCCCCCTCAAGCTACGCCCCTGATCTCCATACCTGTGAAATCGTGATTCTGCTCCACCCGGCCAGAGCAACAAAATTGTTGATTAGGTAAGTGTTATCGTGTTTCCTTTCGCCTATGACTGCTCCTTTCTTGGTTTACTCAAAGTGTCTTCGACAATGGAAAGTTTAGAGAAGAAGTATCTTCTAATCAATCAAGTAAAAGAAAAATTGACCCTACGACATGGAAAAGGAACAAAGGCAAAGTTCAAAGGTACTGTGTAATCACTTTGTAATAACATAATATTTATTGATAACATAATAGCATCTTAGTTTGCATATTATGATTTAATTAATCAAATGTTATTAATGTAAATATCATACCGATGATGATTCATCAGGTAATAGCTATGTGTTTAGTAACCTTGTTTACAATTCAAATGATTTTCTACTGTATTAAATAATAGCTCGTGATAAATGAATTTCGGTAACACATTGTGTTACATTTTCATATTTTTTTTTTTTTTTTTTTTTTTTTACGGATATCAGTTATTTTTTATTAGACTTTTTATTATTATTATTTTTTTTTTTTAAATCAGATAACAGAAATCAGTTATTTATAAATAAAATTTAATTGAACGAAACATTTTGTGTATTTGCAATCCTAAAAATACAATATTCACATTAAATTTAGCTAAAATTAAATTCTGGTTTGTTGCAAAACCGGTCAACTTCAGAATAAGTTGCAAAGGTGGCCAAATCTAAAATTAAAACTTGAGTAATCCCCATACATCACTTGCCCCTGCGACCTTTGCATCTGTTTTTTTTCAAATTTACTGCACTAAAGATTATAAAACTGAAAAGTTTTTGTTCCAATCTTAATTTCGTTAAGTGTGACAAAAAATAAGCTTCCTTTTAAAATTTTATTTTTTGGAGATTGCCAATTTTGCAATTAGACGGCCAATATCGTCGCTACTGTGTCAAACTATCAAATATGCAACTTCTTTTTTCACATTCGATACCTTACACCTTCTTTTAGAAGGATACGTATAATGCATAAAAAAAAACAACAGCTTAACAGCACAGGAAATATACGAAATTAGGCTAATTTTGTCTGGCACTGATTTTGAATTCACGATTGCAATAGATTTTTTGCTATCTTCAAAAGTAGTCATTTTCACATTCTATAGTTTGACATGGTAGGAATGATACAAAAAACTGTGTTGAAATTAAGTCATATGCTGTATAAAAATTAATATATATCAAAGTGCAGCGTGATCGGAGTGTAGTAAGAAAATGCATACTTGAAGTTCTAACTTTCCATGCATTAGAAAATATAAGATGTTATAGTAGGATTGCAAATCAGAAACGGGCTCCTCATAAGAGGATTGCCCATCTGCGCAGTACTAGTGCGACGTAAAACCCAACCAACCATCATAAGAGATGATGAGCCTGTAAAAATGTTTCGTTTAATACAAGAGGGCATGTTAATGTGCTTGTTTTTCTACCTACAGCAATCCACACAAATTTGTAAGTGAATTTCCAGGCTTATTTCAGACTTCAAGCACTAATTTTGGAGATCGTGAGAATTAAAAGATTAAAAGTTAATCTTTGATTCCTATACCCCTCTTTTTTTTCTTAATCATAAAATAGACAAATATATTATAAACATTGCAATAATAAATCATATAGGTTATATTTATTATCCAGTTTATACTTGCAAAATAATAAAATATCTAGCTTTTACATATATAAGGGCAGCAATTTTAGGTTATAAAAACCTAACGTTGTCGCCCTAATAAGCATAAAAGCTTATTGATGCTTAACAGTGTAGAATGCAAGCTTTAAAAGTTAACGAAAAAAATTGCTAAGGAATATCAGAAATGTAAGAAAAAAAAAATGAAGTTAAGAGATAACAAAAATCACTTTTAGTGTACATCAGGCCTCGCAGAGAAAAATTTTCTTTTGTTTTATTACAGTCGGTAGCAAAATTATTGAAACACTAGAAATAATCCCTACTTAAAAAAATCCCTTTTCGGCAAGCTTAAAGGCAAAGGTAGATTCCTTTACTTTAATGTTACAAATGTAAAGAAATTTTACATATGCATTAATACTTAGCCAATGGCTTTGTTCTCACACATTGCATTATTTAAGTCGCTATTCTGTTTTCAAGAAATTTAATTTTCAACTACAAAAGGATTTTATTCAATCTACTTAAAATTTTAGGCTAGATTTTTTGGTCTATAAATGTTTCAATTTTTTAAAATTCAAGCTCATAATCATTCAACAAATAGAATTCTTAAAGATATACAATCCCAGCAATGTTGAATCCCGGAGGGGGCTATTGGGATACACCCCCCTCCCCACCCAAGCTTAATCAAAATTATAATTTTTATTTAAAATCCATATAACTGTTGTTCAATATCTTTCTTTTAAAGAAAAAATAATAGAAACGTGAAAATGTACTTGTGACCTTACTATGGCCAAGCACTGGTAAGCCTGGCGTTGCTATGGTCAAGCCAAATACAGTTAAGTGGTAGCGGTTTTTGGATAGTTATTTCATTGTAATTTTTATTGAATTATTGAAAGTTTTGTACTGTGTTTTTGTGATTCTTGTTGTCAGATGAGTAAAAATTGTAAAGTGAATCTGTTTTGGTTCACATAAGCTGGAACATTAACGTTGGACCATTTGGCACCGCTGAATTTCAATGTTAATTGTTATAAATTTAGTAAATTGTATGATTTGGCGAGATTTTGGTGACAAAACTTGCGACTTAGCAATGAAATTTGTGATTTGGCGGCAAAATTTGATAGTTAACGACGAAATTTTGATTTTGCGACAAAATTCGTTGTCTGATGACAAAATTTGGCTAGCTTGGCGCTGGAGATAGGCAGCTTTGGTGTCATTATATTTTCTTTCCACGCGAAAACCTCGTATCTCTTCACAGACCAATATCGTGTTACGACAACATAAAAAGTCAAAGGAAGCTGTAACGTATTACTCTCAATCGTAAATTTTAAATTCTTGCCTAAACGGACATTCTAAACTATTCACCACAAGCGATATTTTTATTAAGATTGACGTATTATTTTAATTTTATATTTTAAAATGATTAATTAAAGCGTTTAACATGGTTTTTAATTAACACACTTTTATTAACTTCATATGATGCAACTATTAACCCGTTAGTAGTCGCTATAGACAGCGACATATTACAGAATGCGCACTTTTTATTTAACTCGCACCAATAATTTTAAAAAGTGATGTAATCAACGTTTCTTCGATTTTATTCGCGTTTTATGTATATCAAATGCCACTCCAAAAAATTTTGGTGACTATTGAATAAAAAAATCTAGCAAAACTGAAGGATGGGCGGCAAATCGACCAACTAGCGACTACTAACGGGTTAATGTATGTAACGATATTTTGCGATTCAATTTTCGGCAACTTCTTATCGTCCAAAGGACCTGAAATTTTGCACACGACTTCATAATCAATGACAATACTAGATACAAGTGTGTTTCCAGGCACTTTTCCTATCAGGGGCAGGTTCTAGGGGCAAACAAACAATCTATACTTACAAAACTATCGTATGTGACACGGGATTTTGATGTATTTGTATAATGTCAAGTGGCAACAATTAATTTTTTTTTTAAATAAAGATTTAAAAGTATGTAACAGTTTTCTAAAACCTTTATTAGTTCACTTTTCAATAAAAAAGTCTTCTTTTTTTTTTTTTTTTTTTTTTTTTTTTTAAATGGTATAATTTTATTTATCAAAATAAGGGAATCCGAGTAATGAAATACTTTAATTTAAATGTAAGTTTTTATGAAAATAAACTTCAACGGAAAATTCTTTAGAATCGTCCCTAGTTCATTTGTCAAAGGGATAACACCTAATGCTGTTTTGCAAAGTTAATATTTGTCGAGACATGATCTTAGTCCTATACTGTTTATAAAAAGTAAGTTGATGATAAAAATTAGCGATCAAACTAATATATATATATATGAAAAGTATGAATGTGTGCTTCAATAATTTTGGTGCCAACTGTATATTGTCACCACTATAGGCAATAATAAATTTTTCTTAAATGTTTAATGCTCAAACATTATGTAAAAAGAGTATTGTTTGAAATTAGTGATGGCAGTGCAATAATATAAGCGAAAACATTTTCGGCACGCTGCGAGAAACAAATAACAAAAAGTACGGATTCAAATCAGTACAGTGAAATAACAATCAGAAAAACAGCATGGAAATTTCTCTTTTAAAATTGAGTCTATTATCCTCTTCTTAATTAAATTACTTTTCTTCATTCTTCTTTAATTTAAACCATGATCTACAGTCCCGGACTGGCCAGGTCGGCTCATCGGTGATTGCCGAGAGCCCCTGGTCTGGGGGGGGGGGGGGGTATGAACCCCCAAAATAAGTATGCTGCTTTATAATTAGTTACATTAGGTTAATTTTACGATTTATTTTACAACAATCTTACGCATTTACAACAAATTTTGACTCATCACGTGTTCTGCAGTTATCATATTTTCAAAAAAGTTTACGACCCAAGAACTTAAATGCAAACAAGTATTGACTTTGCGATGATAAAGCTTGTCTTTCTTGATTGTTTTCATCTAGAATGCACGCAAGTCAAGTCAAGAATTATTATTCTTAGAGCACGGTACTTCATGCTTCATCCAGTGGCGAAACTACTATTCTCGAGATCCGGGGCCTGAGACCCTCAAATTGACGGCCCCTACCCGTACAGGAGGGCCCCTTCTACATCCTCGCTTTTTTTTTTTTTTTTTTTTTTTTTAATAACCATCAAATTCTACGAAATTATTTAATCGATTATTTCCAAGCTTAATCGAATATTCTTTCGTTGTACCTTTCGACTGCTATTTAGCAAAGATTGTCTTAAATTATTAACAGAATTCCCATGCGAATTTACATTTTCATGCACGCTTGCAGTACTTCTGGATAAGCCGCACAGACCTCTCACCACTCCTATATCTTATATTTTTTCGAAATTTGGCCTTAGTTTCAGTGTATATCCTATTATTATTATTATTATTGATTAATAATGGGATTTATGAGAATAATTTTTCAGATAGCAAGACATGCAATTCTCAAAATAAAAATAATAATAAAATGCAGAAGATACGAAGCATTTTTGGTTTTCATAATCTGTGAACGCAGTATTAAATCTTTAACATGAACATAGAATGTGCCTTTTCAATTTATTGAAAACTTTACAGTTTATTTAAACATCTGCCTTATTGAATGAAAAACTATAATTAATCTTTTTATAGTTTAGGGTAAAATCGAAAGTAAGAGTGAGATATAAGGAAAATTTCATTTCCCATCATTATATTCTTTATATTTTAAAGCTTTCAGAATAGCATGATGTGTAAGAACTGTTATGGAAATTGGAAAAAAGGAAGTGAAGACAATAAAGTCAGCAAAGAAAAGAGAAAATGTGGCAGAAAATATAAAATTTTACAAAAGAGAAAATTGTGATTATTAAAAGCAGTTGGACCTCAGAGTCTAGCAATGAACAAAAGTTATAGAATGCAATAATATGATTGAGGTGCATATCCCACAGGCTTTGCTTCAGCCAAGTTTTAAACTCATAATAGACAAATAAGATTAATTTAAATATCTTATGTGTAACAAAAAACTTTTTTATCTTTTGTTGCATATATTATGCATTCTTTTTAGGAACAGTGTGGTCAGATGATAAGATATAAAATTCACCAACCAGACACCAGCCAATTTTTCTGTAATAATGAATTAATGCATACATCATAAAAATATACAAAAGAGATTTTATAGAGGGAATATAAAGAAATTCGGTAGCGCTGTTTTTTGAGACACAATTTTCTGTGAGATGTAAAGCTCACCTACCTAATCAAGATAGGTAATAGTTTTATTGCAGGAACCAAGTAATACGTGTGAAAAAAAAAAATCTAATAAAATAAAAGGTTTAAATGGTAAATTTGAAGACAATTGTTAAAGCTGTTTTTGAGATACTGACTTTTGGCCCCAGTTCCCTTATTTTCATCCCTGTAAACTAAACTCACCTTAATTATAAAGTTTTATTCTTTTTTTTGGGGGGGGGGGGGAGGGGAGAGAGGGGAGGGGTATGATGGGTTCCCCATACACTGATCAAATACCAAAAATTCCTTAATAATTAACAAATTTTTTGCAGTAAATGATAAATACAGAGTAACTCAAAATTGACTGTTCAAATATGGTGGAAAGGTACGGAGTTGGAAATGAAAATTATTTCTTTAGAAAAGTATGGACATAAACAAATGCATAATGCTGTACATCTACTACTTCTATTTATTCGCAAATTTCTCAGAAAAGTTCAGTTGATCATTCTATAAGGTGACTCCATAGAATAATATGAGTTGGTATAAATAGCACTGTCTAATCATGTGAACTTAATAATTCCTAATCGATATATTAAAATTAAACATTTTAAACATTTAAACACACAGTTTTAAACATTTGAAATCTAAATAACTGAGCAAAACTGAATCAATGCTTGGCACAAATACGATAGCGGTAATCATTTATCGACATTAACAATTTCAGTTGGGGAACTGTCCCACAGTTTGTTAAAAACCAACGAAGTTTCAATACACAAGACTTGTTGGTTTAGTGTTTTCTTCATTAAGTGGGTACAAAATGAGAAAAAGTTTGCATCATATCCATTTGCAAAGAATGTAATTACCTCAAGCAGGTGATCTGACTCTGTAGCTTGTTACTACAAAGAAAGAAAAAAATAATAATTTTATATATTATATCCTTTTAATTGAGGAAGCTTCCTTCACTTACAGAAAAAAGTATTTTAACATGCATAATTTTCTCACAAATTGAACAAGTTCATGGCAACTCCTTATTTCTCTGAAATGATGACCATTCTCTGATTGTCTTGTACTTGAATGGAATTGTTGATAAACATCACCCTCTTCATCATTATACATTAGATTCTTCCCATATTTTCTTTCTGCTTGAAACAGTTTTCATTTTCTATTACCTTCTTTCTCACTATATTTGAACGATCAATTCTGAATTCTCCTGCACATATATTCATCAGTAATTTTATTTTATTTTATTTATTTTTTTTTTCTTTTGGCCGGTAAGTATCCTATGTTTCTCTATTTAAAAATCCTATATTTTTCTCTTCTGGAATCTTATATTTTTTCTAAAAAAATCCTATATTTTTACTCTGGCGGGACCCGTGAAACTGCTGAAGGCAGCAGATGCTAGCGTCTGCAAACTGCAATCGAAAAGCTACTGCTGAAGGCAGCGGCAACACAAACCGAGCTATTGGCAGATTTCAATGAAATTGAGTTTTGTATTTTGTATTTTTTGAGATTTTATATTCATGAGTGATTTGTTTAAATATATAGTGACCAACAAAGCGGGAATAGTTCGCTAGTACTGTATATTGCAAAGATATGGGGAAAAAAAAAAAAAAAAAAAAAAAAAGGAAAAGAAAGATACAGAATTTTATAAAAATTTATTTTCAGGTGGTCAACTTTCGCGAATTACAAAGTTTAAATTTTTATGCTTTTGCTATATTGTTAATTAGTAAATGTGCCGCATTCTTTAAACATATCCCAGTTAGCTGCATTTCATAAGTTTTGCATTGTCATAAAAAGTTCCTGAAGATAGGAGAAGATAAAAACGCTAACTGCCATGAGGTAAATTTTCGAGTGGCAGAAACTAAAACGATAAATTATATTTCAGTGATCCAAGATCACACTCATCGGCCTAGTCATTCAGAATTTTTCATGGTTTTCCTCGTAACTGACGTAAGTAAGAGATAGGATCCCTTAGAAAGACCTTCTAAAGTGTATCCCACACAGGAAGAGGACCCTCGATCAGTGAATCACCCTTAAACCAAAACCACCACATTTGACAGATTTTTACATAAAATACGAGGAAAAACTATGACATCACAAATAAATACATTTACATTTAATTTGCGACTTATCCGTCAATAACATCGTTTAAACATATTTTTAAAGTTTTCTTCTGAAACAGTACTAAAATTTTGTACATCGTTTAGTAAGCATATAGGTATACATTTTACTCACTGGAAACTTTTTTGACCGGCTGCGGTATAAAGATTTAAATTGTGTTATTTTGAAATTAAATCCCTTGAAATTTTTAATGGATTCTATGTTCTGTATATTTTTTTTAAAAGCAGTTTTGCTATTTATATTCTGTGTCTAAGATCATTATTTAAGGAATCCCAGTCAGGTTTTTCGAACAATCTTTATAGGTTTTTATGAATTTTTATACCAAATATGGTGTGGCCACAGTAAAACTTTTATTGTTTAATATTTTATTCAAATTCACACATTATAAATTTTTTATTAAACTTATTTAAATCACTCAGTTCAAACATATAGATTTAAAAGACAATTTCTTGCATTATTTATTTATTTTTTATTCGCATTTTGATTTAAATAAATACAGTTTAAAAAGAAAAACAGCATTTTTTTTTTGATCGTGGAAAGAAAACAGATCTTTGCTTAAAACCCATTTAAATGAATAGCACTTCTGACATTTGGAAAAACACATACAGACACACTAAAAAAAAAAAAAGTTTATTCTTAAATTAATTTTACGTAGCACAGCAATATATATATATAAATATATTTTTTCCTCCCAGGATAAGCAAACAAATTTGTATTCTCAGCTCTTATTTGTTAAGCACCAGAGCTTTGATCATATTTTCTGTATCTGCAATTGGATTTTTAATTAAAAGAGACTTCAGTTTTTCAGTCACAGTGATTTCTTCAAAGTGTTTTGTAAAGAAATCAGCAGCCAAACGAATCAACTCCTTTTCGCTATGTTGAACAGCAAGAGCTACACTATCACAAAAAATGTCCACCGATAAATTATTTTTTATGAATTCCAAGCATGCTGCCCTAAACTCTTCTACTTGATATTTATCAGCTAGAGTAAAAAGGTCGAAAACGTTCGCTGTTGAAAGATTTTCGACTTTTCCAGTGTAAATAAAACAGAGAAATTCTGAAAAAGTGGCTGGATCGCAGTCCTCAATATCTATAGTTTCAGTCGTGCCATCTTTCGGGTCATTTCTCAATATAGACGCAAAAACAGTAGAGCGAGCGCTCAGGATTCCTCTATGTGCTTGGAATTCTTGTTCCTTTACTTTGATGATGACGTCACAATACTTGAAAAACAAGTCTTTATGATTACAGAATTTTTTATTGCCAGAATTTGCTAACGGATACTGTACAGTATCTTCTGAACCTATTTTAAAAGAAAATAAAAATATAAAATTTAGCATTCATTATAGATTATGTGTGTCTTTTTAACATTTTGCAGGTACCATACAAATTAGATATTCTAAATTTATTTGTTTTGTCACTCTCTGTAACTTAACAATGAAATTAATTATTTTAAGACCATTCTAACTTTTAAGTACATTTTATAATAAATATCAATAGACCATATTTTTCAAATGATGTCAACAGTTATATTCACCAATAACTTCAACTCCCGGTTGAACACGAAAATTAAAAAAGCGTATAAAGTCAGGATACAACGTTTCAGCAAAATTAGACGCGCTGCTTCTGCCATCGAGCAGCATTGTTCGTTGCAAATGTTTAGGCTGGAAATAACCAATCAAAGATTATATATCTTCGACCTTAGATGGCAAAAGCAGCGTGACAAATTGAAAGCTGCACCCTGACATTAGATGCTTTTTAAGTTTTTGCATTGAACTAGGAGTTGAAGTTAATGGTGAAAATAGACGTTAGCTTCATACTAGTACTTGTTTATATTTGTAAACTAACACCATAAATTGCAAAAAGCTCGAAACATTTATTTTGATAAAAGTGCATTCTTGCTCATGTTGAACTCGTTTTGCATCATGTAACACATTTTCCCCCTTCTCATCATCTACTTTTAAAATGAAGTATTCAAGTATAAACTTCTAAGCACACGACAGACATTTTCCCTTCAGATTGAATTGTGTGTGCCGCCCCGGTTGCGGGACCCGTGTGTCCTTAAAGGGTACGCTTCTGTTGTCGGTATTCAGGCTGCACGCGAATAAAAACTTCTGTAAAATAGCAGTGGGGCCACGGTAGACTGGTTCAGCAGTCGCCAATCTTTTCGATTTCACGGGCGACTGAATACACTATTTAAAATCCTATGGACCACCAAATTTGTAATTCAAAATTCCGTTGACTAGTAATATTATTCATTGTCATTGTTTGTTTGTTTAGAAAACTCTTGTTTACATTCTGTATAAGCTCCTTCTTGTAGTGTTTTTATATGTTTTGTATTCTCATCGGAATTATTTTAAAGTGAGTATTAATTTTGTATATCTAAATTTTGTATATCTATTTTACATATCTAAATCAAAATATTACTGGTCATGTTATTTATATAATTTAGCTTTAGTTAATTAGTAACCTATTTAGGCTTTTGTGGCAATTGAATCATCTGTTATATTTATATGTCTCCTATTAAGGGCATTCTCCGGTTATGGGCACCCCACCATATCTTTTAACAAAAAGCAAATATGGTAGACTTGAGTACTGTCAAACATGTATTGTGACAGTATGCAGATATTGTGCTAACACCGAAGTGAATAGTTCCATTTTCTTAGTAAGTGCAAGCATCGAAAAAATCTGAAAAAAAAAAAAAAAGCAACACAAAAGTTATTTGTGAATATTATCAGGATGCGATAAATCGAACTGAATTAATTCTAAAACATAAATGCAAGGTATATTTATGCAGTACATTCTTTATATTCTGTGATGCCAAATTGTGGACCGAAAATTGCCTTTTCTGCTATTATGGAAATGGCTGCCATTTCCGGTTGAGGCACCTTCGTGTAACCGGTTTTCAGCACATTTGTTTTCTTCATTTAAAACGTGTGTTTGACTTACAAACTGTCAAATATGATCGTTTATGTCAAAGTAATATATTTTATTAGAGTTTTTATGTATGTTTAGGCATTTTTAGCAATGTTAACCCCGAAAAATTAAACCGATCCAAAAGAAATGGATTTTAATACGCTGGTTAAAGCCATTTAGGATTGCTTAGTAGATAATAAATCCGTAAAATCGGCTTTCCAAGTATATGGACTTCCTTGCAGCATCTGAGTCCCACCAGAAGAAGTCTGAAGAAAGTAAGGCAACTTCACCATTCGAAGTGACGGCCAAGCCAAAATTGGAGTCTCAACAATCTGATGCTGTAGACTTCTGTGCCATCTGTTTGAAGCTCCTGCCACTATGCCTAAAAAGAGCCATCTCAATCAAGTGGAACGCGTGTAATCGTCTGGTGCATTTGAAGTGTGCTAATATACATGCACATTATTTTACTTGCAAGTATTGCACTTCTGATTTGGAGGACGAAGAAGATAACGAATAAAATTATTTTCTGTTATTATTTCGGCCACTAAATTCTTACAAAATGAATAAATTTTGTTGTTTTCTGTATTTATGGTTGTTTTTCTTATTATTTTCCTATTTTTATCGGATTTTTCAAGTGTGCCCACAACCGGATACAATTTTTTTTTTTTGCCTAAAATGACCACTTCAGAAAGTTGGTTATAATTTCTTTCTGGTTGACGGAATCAATACAGTTACTTCATCAAACGTTAGCTAAAGGTTCAAGCTTTCCAATTGTATTCATATGTTTCCATAATAGGTACTCTATCAAAAGTTATAAGCTGAAAACAAAACTGTGCCCACAACCGGAGACATTCCCTTGTGGTGTGTCCCCATACAGGTGTTGCACAAAATAATGGAAACACTTTAATTTTTTTTACGCTTTTTTCGAATATCTTGAAATGTACTTAATGTGTTGTTTTTGGAATTAAGGAAAATATGTCTTTCTTCATATTTTTCAGCAAAGATTTTGTTACGAAGGTCCTTAGGGAACGAACAACGAATTTAATAAACTAGAAAATATTTGTGATCACCCTGTATCTGGAAGTGTGACGATTCATCTATAAATTTTAGATGTGGTTTTAAATGTTATAATTTATATGCTTGTAGAGTTTTGTGAAGATAACACGAATATTTAAAAAGTTATAAATATTTTATTTAAAAGTGCAAAAATCTTCATAATTTTTTACTTTATAACTCCAAAGGTTTTCTCCAAATTTCATGAAATTTTCGGAAACACGACAACATCTACCTAAATCATTGTACTATACTTTACAATAAATTCCTTTAATATTAAAAAGATATGGACAGTTGTAGTAAATTATTTATATTATTGCGCATGAGCTGACTGTAACCCCCACCCCCATAAAAAATAAAAAATATAATAAATAAATGAATAAAAATAAAAACTTTGGCATAGTTTAACACTCAACTGTATAGAGCATTTTATAAAAAAAAATCCATTTGAATATTTGGAAAATTCATAGAGATAAGGATGATTAAATGAACTTTTTTTCAGTTGTTTGTTTTCAAAAAAGACCTTAAGAAAAGTGGTGTAACTGATATGTTTTTTTAAACAGAATTAATGACTGCATTTAGTTTGACTTTTTTAGGGTAAACCCTACAGACAGGGAATACTATAAATACCCCAAGAATTTTGTATATCTCTTGTTGAGAAAGGGTGAGCTTATTGGAAGATGTAAAACTTATTTTAAAATCATATTGTTTAATATATATGTTTACTCTTATTTATTTAAATTGGAAACAGTTGTTGATTTTTTTTTTCTTTTCAAATAGTAATCTCTTAAAAATTTTGTTTAAAATGTCTTTTATACATACTTTTTGAAGTTGAAGGAGACGACCGTGACTCTTGCTTAGCTATGCCCTCCGTTGATTCTGAAAAACAAAATATACAATGCATAGAATATTTTCATAAAAAGCCATTTATTTAAATGTTAAAGATCATATTGCTTCTACAATAGATGCGCTGAAGTGCTAAAAAAATTGAAGTGATTCTACTTGACTTTCCAAACATTTTACAATTAAAAGTTGTTTAAATACATTTATATGAGAGAAGTCATTAAATAAAGAAAAAAATCATGACGGGGTGTTTGAACCCCCCTCCCCCTGGATATTCCGCTGCTACTCCCACTGATACACATATTATAAACTATTTTTGAAGACAGGTCTATTTTATGTCTTCTAACCACACTGACAGTGTTGTAAAATTTGGCGGATTTTTTATTCAATTATCACCAATAATTTTTAATTGTAAAGTTTTTTAATCACTTCGAAAATTTATTATGTATATCAAATATCACATCTTAAAGTTAATGGTGATTATTGAATAAAAAATTCGCCAGATCTGGCAACACTGTTAATAAATCAGATACACACCAATTTTTCTGCTAGAGAAAACCGATACATAAGTCCAAAAGATATAGAAAAGAGAATATACATAGGGGTTTAAAATAAAAAACGTTTCTTGCAACACCAATTTAACTAGGGCTGCGGTAGCCCAGTCGGTAGACCGCCGGCCTCGTAATTGGAAGATTGCGGGTTCGGTACTCTAGCCGGCTAAAGACCGTCGTGTACACTAATGGTGGCTGGTGCACGCAAAATCTGTCGTGGCCGCAATGTCGTCCATGTTCCCATCAAAAATTTTACCTCTGGGAGTCACCGAAGCGGAAAAGCCATCCCTTCCGTGGAGGATCAAAATTGTGATGGCATGTCTCCGGATGGGTGTGTCCCAAACCGTCGCCAATTGCCCACCTGCGCAGCACTAGTGCGACGTAAAACCCATCCATCCATCCAATTTAACTAAATCTAATACATACGTCCTAAAGTATTACATTACTGAAGAGAGTATACATGAAGTTAAAAAAAAAAAAAAAAAAAAAAAAAAAAATCTGTATTTTTAGGATTTTTTGCAATAACAATTTCTAAAACTGGCCTACCTGTAATCAGAACGCCTATCAATTTTCATGCGAAGAATATCTAACCAAGAAACCACCCCTTACTGTAATGATAAAAAAATCCAAACAAATATCAATCGAAAGAGCATATACAAACATGTTTATTGAAGCATAAAGCAATTGCCCTCATCAGCCAGTTTATAAGTTATAAGCTCAGAAATTTCACCAATAATCGCCGCAACCACGTCTGAATCGATAAAATCACACCTTACTGAAATAATGAATGAAATCCAAAACAAGCAGAAATCGAAAGAGCATAGAAAAACGAGTTGTTTAATGCATAAATGAGTTGCCCATTTCAGCTTTGAAATATATTCTATCAAGATATAAGGTTTAGAAATTCGTTCATGTAGAATCTAAAAATTGATGGAAGTCAGGGTTATGACAGGTGTTATCGGAACTTCTCCCACTCTCTCTTCGTTACTACATTTTTACTGAAAATTAAATATAGATTTTTCGAAAGCGGGCTTACGAGTTTGTGCGTCAAAAATCATGTTAGATTATGCGCTCTCGAATAAACTTCATTTAATATATTTCTGTTATTACTCTCTTGGGAAAGTTCCCTGGTAAGCATTTTATGAGAAGAGCACCTAATAAGAGGTTTATAAAGAAAATCGTAAGAGCCTTGTTTTAGATACTGAGTTTTGTTCGTACTTCCGATTTTTACAAAACTTGGAAAATTCATGTGATGTTTGCCAGCAAACATCAATTTGCGGAATGTCTCCGGTTGTAGGCACAGTTTTGATTTTGGCTTATAACTGTTGATAGAGTAAATAGTATGAATGAATACCAATGGAAAGCTAGAACCCTTACCTAATGTTTCATTACCTGTTTTGTGAAATGATCACTTTTGGCCAAAAAAAAAAAAAAAAAAATAATAATAATAATAATAATCTGGTGTGTCTCTCACACGACTTCCTCTTACCCTGAAATTTAATACTATAAATACACGTTGGATATTACAAGGCAAGATAACGAGTACTGCCATGCAAACCTATATTAAACAATTCAAATTAGGCTTCAGAAGAGTTTTATATGATAATTTGTTCTGTGTGAGGGGGGCTACCGCCCCCCTCAATCCCCCGTCTCATAATTGCACCTACATTTATATAGAATTTAATTCGGTTATTAAAAAATAATTCTGTTTTTTAAAAATAATTTATTTAAATTATTATTTAAAAAAATTATCTTTTATGATAATGCAGACGATTTCCATATTAGAGAAGTAGTATAACAGCAAATATCCAAAAAAAGTCCATTTTTTCAAAGTTTTTCTCTTTTTTTTTTTTTTTCGTTAAAAGTAAAAAAAATCGATAACTTTGTTTTAAATTATCACAGATCGATGGTTCAACCATTCGTTTTAAAGGTATTGGCGAGCTCTTTTGAAAGATACCCATCATGAAATTTTACTCCCCTCGAGGGGGGACTTCCCCCCCCAGGGGGGGAGGCGAGGCTCTTACATGCACAATATTTTTTTTCCCAGTTAACTATCTCTATTACAAAAAATATATAGTCGTTTCAGTTAGTTTAGTGCAGTCTATAGACGTTCAACTCTACTTACCTGCAATTTCCCCCATAGACGTAATGTATTAGAATTCTCTTGATTGTCCCTGTACACGAACCATTTGCTTGATCTTAACGAAAAGCTTACTGTAGCATCCGTATATGATACACATTTAGAATACCAAGTTTGAACTTTCTGCCATAATTTGTTTTTGAGAAATGCTGATAACAGACACACACACACACAGACAGACACACAAACACAGACAGACACACAGACATACACACAGACCATTTGCTAAAAACATGATATTCGTATTCAGGGCACCTCAAAACGTGTAAATATAACAAAATCTCGCATTCGAAAATTTGACCCAAAAACAATACTTTCTCTACCTTATGGGTAAGAGAAAGTAAAAAAATCTGTACCCTGTTGTAAGCACACTTGAAAAATCCACTAAAATTGGAACAATAATACGAAAAATCACCATAAATACAGAAAATAATAAAATTCATTTATTTTGTAAGGATTTAGTGGCCAAAATAACAACAGAAAAAGGCATTTTTTCCAATTTTATTCGTCGTCTTTTTCGTCCTCCAAATCAGAAGCACAATGGTTGGAAGTAAAATATTTTACATGTATATTGGGACAATTCAAATGCACCAGACAATCACACGCGTTGCACTTGATTGAGTTGGCTCTTGTTAGGCATGGTAGCAAGTAGAGCCCTCGATTTACAGAGTAGCGACACGGGAGAAACGGCCGCCATTTTGGAGATAAGCTCGCTCCAATCTCCTCGTATTATAGTAGGAAAAAGAAAGGGACTGAAATCAACAAGGACTTCTGTAGATCGCATATATTTAAATGTATGATATTTTTGAGTACTCTTGAATCTCTAGTAGCAAGGGCTCCAAACAGATGATGCAGAAGTCGACATTATTATCAGATTGTGGATATTCCTCTTTTTAGCATGCTTAGCCAGCAAGTTGACAGGTGAAGTTATCTTACTTTTTCCAGTCTTCTTCTGGAGGGGCACAGATGCTGCGAGGAAGTCCATATACTATTGCAATCGATTTTATGGATTTCTTATCTATTAAGCAATCCTAAATGGCTTTAAGTAGCGCATTAAAATCCATTTCTTTTGAATCGGTTGGCTTTTTCGGTATTGACATGGCTAAAAATGCCTGAAAATACATTTACAAATTTAATAAAATGCATTATATTAAGATAGACAACCATTTTTGACAATATGTAAGTCAAAAAAATGATGACGCTTTAAATGAAAAAAAAAAAAGTGCGCCTGCAACCGGTTACATGAAAGTGCCCGTTTCGGCGTACATGTAATTGCTTTTGTGTTCAGTAGAGGGCGCAACTAGCGCGCAAAAAAAAGAAAAAAAAATATGTTTTTCATCGGCAATCGCCGGAGAAAATAAAATTAAAGGTCTGTGAAGGAAGGCCGTATGTGCTCGTGTTGTTTGAAACAACATCAAACAAAAAAGAGAGTTTATTAATCCAGTGTAGCAAAATGTGTTATGAGAAAATTATCTAAGTGTATTCTTCTATTAAGAAAAGAAAAACCAGCAATGCAGTCCAAATGGTCCGACGTATACCGGAATGTTATTTTTGAGAACAGGTAAGAGCTCTCTCTCTTATTCTCTTATTTTATTTGAATTAATTGTTTAACATAATTGTATCTGAGATGGAATAATTAAAAATGAGAAAAACAGTGTTAAAAGCCGCATTAACGCAGCATAAAGATAAGATAATGTCTGAAATCAACGATTCGATTTCGTCCAGTTAGGGTTATTGGAAACCAAAACTAATGAGATGTCAACTGACATAAAACTTTTATTTAACTCAATCTTCGAAACATGCAATCCAGAGGAGTTGAAGATTCAATCGATGAATTGAGAATAATTATAAATTGTAAGTTAATTGAAACGAAAACCGAAACAAAAAGTCCAAAGCTTCTGTTATAGATACCAGTGAAAAAATTGTTGCTCTTGATGTTAAATTACCGACTTTATCAGTACCATCATTCAACAGAAAAACTGAAAATTGGATTAGATTCAAATATATATTTAGAGCTACCATAATCGAAATCAAAACAATTTCAGATGCAATGAAACTTCAGTATCTCAAGGCAAGTTCCAAAGAAGAGGCCTTGAGGATAATAAATTCTATATCCATCTCAGATGCAAATTTCGAAATTGCATGGAAACTTTTGTTAGTTCGATATGAAAATAAGCGTCAGCTTGTTAATGCAATAAATAAAAATATATTAAATCAACTTAATGAATCTGCTAATCAATTTTGAATTTAATTGATATTACTAATGAGTGCATTTGATCGTTGTCTAATTTAAATTACAAAGAAAACAATTTATCAGAAATCAGAAATTATGTTAGTATAATTATAATTAATGGAAAATTAGACAAATTTACACGTTATTGGTGGGAAAAGAAATTAAAAAATTCTGAAGACTTTGGTTCTCTGGAACAATTACTTTCTTTTCTGCAAAATCAAGCAAGAATGTTCCAGAATAGTAGAGTGAAAGAAATAAAAACTAATCGTGATTTTCCACATAATATCAACATCCAATTCAAAAAATACAAACTTTTAATGTTTAAAATGTCGCAGCAGAGAAGAATTTCATGGATTATATAAATCTCCAGAATTTATAAATCTTTCCATAAATGATAGGTGTGAATTTGTGAAAAGAAATAAACTATGTTTTGATTGCTTAACAAATCACTGTCGGAAACTGTACTTCCTTTTACCGCTGTCAAAAATGTTCCATGAAACACTCTACGTTTTTCACTTTGAAAAAATCTGATGTGGGCACCACATGACTTCCTTATACACTTTTAGAAATAACTAGCATCTAGCCGGCGACGAGCAACTAGCACACTTTCCTGCAGATTTCGCGCGTGCGTCATGTGCCGGCGCTGAATTCTGTTTCTGTTTATTTTCAAGATTCGCGGTTGTTTTGCTGCCTTTCTTCGATTTCTGTTATGAAAGAAGCAAAACGGCCCTTAATTATCCAACTGAACTAAAAAATACAGCATTAGTTACATTTGTCCTTATTAATAAGTGTAGCAATTTTTGATAAAATCTAAAAATATGGACAGATACAATAACAAACTTCCAGCTTTATATGTTTTTAATAAAAATGTTTGCACATTCATTCAGTAATGCAATAAATGGTGACAAAGCAAAATCGCTATCTGAAAGAAATAGTATGATCTGTCGTACTAACAGTGAAAAATATTTATATGAAGAAACTTAGAGAAAAAATTATACTATTATGTAATAGAATATTACAAACCAGAGTATAATTTTTAATTAAGTATAATTAATTACAGAATTTATATTTAATATTTTAAATAACATTACAAGTTTTATAGCTTTTCCAAACTAAATTTGCTACACAGTTTTAATCGTATAACCCTATAAGAAGAAAACACTCTCTCACTATTAGAATTATTTCAATATTTTTCAGTATTTTGATATTAAGATTCTTAATGACTTCTTGATTTCATCAGCATTCTAGAACTTTTACACTTTAATAAATTAATTCACAATCCTTCAATAGAGAACATTTTGCATGAAATTTAAAATAAAAAATAATAATTAGTACAATAAATAAATAAATAAAAATAAGAATAATAATAAAAAAAAAAATAATAAAAAAAAAAAAAAAAAAAAAAACTGCCTGGATATATTCTAATGCTGCTTTTTTTTATTTGGTAATTTAAAATCAGGATATCTAGCTTTTGGATTTAGTATATAGATAAGAAGATGGGCTGTTATGAATTATAATTACCATGTTTTAGCTTATATCCACTTTTTCAGTTAATTCTGTTAAACCATTTAATTCAGTTTTGAAAAAAACTAAAAAATGAGAGAAACTTTTTCAGTTATACAATTTTTACCTTACATTAATTTGTCTGAAATAAATTGTCTTCCCATTATTCTTATTATTATTACTGCAAACGTTTTCACTTATTGCATAAGATATGTTTTTTCTATTCTAATTTATCCCCCCTCCCCCCCCCCCCCACACACTTAAATAATAGTATGGCAAGTTTTAAAAAATCTACTTCTAATATTTTGTTTTTATCAGAAAATATTGGCTGTCGGTTTTGAATTTTTCCCAGGGAGGAGTACTAAACAAACTAATGAATGCCATTAATAACATAAAAAATGAGAAAATACCCCCCGCCCCCCTCCCCTTTGCTCCTCCATATGTGTGCTTAACAGAAAACATTCTATTTTAGAAAATGTCCTTGTTGATTTTAAATGCCTCAGTTAAAATCATGTTAAAAGTTTTGAATAGGATATTTATTCTGTTACAAAATATCTCCTAAACTGCAATATATAATTTATTTAATTGGCGTGTAATTTAATATATAAATAATACAATATATTTTCCCTATGGCTAATATTCTAAAAGTTGCATGTTTTCTATAGATTGTGCATTATGATGATTGGAGTGTTAATTAGACAACCAACTTTCAAACTGAAAATTATTCAGTGGTGTGGACCTTATAAAATATATATATATATATATATATATATATATAAAAGATTTTTCAAGATTTAAAAAATTTATTACCTGAAACCTCAAACAGATAGAAATAACAATGTTTTTATAAATATTTTTTATTGTTAAGGAAAATAAATATTGTAATTTTTGTTGAAATTTAAAATGGTCAGGATGAATGATTAGTTTATTTGACATGGAGTGATCCAAAGATCATTCCACTTAAAAAAAAAAAAAAAAAAAAAAAAAAAAAAAGCTGGTGTTTAAAAAATATATATTTATTTATTTAATATCATAACTATTATAATACCATTACAATACTTCATTATACTTTGTATAAGGAAGTAAAAAGGATAACAGTGAAATCAGGAGTTATAATAAAAAGCTTATTGTAACTATTAAAAAATAATGGAATTTTTGCCACAATCCATTTTATTCCATTCTACAAATTTTAAGATTTGTAGCTAATGATATAATAAAAGTCTTTTTTGAAAGTTTTTTTTTTAAATCTCCAACTTAATATAGGTTTAAAAATAAAAAAAATTAGCAAGCATAGGTAAGTTGCGTATTAAAATAGACCTCATGAAATTCTCCTTAAAATGAGGTTTCAAACAATCCCCTATGCCAGATAGAAATTGGGAAATTTAAGTTTGCACAAACCAAACAATGTTATTCTCTCTCTCTTCTTTTTTTTTTTTTTTTAATTATTTATTTAAAAATTAATTATACGAAAATCCAATGAGACATAAAAATTAGAAAATATACTCTCTTTTATAACGTTAATGAGAATGATTCCCAGAATTTCTGTTGAAATCTTAAAGGTTGAAAATTTTCAGTTTTGTTTGATTTGTTGACCATCAGATGGAAGCACTACCAAAGAGGGTCTTGGATGAAAATGGGAAATAAACACATCGAATAAGCATAAATAAAATTCAGCGTCGACATACGACGCATGCGCGAAATCTGCAGGAAAGTGTGCAAGTTGCTCGTCGCTGGCTAGATGCTAGTTTAGAAATATACATAATGTTAAAAAACACTGACATTTAACCCGAAACAGTTGGCTAAAAATATTTAAAAAAAAATGAATTATCACCATGTTCTGAGCTTTTCGGAAAGTTAGTTAAAAACCGATTGCAAGATTTATACTGGTAACGCTGACGAGGGCAGCAGGGACCCGAAAAAATTGGCTAAAAGTATTAAAAAAATGCATTTTCACCGTGTTCTGAACTATTCTGAAAGTTTCAAATGTCTAGCTAGTCGGGAAGTTAGTTAAATAAATTTTCTGTTGAACCATATAAACGCTGCCGAAGGCAGCAGGGACTTGAAACAGTTGGCTAAAAATATTTAAAAAATGCATTGTCACCGTGTTCTGAGCTTTTCCGGAAGTTTTAAATGTCTAGCTAGTCGGGAAGTTAGTTAAAAATCGATTGCAAGATTTGTACTGGTAACGCTGCCGAAGGCAGCAGGGACTCTCAACAGTTGCCTAAAAGTATTTTAAAAATGTATTTTCACCGTGTTCTGATCTAGTCTGAAAGTTTCAAATGTCTAGCTAGTCGGGAAGTAAGTTAAATAAATTTTCTGTTGAATCACATAAACGCTGCTGAAGGCAGCAGGTATCGGAAAGAGATGGCTAAAAATATTTAAAAAATGCATTGTCAACGTGGTCTGAGCTTTTCTGAAAGTTTCAAATGTCTAGCTAGTCGGGAAGTCAGTTAAATTGAAATATTTGTCCAAACCATTTTTGAGTTATTACCGTTTTTTGATACATTTTGGGCATTATGAACCTGATTTTCCGAAATATCTCCAAAACGGAAAATCATACAAAGTCCAAAAAGGGAGGTGCACAACTAGATGTTATAACAAACCTATTTACCAATTTGCAACTTTCTACGTCCAACCGTTTTTGAGTTATGCGACATACACACACACACACACACAGAAACACACATGCATAGACGTCACGAAAAATCGTGTAAAATCCCTTATATCTCTAAAACGGGAGCTCGTGTTAAGACGACACTTGCAGGTGTACAACTAGACATCATGACAGTCACACGTATAAATTGGCAACATTCAGCGATCATTCGTTCTCGAGCAATGTGAAATACAAATTCCATTTCGCAAATCGGGATTACTATACTTCCTTATACTTTGTATAAGGAAGTAAAAAGGAACAAATGCGAGAGTAAACATGCGAGAGAAAACTGTTCATTATAAAGATAACCGTTATGAAGTAAGAACTGCCATGGAAGAGAGATTGGAGAGAGCTCAATGATAATTATACAGTTGCAAAAAACAGATTAAAGTCACTTGCAAAAAGATTTGAAAAGTCCGAGTGTGAACGAAAAGGTATTATAGAAAAAGTAAATAATTCAGTGTTTCAAATTCAATAAGTGAGATCGAGCAAAAAATGCATTATGGATTGGTTTATACTTGTGGAAACTTAAAGAATGACATCAAAAACTTTTGGAAACTTGAGGCTATAGGGATTAAAGATGATCCTTATTATCACGAAACAGACCAATCCTTGGAAAATTTCGAGAAAACTGCTCATTATAAAGATAACCGTTATGAAGTAGAACTGCCATGGAAGAGAGATTGGAGAGAGCTCAATGATAATTATACAGTTGCAAAAAACAGATTAAAGTCACTTGCAAAAAGATTTGAAAAAGATCCAATTCTCCACTTACAATATTGTGAAACTTTGTGCGAGTGTGAGCGAAAAGGTATTATTGAAAAAATAAATAATTCAGAAAACCTCTGGAGTAACCTGAGGAAAACTTGACTACTAAAAGGAGAATTGTGTTTGATGCAAGTTTAAGTTATGAGTTTCATCATTTAAGCCTGATTGACTGCCTTTGGTCAGAAGAAAATCTAATTTCAAATATATTTGATATACTCGTGAATTTCAGGCTCAACAAGATTGCATTTGTGGCGGATACAGAGAAGACGTTTCTTCAAATATTATTGGCTAAGAAGGGTAGAGATGCTGTTTGCTGTACGGTTCCTTTGGAAAGAGAATTACACCCTTAAAATTTATAGATTTACACGAGTTCTTTTCCGCGTTACTTGTAATCTATTCCTTCTGTCTGCTACTATAAAAACACATCTGGAAAAAATTCCAAGGTAAATAATCTTTAACCACATTTCTTGCGGCCATTGAAGCCTCTGCGCAAGTGTGGACTGAACGAGTCCACTGTTAAAATAGGGGAGGTAATTTTTTCGTTGAGAGCAAATAAGAGTTAAGGGAACACCGAAGGACTGGATGTTTACTAAATCCTAACTTGTCAATCACCTTTGCACCCCTCCAAGATTTTAGACTCCTCCTCACTGCTAGGCGTAGAAAACGTGGTGACACTATACCTGAATACAACAGATTGTTAACTTCGAAGCCCTTACGTCGACGACATTTTATCTTCAGCAGTAGAATTTCAAGAAGCATTAAGCATTTCCAAGGAGGCCCTATATATTATGGGTCAAGCTAGTATGGTATTAAGGAAGTTGATAACAAACGATAGAGATTTGATGCAATTGTGGAGAGGTGAAGGGTGCGAAACCCAGATACAGAAAGATCATGGCAACTCAAAATCCTATATAATTAAGGTGCTTGGCATGCTGTGGAATATTAATAAAGATTGTTTCATAATGGGACTGCAGAACCTAGCAGACATATTAAAAGGAATTGGAAATATCAAACGCTTCCTTCTGAAAGCTATAGGAAAGATTTCTGATCCGCTCGGAATGCTCACCCCATTTACAATTCGTGTAAAATGTATGCTTCAAACTTTGGAGATGAAAAATATTTCTTAAGATGAATAATTATCCCCAGATATTAGAAATGTGTCGTTAAAGTGGTGTTCTGAGATTACTGAGCTTTTTAAGCTTCAAGTTCCTAGAAACATACTTAATTCCTCGAAAGAAGCATTCATCAATATCATAGAGCTTCACTGTTACTGCGATGCAAACCAAAAGGCTTATGGTGCTGCTGTATATCTCAGAGTTCTGAAAGATGATAAAATTGAAGTAATCCTCCTTGAAGAAAATCACCTTACCTCCTCTGGAACTTCTTGAAACCTTGCTTGATGCACGACTCGCCAGCAAAATGAAGGCAATAGTTGATTACAAAAAACCGTCTAATATGTTCTTTTGGATATATTCTAAAATCACACTATATTGGGTAAAAAGATCAAGTAAGCATTGGCAGTCTTTCGTAGTTAACCGAGTAGAAGAGATCCAAGGTTTGTGTGATACTAGTGCTTGGTCTCGATTGTCCCGGGTCTCTTAACCCTCTTAGCCGAGGAGCCAGTGTTGACATTCTTCGAAGCATTGACATACAGTTTAGAGGTCCCCAGTTCCTTAGAGAAGAGACTGACGTTTTTCGAGATTAAAATGAAACTTCAGTATCATTCAAGAAAGTTTCAGAGGAACTCAAAAAATTATTTTTTCCCTTTGCTTTTCTTCTTTTGAAGCACCATGTTTCTTTAATTATTGAAAATCCTTAATTAATTATAATTTATTTCGGAGCCTTTTTAGCCTCACCTGCATTTCGTACCAGAATTTTTATTGCATATCTCTCCGATATGCGACATTAAATAGGAAGAAAATCATACTTCAAAATTATTTGTATGAATAAAAGAGTGGCTAACAATACTCCGGAATAAATTGTAAAAGTTGGCAATTTTCCATTAGTATTATTAATCAAAATATAGAATCAGAATTCAGATTACTTCCTCAATTTATTTTATAACAGTATATCTGTCATGGACATTACGGATCCTGTTAAACAATTAATTTAAGAACGGAAAAGAAAAAAAAATCTGGAGTGACTCCACTCGAATTTCCGAACACTAAGTAATTAACGGTTGTATAAATAAATTAAGAAAAGACAAATCGTTAAATAAACAAAAGTGAAGATTATAATATGGTGCTTGAGTATTTTTCTCCATTGCTTAATTTTACGCTATTGCACAACCAACTGACGGCCTTTTAAAAGGGCAACATAGCAATGTTGTTTTCACTGCAAAGTTTCTTTAACGTTTCAAATAAATATTTATTTCCACTTGAGATTAAAAATACAATTGTATACATGATTATAATCCTTATAACTACTATTTACGACCTTCAAACTTGAAAAATAAGCTAAAATTCTATAATTCTATAATTTTGGATAATAAGTATTGTGAAAAAAAGAACAGCTCAGTGACCGGGTATATCAGTCAGCGGCCATGAGATGGTTAAAAAATTTGACCCCAAAGATCATAATGGTAGAGAATGTTTCGTTGTGTCCCTGTAAAAATATATAAGGGCTAGATTCACCAAATTCTATACAGTTTGTGAGAAGGTAGCCTATAACATGTATATAAAGTTTCAGCTGAATAATATAAGGCATTTAGATGCTATCGCATTTTAAATACTGTCAGCCATAAGCCATAAATTTAAAGATTTTTTGGCTGTGTTCCTGTAAAAAAACTCTGAATACTAGGTTTCCCAAATATCACACAGCTCGTGTGATGATGACCTATAATATGTATTGTAAATTTTCAGTTCATTCAAATATAGCGTTTGGACGCTATTGCACTTTAAGTAATTTGAGCCTATAGGTCATAATGACAAAAAAAATTTTTTTTGACTCCCTGGAAAAAACTATTAGTGTTAGATTCACGAAAATGTATACATTTTGGGTGACTGTAGCCTGTAATACGTGTATATATTTTTAGCTTAATTGAATGAGGCGTTTAGATGTTATCGAACTTTAAAGAATTTGGGTCCATACACCATAATAATAAAGAAATTTTCTTTATGCCCCTATAAACACTATAAGAGCTAGATTCACCAAAATCTATATTGTTCATGCGACGGTCATTTATAATATGCGTATAAATTTTCAGCTTAGATGAATGAGGCGTTTAGACGCTATCGCCCTTTAAAATATTTGGGCCCATAAGTCATAATTATGAAGAATTTTTCATTGTGTCCTGGTAAAAAATATCTATATGTCCTAGACTCATCAAAATCAATAGGATTTGTGCTACGTGACCTATAACATACCTACCAACTTTCAGCTCATTCGAACAAAGCATTTAGGTGGTATCATGTTCACTCACACACATACAGACACATACATTTTCATAAAAATGGTAAACATTAGCGCAGAGGGTCTCAAAACTTATAGAAACACTCAAATCCCAAAGTCGGATTTTTGACAAGATTACAATACTTTACTTACACATGTGTACTTGGAAAGTAAAAATGGAAAGAACAATATTCAGTATTATTAATTAATATGTGGTATGAAATGCTTCAAAAAGCGTCAACTGAAAGATTATGTATATTTTAATGTAGTTTTTTTTTTTTTTTTTTTTTTTTTTTTTAAGCAATGAGTGATTTTATATTATGTATATATATATATATGTATGTATACATATATATATACATATATATATAAATTAAATTAACAAATGAATGAAATGATCTAAACCCCCCCAAAAACACAGGTCTTCATCAGGGAGGTTAAGTTTTACATTTCATTTTGCAGCAATTTTACGCATTGGTTTGTAATTCCCCTGTTGGTTTTTCTAATTTTTTAACTTTTATTTTAATTTTTTTAACACATATATATATATTTGTTTCAATATTTTCCTATACATATATTAATGTAAAACATATTCTTTTATTAGCAGCACAATGCCTTTTCCAGACTTTAGCAACCTGTATATTTTACCATGTTTTTATTAACTTCAATGCTTGTTTGTTTGTTTGTCCAGTATAAATCTTGCAATTGATATTTAACTAACTTCTATACTAGCTAGACATTTGAAACTTTCAGGACAGCTCAGAACACGGTGACAACACATTTTTTTAAAAATACCTTTAGTCAACTGTTTCAGGTCCCTACTGCCTTCGGCAGCGTTTATATGATTCGATAAAACATTTAACTAACTTCCCAACTAGCTAGATATTTGAAACATTCAGAATAGTTCAAAACACTGTGAAAATGCATTTTTTAAAATACTTTTAGCCAAATGTTTCGGGTTCCTGCTCCCTTCGGCGGCATTACCAGTACAAAGCTTGCAATCGATTTTTTACTAACTTCCAGAGCCTGATTAAGGGGGAAGCGCACATTATTTATACTAACCCCGTTATTTTTTTGACAAATACTTTCCTCCTATAATAAACAGAAAATTCTCATTAAAAATTATTTTAAAAGAATTCTGGTGTCTAATAACGGTGAGTAAATTGGATTGTTTTACACCGTTCATTTTTTATAAAAAATATTTCCTCGTCAAAGCGTGGAATTTCTATGATATGAAGTAAAAAATAATTGTAAAAATATTCCAGTGAGAGCGGAGATAATGTGTGCTTCCCCCTTAATCAGGCTCTGCTAACTTCCCGAATAGCTAGACATTTGAAACTTTCAGGATAGCTCAGAACACGGTGACAATACTTTTTTTAATACTTTTAGTCAACTGTTTCAGGTCCCTACTGCCTTCGGCAGCACTTATATGATTCAAAAGAAAATTTATTTAACTAACTTCCCGAATAGCTAGACATTTGAAACTTTCAGAATAGTTCAGAACGCGGTGAAAATGCATTTTTAAAAATATTTTTAACTGCTTCAGGACCGTGCTGCCTTTGGCAGCGTTACCAGTACACAGCTTTCAATCGATTTTTAATTAACTTCCCGGCTAGATATACATTTGAAACTTTTATAATAGCTCAAAACACAATAGCAATGAATTTTTTTAATACTTTTAGCCAATTATACCGGGTTCCTGCTGCCTTAGGTAGCGTTTATATGATTCAACAGAAAATTTAAAAACATGGAAAAAAAGTTCTTTTTATCTTGTAATTATTTAAATCTATAATAAATCCCATATCCATGTACATTAATTCACTCTGCAAAGATCTGCCACAAAATTTCTGTGAAAGTGTCGAAATAAGACCTTGCATCACACTTTTTTTTTTTTTTTTTTTTAAGTTTTTTTTATAAGTATACGTTTATTTAAGTAACTACCTGAATTTTTAAATAATGAACCCGCTCATTATTTCTGCTGGGGATATCTTCTTAACTACGATTAAATTAAGATATTCCATTTCATGCATTGTTCAGGCATATATTGACTGTCCTCTAGCTAGAAATATTTGTTACACACTTTCTTTCTTTCTTTTTCAAAAGGAATGCCATTTAAAAAATATATTACTTTTTTTGGACCCCCTCTCTCTAATTATTCTAAATTCTCCTGTGCAGAAGACAAAAATGTAAAAATTGACCACAATCATAAAAAACGGCAGTTTTTTGAGTGACGCAGCAAAGCTCAAACAAAGCTTAGCAGCGACACTCTATTATACAGCTGATTTATCATCAAAGAAATTTGGAAACGCCGACATTTAATATCTCAGTAAATTGGAGATATTCTGATCTAATATTTTCAGAATAAGCTTTTATCTTCTGCATGATGCTATCCTGAAAGTTTCACACTTCAACATTGTATATATTTTGAGATCTGGAGTTGCAATTTAAGACTTCAAAGGAAAAATGTGTTTTGTGTGAGTTTTTTTTCTCGAAAACGGCTCGAAGAAATTTTATGAAATTGATATATGATATTAATTTATTTTGTCTGAGACGCATGACGTTCTCCGTTTTTCCCAAAAAACTCTTGTTTCTTAGATAATTTAGCTTAAAAATCGAACTATTTTTCCTCCGCCATGCATGGATTTGAACCGCAGATTCTCAGAATTCAGAACAGGCGTCATTCGGTTTTCTGAGGCTGTGGTTGGTTGGTCCAATCTGAATGCAGTCAATAAAATATTTAGATTTTTTTTATTAAATGCAAAAAGGAAACTTCATTGTTTGTTTTAAATACTTATTATATATATACTAAATTAAATTTTACTTAACTATTTCTTTCTTTTTTGTTATGAAGGAAATTATTTGATTTTAAAATTTCACATTTCGCCAAAATACTATTTAGATAATATTTCAAATAAGGAAATATTTTGTAATTATATGTATTCTATTTAATAATTATTCATAATAAATTTATAATTTTTTAAGAGAAAATATTTCACATTTTTTTCCGATTAATTTTTTCCGACGTAAAACCCAACTAATCAATCAACCGATTAATTTTTTTCATCATTCATGTATTCATTCGCCGCCTCTGATTGGTGTTTCCTTCCTGCGCTCTCTGACTGGCTGAGACTGTCGTGGTTTTATGGTACAAGGCATTTGCGGGAGCGGAGCTCCTCTCAATTTGCGCATGCTCGAATTTAGAGAAGAATTTCGAAGTATTACTGAGAGAGAAAAATTTTGGCGCCATCTTTTAACTTAATATAGAGTTACTATAAAAACGAGTGTGATCGCTTTCTCATTATTGATTCTATATTTTTTCTTTTGTAACTCGTAGTTCCTTTCTAAATTTTTATTAATTACCATTCTCTCGCTCTCCTTTTTTTTTTTTTTTTTTTTTTTTTTTAAATTGAATTGAGTGATGTAATTCTGGTGCGCTAATTTTTTTCCCCCTATTAAGACAAAATGGAAAATAAAAGGATTACTCTATATTGCATTACAAGAAATTTATATATATTATATAAGAAAGGCTTGCTCATGTATATTAAAATTTAATATTTGAAGTATCATAATCAGAGGGAAACTATTTATTTAAAAAATAGAAGATAAACATATTATTGGTAAAATGACTAAATTATTATTATTATTATGTAATATTATTTTGTTCTTAATGAATGGCAGTCTATAATCAATTGCTGTATAAATAATAATAAAATCATTAAAATATACTTCAATTTTATTATTTTGCTATTAGGCAATTTATGATTTAAAAAAAAATTAAATGTCCATTATGTAGTTCTACCAGTAAAACAAGAATATTTCGCCCCCCCCCCCCTCCCCCGACACACAAGCACCTCAGATATTAATAGTTTAGGTTAATGAAATTTCCTTTTACATGATTTTAATTTTAAAACCAATTATAAGCTTTTTTTTTTTTTTTTTTTTTTTTTAAGAATTTAAAAAGAAATAAAGAAAGTATATATTATTTCTTCGGTGCATTGCTGAAAAAAAAAAAAAAAAAAAAAAAAAAAAGAATAGAAAAAGAGGTGGGGGGGGGGGATAGCAGAATATATTAATATAAACTAAACTTTGTCTGCATCTAATTATTCTTTAAAAAGGAATTGAAATTTGATTTATCAAAATAAATAATCGTTAATAAATGAAAGTATTTTTGTAAAATTATATGAATATTATATGATCTGCCATCTTGTTTCGAGTGCCAGCTATTTGAAATATTTAAATTCTCATTAAAAAGGTATTTATGATCCAATTTACTTAAAACTCCATATATACGTAGCCCTCATTAATATTTCCATTAAGTCCATTAATTAATTGTAGCCGCCATTTTTAAATAAAATGGCAGCTACATGATAAGAAAAAAAAATCTACTCTTTCTATGAGCTGGAAGGACTTGATCAGTTGATCAATAACCCCTAAAAAGTAATGATATCAGAACAAAAACCCTTAACGGGTTAAAAGTTTGTGACGCAGCACTTTATTTCGATATGGTTTGGAAATATGGGTCTTAAAAATAATGATATCAAATTTTGAGTGACGCTTTGCTATTAATTGAAATATACATAGATTTTTCTTATTTCATAATTTGCTTTTTTCTTCTATTTATATTTACATCACAGTACATTCATAATATTTTCAACTTCAACGTGAAAAAATATATAGAATTTACTCACTGATGCTTTTTCATTTGCATCTCGTGAATTCAAAATATGAGTTTTAAAAGAAATGATATAATTTCAGTGACGCCTGAGTGTTACTTTAAAAAGATTTCTTTTTAGATTTCATAACAATCACTTTTGTTTTGTTGAATAAAGTGTATTTACATATTGAAATAATGATTTTAATTTTTAAATATACTATCAAATAATCAAACTTTCACTCAATGTACATTATAAATTGAAGTTATCTAGTTCAATAAATTGATTTGTCTATTGCGTCACGCTATCCAAAACTGCAAGTAAAATTTCTGCAAATGTTTTCTTTTTGCATCACACAATCTCTTTGTATCATAGTATTAACAGTGAAAATGTGTGCAAAGTAACATTT
The DNA here is from genome assembly GCA_963930645.1 of Salticus scenicus. Classification (NCBI taxonomy): domain Eukaryota; kingdom Metazoa; phylum Arthropoda; class Arachnida; order Araneae; family Salticidae; genus Salticus; species Salticus scenicus. The sequence goes on along the minus strand of OZ005662.1, from coordinate 50,152,442 downwards.
ACATAAATTTTACTTACAGTTTTGGATAGCGTGACGCAATAGACAAATCAATTTATTGAACTAGATAACTTCAATTTATAATGTACATTGAGTGAAAGTTTGATTATTTGATAGTATATTTAAAAATTAAAATCATTATTTCAATATGTAAATACACTTTATTCAACAAAACAAAAGTGATTGTTATGAAATCTAAAAAGAAATCTTTTTAAAGTAACACTCAGGCGTCACTGAAATTATATCATTCCTTTTAAAACTCATATTTTGAATTCACGAGATGCAAATGAAAAAGCATCAGTGAGTAAATTCTATATATTTTTTCACGTTGAAGTTGAAAATATTATGAATGTACTGTGATGTAAATATAAATAGAAGAAAAAAGCAAATTATGAAATAAGAAAAATCTATGTATATTTCAATTAATAGCAAAGCGTCACTCAAAATTTGATATCATTATTTTTAAGACCCATATTTCCAAATCATATCGAAATAAAGTGCTGCGTCACAAACTTTTAACCCGTTAAGGGTTTTTGTTCTGATATATTTACATCAATTAAAATTTTGAGAACATAATTTAGTTAGAACATAATTTGAGAACATATAATGAAGTTAGAATGTCTGATTTGCGTCTTTTGACACGATGCTACATAAAGTTTAATAATCTTAAAAAACGCGTCTGTTCAAACAAAATTTAATTTTCTGCAAATAAATGAATGATAGGAAAAAAAAAGTGATTATAGATACATGAAAAAATATATAAATTAAATGAAATACCTTGTGTCCTTAACTGTGGGCATTTATGGTCGAACCAATTTCTTAATTCAACGACATCATTGCAAGTTGGACATCGGATGGGTTTATTCAGGCACTTCTGCTTATGAGATGGAAGGGATTTGGCATCAAATTCTTCCTTGCAGTCAGAACATTTGGTTTTTACAGGATTTTCTAAAATAAATAAGACACATCTGAGAAGGAAATTTATGACTAAGAATTGCAAATTGATATTGTAAGTAAAGTATTTTTTCTCGTCTTTGATGGATGATGGATTTGATAAAGCGATCTTATTTTTTCAGAATATTTCATTATGAATAAAAATTGTTTTAGCTGAAATTTCTATATTTTGATGAAATGAAAATGTTTCTTTCAACTGAATACTATTCAAAATCTTCCCGTTGGTGATTTTAAACTCATAAGCTATTTTAACGGTTGGTGCTCAGATGAGATTCCACTTTAATTTCTCAACCTTCAATGTACCCTCTAATTTTATTTAAGGCCCGTACGACGGCGAAAGCTTCATGCTCAATCGTGGTATACTTTTCAGCAGAGTTTTAGAGTCTACTGGTATACTCTATGGGATGTTCATTTGCAGGACTATATCTCCTTGCAGAAGTACTCCACCCAGGACATAACCACTTGCATCTGTTCGAATAATAAAAGGCTTTGTAGGATTAACTTGTTTTAGTATTGGTGATGTTACTAAATATTATTTAGGATTATATGCACTTTTGAAGATAGTGTTCTCAGAAGGCATAGAATTGGCCTAATGAAATAGGCACCTAAATCTTTTCCGGTAAGAGAAAGTTTATGCACGCGTTAAGACATGTAAAATAAAGTTTACACTGTGATTTTTTTTTTTTTTTTAACACGAATTTCCGCGATCTAAAACTAATCATCCTGATCAGGATGACTATTAATTGTCCTGTGATAACCAAGTAAAGCATGAGAAAGGATATCTAAAATGGGTTTATTTAACAATTTTCAAGGTAATCGTCAGAGCCCTTTTTTGATATACCAACTTTTACCAAAGCTTGGCATAATTAATTGTTGCCCATAAAACAACAATTAGGGAAAGTGCTCCAGTGATTGGCATGCTCCAGTATTTGACATCTATCCCGAAATAATTAATAAGTAAGAAAAATAATAAAATTATATATTTTACATATAAGAGTTTTAACATTTTATATCAAACACTGGAGCATAGGGTGCAAATAACTGGTAAAATGAATAACTAGCAATGTCAAACATTGGAACATAGGGTACCAATTACTGATAAAATGAAAAACTGGCAGTGTCAATTACTGGAAGATTGAGTGGGTGTCAAATAAAAATTCATATAAAAAAAAATAATAATAATTGTTATCAAATGCATCTATTTAACATATATGTGATTCTGAATGTCTTTCATGCCATATGTACTAACTTAAGATTTCTAAAAATATTTTCTGATGACGTTAAAACATCAGAGATTGCTCTAAAAGTGTCAATCACTGGTGCACTTACCCTACATGCAAAAGGATATTTAAAAGAGGGCTAATATGGCAAGTTTGAAAGAAAAAATCATGCATCCGTTTCCCACTTCCGGTTTTTCAATTTTCACCAAAATTTGGAAACTTCATCTGTTCACTAGACCTGTTTTAATTCCAAAGTTTCGTAGTTCTATCTTTATTATTTTCCAAGGTATAATAGTCAGAAGATTCCCCTTATAATACACCAAGGCCGTAGGCAAGGGGGGGGCCCGACGGGCCCAAGCCCCCCCCGAAATAAATGATGAAAGACTGATTTCGTGTAGTATGTATCAGGCAAACATTGCAGTCTTGAAAAAAAAAAGTATTTAAAAATAATTTAATAAAACCTATTAATTTAATTAAATTTCCCATTACGTTCTTTCTTCTTTATATTTAAGCTCTAGAGCGCCGTAAAACTGATTTAACCTTAATCTCGCTATATTTATTCGCTTAATTTCACCCATCTTCTTGTCAAAGCTATAATGGACTATCCTACGTCAACAGGTGGCGTTGCCGTTTGAATTTTTCTGGTTTTAACTTGGCGGTATAGTACAAAATTTCTTATAAATGTACACAATCAGAATTATTTATCACAGTAATAATCAAGTAGGCAAAAAGTTTTGGACACATAGGAGCAACGCTTCACCCTGGGGGTGAAGTCCCCCCCCCCGGAGGGGGCCAGTTATTCGATATGGGTATCTTTTAAAAGAACTCGTTAGTATTTTTAAGACTAACAGTTAAACTGTTAATGTATGATAATTTGAATCTAAGTTTTTCTTTTTTTTGCTCATTTTTAACAAAACGAAACAGGGCAAAAAACATTTTTAAAGATATTGTTAGTGAACATAAAATTGACTTTCTTTGGACATTAAGTGTTACATTACATTTCTATTAGAAACAAATCCTCTGCATTCATCATGGAAATTAATTTTAATAAATAAGTTTTAATAAAATGATTGGTATTGAGTGAATTTGTATAGGAAAATATAGACGAAAGATTTGTGTGCAGGGGCACGAAAGATTTGTGTGAGTAAAGCAGGGGCATGTAAGACATGTGACCTGAATAGCAGGGGCCATATAACGCGCCTTGAAAATGCCATTTAGCCTTTTATGTCCTAGAAATGGTATCATATAGTGCAAATTCTGACATATTACTTCCATAAACAGGTATGTATGTACCTGTGTTTATTGGTGCACAGTGCGAGGTGAACGCAGGTTCACGAAACTATGTGTGCCCCGGGTCTCGCATGAAGTTAATCAGGGTCTTTTTGTGTAGGGTCTGATTAACTTCGTGTGAGGCCTGGGGTAAACGCACTTTTGTGGGCTTCACCCCCACCATTCGAACTGTGCAGGAATCAGCAAAAGTACATATATATACATATACCTGTATATGAAACTAAAATAACAAAATTTTGCATTTTATGATACCACTTTTGTCATTTTTAGAGGCAAAAGTGCATTTTCAGGGCCAGTTTTAGGGCTCTTTGCTACTCAGGGCCCGGGGCACCATGTGATCCTGTGTTAATCAGGCCCTTGTTTGCGTGTGCATATGTTTTTTTCGTTGGGTATGCATATTATTATATCATATTCAATGACCTTGAATTAGAAATGTGATGGGCCCCTCCCGAAAAAAAAACCTGGCTACGGCCTTGACATACACACACACACACACACACACACACACACACTGACCAATTGCCAAAAACCATTTTTTTTTTTTTTTTTTGGACTCAGGAGACCTTAAAACATGTAAATCAGGTGAAATCTTTATATTGAATTTTTGGATCGAATACAATACTTCCATTACCTACGGTAGTAGTGTAATGGAAGTAAAAATGAGAGAGAAAACTATCTCCATTAATTTATAAGATTAATGCTTAGATCAGAAATTTACTGAATATTTAAATTTACTAAGTGTAGTTTATGTTATTATAAATAACACGAGCTGCACTTATAAAATGTAATTTTAAATATCCATTAATGAAAAAATAATTAATATATATAATGATCCTCATCTGTCATGAACGAATCCGGTTAGTACCGCTTCAAAACAGAAACTTTTGGCAGCCATTTTTTTTCCGTTTGTTTAATTCAACTTAGGAAACATACATATCATTTTCATACATGTTTTGTATTGCACATATTCTTATTTCCTATAAAACCTTGAAAAACTATTCAATTGTAATGTTTAAATATCTAAATTAAGTATAACGGATCACTGGCTATTATAAACATGAACCTATAAATAGAATTATGTAACTTCATGATTATAAACAGAGCAAGACCAAATAAAAACAAACCAAAACTGTTGCCATTCAGAAAATACAAATTCCAAATGGACAACTTTTTGATTCCGAATGAACGACTCTTTGACTGTTTCATTAAAAAAACGCTTAAAATATTTCTAAAACATATTAAAGCCTTAAAAATCTTAAAATATTTGTAAAAACGCATTAAAGCCTTTAAATATTTTTATCAAACTTTATTGTTTGTTTACATTGTAAGGTACGATTGGCACCGAGTTTAGTACGTAAATGCCGCCAGTTGATTTTAGTTTTGAAATTAGTGTAAAATGATAGTTCGGGTAGAATGTTTGGTTGGGCAAGTAAAAGTCACCAGTTGAAATGAGTACAGTAGAGTCTCGGTAATTCGAGGTGGACGGGACCGGACGTAGCTCGAATTATTGAAAACTCGAATTATCAAAAATGACAAAATTAATAAAATAGAAATAATATGTAAACACAATTTTTAAATTTAAGTGTATATTTCAATTAAAAAAAAATGTACTTACATAATGCTATTACATTAATTTCTGAAGATAAGTTAATTACATCTTAAAGTAATTGTCAATTGTTTTCTGTTTAAATACATTGTTCCTTTTACGTGCGGCAATATCACGCCATCTTCTGAGCATCACATTGTCGACTGGAGTCGCTTCAGGCTGTTGTTCTACGTATCTCATAGCAGCCTCTAGCGCAGCAAGACCCTCGCTGTGACTCATACGTGGTGTGGAATCATTTGTTACGTCCTCCTCCTCACTATCATCCTGCTCTACTAAATTAATCATATCAACTATAGCTGCATCCGTAAATTCTAGTTGGTCGTCATTATTTTGCCATTCTTCCACCACAGAAATACTATCTGTGTTTTTGCACCCTGGGATTTTTTTAATAAAATTAAACAACGGCATATCATCTTCACTAATGTCCTGATTAGTATTGTTTTCTGCCCCCTCGTTCTTCAAAATTTTATTCCAAGATTTCTGAAGAGTCTCTGAGGTTATTTCATCCCATGCCCCAGCCACCCAATACACAACGTCTTTCACGGTAATTTTTTTCAAAACATCTACAATGGTTTCTTCACCTTCTATGGATTCTAGAAGAGATTGCAGCAATCTACGGCGATACTTTTTTTTTAAGCATTGTAGAATCCCTTGATCCATGGGCTGAATTAAACTAGTTACATTTGGGGGTAAAAACATGGCACGAATTCCATCGCAATTTAATTCATCTTCATTTGGATGGGAACCCGCGTTATCAAGCGTCAAGATGGCTTTACAAGGTAGATTTCTTTCTTTCAAGAATTTTTTAACTTCTGGAACAAAATCGGAGTAAAACCAGTCTTTAAATATCTTTTGCGTCATCCAAGCACTTTTTTGGCTCTTATACGTAACCGGTAGAGACGATACACAAATATGTTTAAAGGCTCTTGGCTTAGTCGATTTTCCGACAACAACAAGTTTCATCTTATGATTTCCTGAAGCATTTGATGTCGCGAGAACTGTCAATCTCTCTTTGCTCTTTTTGTGACCTGGAGCACTTTTCTCTTCACGTGACGCGAGTGTCTTAGAAGGTAACATTTTAAAATTAAGGCCAGTTTCATCGCAATTATAAAGCTGGTCATTTGTAAGTTTTTCATTTTTTACTATCTCCTGTAATTTCTTGCAGAATTTTACGACGGCTTCAGAATCAGCAGATAATTTCTCTCCACACATCTCTAGTTGCCGAATGCCGTATCTTTTTTTCCACTTGTCAAACCAGCCTACACTAGCAGTGAAATTTTGATCTCCCTCTTCAAATTCTTTTTGAAACAGCAAAGCTTTTTCTTTTAGAATGGGACCTGAAAGAGGGCATCCTTTTTGCCTTTGTTGGGTAAACCACATAAAAAGTGCCTCGCCTGTTTTTTCATAGTCAGATTTTTTCAAAGATTTTCTATCCAATGATACGTCTGAGCACTTGTTACCGGAAAACGCTTCTAATTTGCTTCTGTTTCTACGCCAATCACCAACTGTGACTTCACCTACGCCATATTCGACTGCAAGTTTTTTAAGAGTTTCCCCCTTATCCAGTCTTTTTAATGCTTCTAATTTCACTTTTAATGGAACGAATTTCCTTTTCCTTTTTGTAGAATCCATTATGGAAAAACAATTACGTTTCTGTAAACAGAATTAAAAAATCTTTCAAAAGTGACTTAAATTCCGCGAGCTAGTACCGAACTAATCGAACTGCACTATTTTTAGAATATGGAAAGATACATTTGGAGAAGTGGAAACAGGTGATTGGCTGAAATCGGATTGCACAACTTTCTCTCCAAATTGAAATAGCACGATTCCCTCCCCCCTCCTCCAAAACGCGCACCTGCAAAGAATACAAAATGCGTTTTCTTTGAGTGGAAGGATTCCTTCTCATAGCATGAGACCGGTGAAATAACAATAAAAGATAGAAGTAATTTTTTCATGTGTTGGTCTTTTTTTTTTTTTTTTTTTTTTTTTTTTGGTGAGTCGAATTTAACTCGGATTTATGGGAAACTCGAACAATCGAGACTCGAATTATAGAGACTCTACTGTATTGAAATTAGAGTAGTCTAATGTGATAATGTCGAGTCAAGGTAAAATGTTCGGTTGAGAATGAGAAAGTCCCTAGCTGGATCCTGGATATTTTGGCGATGTTGAGGGTGAGATAGCTGGTTGGAGGTATCGAATAGAGGTGAATTTGGGTTGTTAGCATGGAGTGTCTGTAGTTATTGGATAGTTAGTTAGAAAATTTGAAAACAGGATCTACGATAGTCCTAAAAAAAAGTATTTTGGTAAAATGAAGTGAATCGTTTTTTCTTATTATGAGGACTTTAAATACGCAAGCGAAGTGATGACGTCACTGGCCGTTCGTGGATACAAGAAAAATAGTTCCTATATTAAACGCCCAATGGATTTTTCGTAAAAAATTATTAAAAATCGAAAGAAATTATTTCCCGATTTTAATCCCCATATTTAGGTTTAGATATGTATTAGTTATCATGTGCATGCGTTAGATTAAGTTGTTTTTGTTCTAAAATTGATAAAATTTGAATTTTAAATTTCAAAACTCTAGATTAAAAAAAAAAAAAAAACTTCCATATTCCATTGAAAACATAAACATTTCATTTCAAAGGATGATATTACACAATAAATATCCAACTAATATACTAATTAAAAGGAAAATGATAAATATTCTATCATAATTTGAAGTGAAATTTGTTTTCAAATGTCTAAATAAAGTATCTGATATAAGATACTAATATGTTGCAGCGGAATAGATTTGATATCGGTCATCCTTGGCAGAAAAAAAAATTATATATGTATATATATATATATCGCCAAGTTATCTGGCGAATATAATTTAATTACTTTCAAAAATCATGGTTATTTTAAAAATTTATATTATGAGAGTAAGGAATAATATGAAACAATATTTCGCACAACACATATTACGAAAATATACATCTGGCATGTATATTTTCGTAGTACGTTTTTGATCGCCAAATACAAAAATGCCAAGGACAACAGTTTTGAAATTTAAAATTTAAAATTTTGTCAATTTGACAGCAAAATAACTCAATCTAACATATGCACATGATAACTAATACATATATATACCCAAATATGGGGATTAAAATCGGGAAATAATTTTCCTCGATTTTTAATAATTTTTTATAAAAAATCCAATGGGCGATTAACATAGGAAATCATTTTCTTACATACACGGACGGTCAGTGACGTCACACTTCGCTTGCGTATAGAGCAAGCACTTAATGGAACACTGGGATCTGTTGTTGCTGTTGTGTTGTCGGGCCTATATTTTTTGTCAACCAGTAGTTTTTTTATTGTCATTCATATTTATTGATCGGGTAAAATTTTTGAAGTGAAAACTTCTTTAGGCGCGTTGAGCACTTTTGGGTGAACAAAAATCATTGAACTCCCGTCATCGTCAGCTAACGCTTTCCATTTGAAGTGAAAACTTTTGGGTGACGAAAAATCATTGAATTCGCGTCATCGTCAGCAAACGCTTTCCATCCTTGTATGATACAAATAATGTATCACACAATTAACTTGCTAATGTGATGTGTTAATAATTATATACTGTATATTGTTTTAAAATCTGGTGCGGCGTTACACTACTTCTCTCATCTCCGGGCACTGTCTCTATTCCAGTTAGACCTCACAAAACCGTGAGAAAGCCCAAAGCTGCCATTTTTCTCACGTTTTTACAATCTGGTGCGGCTCTACACGACTTCTCTCATCTCCGGACACTGTCTCTTAAAGATTGCAGCCGGAAACGTTGCAGTTAGGCCTCACAGAACCGTGAGAAAGACCAAAACCTCCATCTTTCTCACGTTTTTACAATCTGGTGCGGCTCTACACGACTTCTCTCATCTCCGGACACTGTCTTTATTGCAGTTAGACCTCACAAAACCGTGAGAAAGGCTAAAGCCGCCATTTTTCTCACGTTTTTACAATCTGGTGCGGCTCAACACGACTTCACTTAACTCCGGACACTGTCTCTTAACGATTGCATCCGGAATCGTTGCAGTTAGACTTCACAGAACCATGAGAAAGACCAAAGCCGCCATTTTTCTCACGTTTTTAAAATCTGGTGCGGTTCTATACGACTTCTCCAGAGCTTCCAACCTAATCCGGAAAATTGTTAGTACCGCCCCTTTTTCTTCACCACTTAATTTTTAGAGTATTTTTCTTCTTAATTCATTGTAGATACATATGAAGAGAATTTCTCTAAAAATTAAGTGGTGTAGAAAAAGAGGCGGTACTAACAATTTGCCGGATTAGGTTGGCAGCTCTGCTTCTCTCATCTCCGGACACTGTCTCTTAAAGATTGCAGCCTTAAACGTTGCAATTAGACCTCACAGAACTGTGATAAAGGCCAAAGCCTCCATTTTTCTCACGTTTTTACAATCTGGTGCGGCTCTACACGACTTCTCTCATCTCCAGACACTGTCTCTTAAAGATTGCAGCCGGAAACGTTCCAGTTAGACCTCACAAAACCATGATAAAGGCCAAAGTTGCAATTTTTCTCAGGTTTTTACAATCTGGTGTGGCTCTACACGACTTCTCTCATCTCCGGACACTGTTTCTATTACAGTTAGACCTCACAAAAAACGAAAATTATAAAATATCGAAACACATTTGATTTATAAACAAAAATTGAAAATACATTTAAATGATCATGTGGTAACCATCATGATCTAAACATTGTTTTCAAGATTTATCGTTCACATTCCGTCATTTTTGACGGGGTTATATACTAGTTAAATAATATTCAGTTAACGAAAAATAAAGAAAAAAAAATTAAAGTTTAAATGGATATGAAGCAGACAATAAACAGTGAATAACACTGGATTTACAATTTTTTTATTTTTTCACTTGCAATATTAATAGGAAGAAATAATAGATTAATTATTTTAAATAATACACGACTTTTTTTTTATCGCTTGAGCCTTTAAAATCTAATCCCCAATAAAATTTAGAAATTTTATAATTTTGAAAATTTGCTTACAAATTATTATTCTGCGGAACTTTTTTTTTTCATTCAATATATGTTATTAACATATGGCGATAGATGGCGTCAAAATAATATATATATATTTTTTTTTTACTTCGAATGTAATGCCCAAGCCTGAGAAAACTTCTTTTCTCAATACACTCCTCGCTTATAAAAAAAAAAAGCGATAAAAAACTATTTTGGTATTAAATTCTCCTGAATATTACAGGAGTGACGATATAGAACACATGATTTCATTATCCAATCACTATCATGGTTGATGTTTTCCCGTTATGGAACTGAGGCGCCTGTCTTGCAATCTACTAATGAATAAATATAATGATATTTTGCAATGAATGTCTACAGCATCCTCTATTTTATTGAAAAAAAAAAATTAGGGAAGATGGTTCAATATGACAAGCAATTTAACGTAACCGTAGGTGTTTGGATTTAGTGTGTTACAACAGAAATTTTACTAACAAGACAAGGAAACATTCAAAAGGTGTCGTCTTCAAAAAGTATTGAAAAAAATGCATATATGTGATTCTACTCTTCATAAAACACCAGAAAGTGAAAAAATTATCGACTGAAATGAATTAAGCGACCACAAAAAATTATCAAAATTAAGTATTTTTCGCGATTTAGCGCTGTTAGGCGGTAAGTTCGCTAGCACCGAGGTTGCCGTGCACGAACAGAACCGTGTTTTACTTCTCCGCCAAGTACTCAAAATCAATCGCCTACCAGTGTGAAATCGACAAATATGCTTAATTTTGATAATTTTTACTTCCATTACCCTACTACCGTAGGTAATGGAAGTATTGTATTGGGTCTGAAAATTCGATATCGGGTTTTCACCTGATTTACACGTTTTAAGGTCCCCTGAGTCCAAAAAAGTGGTTTTTCGCAATTGGTCAGTGTGTATGTATGTGTGTGTGTGTGTGTGTGTGTGTATGTATGTGCAGAATCTTCTGGCTATTATAGCTCAGAAACTAATAAAGATAGAGCTACGAAACTTTAGAATTGAAATACGTCTGGTGTACAGATGAAATTTCCACATTTTGGTGAAAGTTGAAAAACCGGAAGTGGGACATCGGAAACCGGAAGTGGGACCGTAAGTCCGTATCTCAAAAATGGCTCTAACGATTTTCTTCAAACTTGGTATATAAACACTCTATTAGATGTCATTTCGAATGATATAGTTGGTTAGTTCAGGAAAATTGATAGGCGTCCTGTATAAATAGCTCAATTTCAGGTCTCCCAAGGGCGTTCCTTTAAAAACAGCTGTACGGTTTTTTCAAACTCGCCATTTTAACTCACGTTTAAATATGCTTTTGTATGTAATTATTGTTTTCCTGCCAATAATTGAGTTTAACCGGAAGTGGGACATCAGAAACCGGAAGTGGGACCATAAGTCCGTATCTCAAAAACGGCTCTAACGATTTAATGTTTATAATGTTAATACTTCTTTAATGTTTATAATGTGTGCAGTACTGGGTAATGGAAGTCGTGTGGCTGTTACACACCAGATTTTTTATGGTAGTGGTAATTCATTTCAGCCGATAATTTTTTCACTTTCTGGTGTTTTAGGAAGAGTAAATCACATATATTTTTTCAATATTTTTTGAAGACGACACCTTTTGAATGTTTCCTTGTAAGTAATTTATTTTCCTGAGGCTTAGAATTTGTAAAAGTGTATTTACCAGAACAACTCATATACTATATATATATATATGTCTGTATCATTAAATAGGCTTTTTTTTTTTTTGTTGTTGTTGTTAACACCATTAAAAAATTGTTTTTCTTATTATTACATTGTTATTAAAAATGATTTTCTAGGTGCTCCTTTTGATTATAATTTTTTTACTTTATCATTTTAATTAATTGGAACACACGATATCATCGAATCGATTCTGTAGCCCGTATTTACGCGATTTTCTGAAAGAAAAGAAAAGAAAAAGGAAAAAGAAATTGAGGTGTTTAAGTTATTCAGGTTCAATGTAACTTTTTTTTTTGTTTGTTATTGTTGTTTAATGTGGTATATAATACTACTAATTTCGTGTAGGGCTTCACCGAAAAATTCGGTTACATTATGGTCTATGACATGTAATTCTTTAAATCCTAAAATAATACCTTTAAAACTGCACAGAATACAACCAAATTAGCGTACATTATTCTGATGCACAAAAGCACATTTTTAATAGAAATGGTACAATTAGGATTAATGGTTGGTTTACAGAGGCACACAAAAATATTCAGATATATTGTGGGAAAGAATTTGAATAGCTGAGGGATGCAAAAATGTATTATGATATATATATATATTAATAAGTAAAATTTTTACTATACTATATGGTGCATGTGTAAATATAAAACAATATACAGGACTTAACAAAAGCAACGTTCTCTTTATGACTGCTATTTTATTTATTTATTTATCTATAATAATAAATGGAAGGGTTTGTCTGTCTGTCTGTCTGTCTGTCTGTCTGTTCTTTTATACGTTCAGCCCCTATTTAACGCAGAAGTACAAGAATTGACATACGGATGCTCTGGAGCCTTTCCGATGTCCTCCTGAAAACAGAATTTAGAAATCTTAATTAGTTTCGGAGATATTAATTAAAACGTCGAGCCATGTCGATTGATAAATGACCAAAAATCCACGGCTTATTGCTTAAAAAGAGGCATTCTATCAGCAGACGATTTTAACCGTTGTCTGGAATGGAAAAAAAAAAACATCTGGAAATAATTAATGTCCCATGATCTTGAACTGGGGTTAAAAATTGCAAATTTCAAAGTGCTTCAAATTTTCTTTTTCGAACACAACACTTAATATACAACCTATTCAGCACAAAACCAACCTGCAGTTAAAATTTCATGAATTTTCATTAATAAACAAAGCAGTTACATTTTAATTGCAAATTAAATTTTATTCCAACACGTAATCTATCTTTCAATAGACGATAGGAGTTTCCATAGCAACAAAATACATTTGAAGGAACTAAAAATACTTTTTCTTTTTCTTTTTACTTCCATTACCCGACTACCGTGGTATATATAGGTTTTGGGGAAATAAAAAATATTTATTTTTCTTTTTACTTCCATTAATAAAACTACCGTAGATAGTGGAATTAGAGATTTCACGTGATTTACATGTTTTAGAATGTCCTGATTAGGTTTTCTTTTGTATCTCAGCTACTAATTAAAATAATTTCATAAGTAACACATTATTTGAAAGCTTTGTTGATTTGGAATTGAACAGTAGATTACAAAAACTTCTACCTCCAGATATTTTAATATTTCGATATCTCAAATTCCAATTAAATTATTTTTAATACATCATTCGAAAGATATTTTAAAGTTCTTTTAAATTATCGAAAGTTTTCACCAGATTTACACGTTTTGAGGTCTCCTGAATTAGTTTTCTTTTGTATCTCAGCTACTAATTAAAATAATTTCATAAGTAATACATCATTAGAAAGTCTTTTTGATTTGGAATCGAACAGTGGAATACAGAAATATGTACCGCTAGATGGCGCTGTAATATTTTAAAATTTCAATATTTCGAATTCTGAATATGATTAAATTATTTTTAATACATCATTCGAAAGATATTTTAAAGTTCTTTTAAATTATCGAAAGTTTTCACCAGATTTACACGTTTTGAGGTCTCCTGAATCAGTTTTCTTTTGTAACTCAGCTATTAATTAAAATAATTTCATAAGTAATACATCATTAGAAAGCTTTTTTGATTTGGAATCGAACAGTGGAATACAGAAATTTGTACCGCCAGATGGCGCTGTAATATTTTAAAATTTCAATATTTCATCTTCTAATTATGATTAAATTATTTGTAATACATCATTCGAAAGATATTTTAAAGTTCTTTCAAATTATCGAAAGTTTTCACGAGATTTACACGTTTTGAGGTGTCCTGAATCAGTTTTTTTTTTTTTGTATCTCAGTTATTAATTAAAAAAAGTTCATAAGTAATACATCATTTGAAAGCTTATTTTAGTTGATACACATTTTAAAGTGCTTTTACATTATCGAAAATGGAATTCGAGATTTCACCCGATTTACACGTTTTGAGGTCTCCTTAATTCGTTTTCTTTTGTATCTCAGCTACTGATTAAAATAATTTCATGAGTAATACATCATTTGAAAGTTTTGTTGATCTGGAATGGAACAATGGATTACAGAAATTTCTACCGCCAGATGGCGCTGTGATATTTTTAAATTTCAATATTTCATATTCTAATTATGATTAAATTTTTTCTAATACATCATTCGAAAGATATTTTAAAGTTCTTTTACATTATCGAAAGTGGAATTCGAGATTTCACCTGATTTACAATTTAAAGTGTCCTGATCAGGTTTTCTTTTGCATCTCAGCTAATTGAGTAAGACCGTTCAAAATTGGTATATGCAAGTTAATTAGGTGGGGCTGGAACGGCGGGGAAGGAGTAGGCGCGCAGCGCGCATGGGTTTGCCACCCGGTGCGAGTTTTTACCCGATAATAAAAGATTTTTTTTTTTAATTTTATTTTCTTAATAATAAAAGTTTGAGTTACGAAGGAATATGCGTGTACAGCGCACGTATATCCTCAAACGTGCGCGCGCAGCGCGCATGGGTCTGCGCTGCCGAAGGCAGTGGCGTCCCGGTGTGAGTTTTTACCCGATGCTAAATGATATATTTTTTAATTTCTTTTCTTGAGAATGAAAGTTTATGAGTAATAACATGGAATTTTGAGAAGTCAAACGCATGGTAAAGGAATACGTGCGCACAGCGCACGGGTCTACGCTGCCGAAGGCAGTGGGGACTCGGTGCGACATTTTTCCCGATCAGAATTTTTTTTTCTCTTTTTTTATCACATGATAAAAATTAATGCAATTTTGAGAATTCATTAATCATTGTGATTCATTTACAAATAGTGACCAGCGAAGCGGGCGTAGCCTGCTAGTTTCAAATAAAGCTTTAAAGATTGTGAATTTTTTTTTCACCAAAGTTAAAAAAACAAAATACTTTTTAAGCTGTTTCCATGGAGCTAAAATATATTCAAGGATAAATACCATAACAAGTAAAAATATTTGGAAATGTTTTATAATCTACGAGAACCGCAAGATTTTTCTTCGTTTTTAGTAATGTAATGTCAAAAAAAAAAAAAAAAAAAAAAAAAAAAAAAAAAAAATTCCCACATTTTTTAACACAGATATGCAGCTGCACTGTACTAATTACACAACATGGAGAGCCACTGAAACACACACATACACACAAAAAGAAAAAAGAAACTATTTTCTATTTTTGAATAAAAGAAAAAATTTTTACGGAGTTTTAAATTTTTTAAATGGATATTATTGATATTTCCGTTATTTAAGAAAAAGCTCACCTGCGTCATGCATAGTACATTTGGAGCAGGACTCTGTCTTGCAAACTATGGTCAGGACTCCATCTGGAACCAGTTTGGACTTCTTTTCTATAAGCTGGGATCTCTTCAAAAACTTAATAAATCCCCATCCGTATGCCTCTGTAAACTCATATGAATCTCGTTTCTCGCAGTATTTCTTACCTTCGACTGTTTTCAGGCTAAGAGTCCATACCATACTGTTGGATGGGCCGGATGAATTTGGAAGAAAATATACACCAATATAACCTACTGAGTTGTTCCGTGAATCACCATTCGGAAAGATACAGAAACAACAGCATTCTCCATCAATTAAAAAGATTGGACTGAAATAGTGTTTTCCGTCTTCTTCCGAAAGAGAAAAAAAGTCGTCTATTCTCCACTCGAAAGTAAATTCTGTTTTTGCAATCTCTTCCACTTTTCCAACGAAAGACATGCCGGGAACCTATTTTGTAATTTGTATGAATGTCACTTCTTATACTTCAATTATTGTTTTATTTATTTTTTTTCCCTTATAACATCTGAAAAAAAAAATGTATTTGTAATTACATGTAATACCTATATATATATTATACTCGTACGTTCAAAATCTATGCAATTCCGTAACAGAAAAAAGACGAAAACAAAAAGTAATACAACGTAATTAATCTTCAACATTTTTTTTTTTTTTTTTTTTTTTTAACAACATAATGTAAGAATGCATGAGCAAGCAAAATAATGCACAGAGACAAACACGTAAATTATTCTACATTGTTGGACATTAAGATATTACAGCCAATGTTTCACAAAACAACTATTTTCGCACTGCAGTCTATATGTAGTATTCAATCTCAGAAATGTATTACAAAAGTTTACTACTCAAAATGTGGTTTTGGAAAATATGAATCATTTAAACTACTAGCTGATATTTGCACAAGTTTCACTAGTTAAATGTTGATACGTTCAACTGATTATAAACATAAAATAATAACAAGAACGAAAAATCTTGCGGTACGCATTCATTATTAACACTTTCCAAATGAACGTAATTGTTGTATCGCATAACTTTCAATGCTATTTGCGTACGTAATCATACAACGGGCATACAGTAGTTCTGAAAGGCATACCTATTAAATTCCTAATCATTCTTAAACATTGTTAGAAAGTGTTAAAACTGCTTAACACAGATGAAAACGTAGCCTTTTTATTTTAATCACAGCCCTTGTATGTCCTTAATGTATCTGGATATTTTAGTGTAGCCCTGTAAATCTGAAGGTTAACAAAATCATATTCTATACAAAATATTATTTTAGCAAATTAACAACAAGTACCCATTTATTTATGGTTTTTACAACAGAAAGTTCTTTAAACCTAATTTATAAAAATGTCTGTCCTAAAATGCAATGCATTGGCATTTTTTCGGGTGTCCCTGTACACAAACCTGTTGCACAGGACCTATTAATGACGTTTAAATCTTTGCATTGCATAGTGAATTTTAATGACCTATAATTTTTTTTAAATTCCGAAAATATTTACGGAAGCTGGAATCGGGAAGACGGACAGATAAGCGGATAGATAGTCGGACAGATAGATACACAAATTGAAATCTTATTCACACTTGAAAAATATTATAAAGTGTTAAATCGCTTAATGTATACGAAAATGAAATTCGAGCAAATTTCCAATAAAAGCCCTCAATGTAACTGAATATTTTTGTTTGTCCTGTACATCTAATGCTAATGTTCTGTAGAAAGTACTCTTTTGTGCATATGAATAACAAATTTCAATTTTATTAAGATTTATTCAAAGCAAAAGTTATTAAAATTTGGTTTATAGAAATACCTCTCAAAGAACGAATGTTTTAGAATACTTTTGGGTGTCCCTGTACACAAACCAGTGGTAGTATTAACTTCATTTTCCGCAGTAAACATTCGATAGTAAAAGAAAATCCTTGAATATTTACGAGAGTTAGAGCAAGGATAGACAGACAGACAAACCGAAGTCACCAACACTTTTCAATCTTGTTGGAATGTGTTAGCATTTAGAAAGTGATAAAAACGATTAATATAATCTAAAATGCAATTCCAGCAAATTTCCAATAATACCGATTAATGTAACTGAATATTTTGTGTGGCCCTGTAAATCCAGTGCTAATCTTACTGTGTTCTATGGAAAGCATTCCTTTGTGCATATGAATAATATATTTTAATTTTATTAAGATTTGTGCAAAATAAATTTCTTAAAATTTGGTTTATTGGAAATATCTCTCGTAGAACGCAGTGCTTTGGGATACTTTCGGATGTCCCTGTATACAAACCAGTGATGATATTGAAAATGGAGTAGTGGACTTGAATAACATGTGGACTTAAATAACGTATTTCAATTCCATTAACATTTGTGTAAAATAACGGCATTAAAGTATGGTTTATAGAAATACCTCTCATGGAACACAATGCTTTAGAATACTTTCGGGTGTCGCTGAAAACAAACTAGTAAAGGTATTCACTCCATTTTCAATAGGGAACATCCGATACTGGATTTGAATAACATATATATATATCAGTTTCAAGAAATTCTATGAATATTTACGGTAGTTACAGCGTGGACGGACAGACAGACAGACAAAACGAAATCATTAACACTTTTCAACCTTCTTGAAATGAACAAGAAAAAAAAAAAAAAGAAAAGAAAGAAAGAAGATGAAAAAGAAAGAAATTAAAAAACCTAAGCCTTTTATTTTTTGTTTTTTAGGTAATAATAAATATAAAATTCTGCACAAAACAGATTTTAATTTTGTACGATGGGACTTATTTTAATTTATCTTTCCATATAAGGACATGCAGTAACTGTGTTTCATTCCTGAACATCGGTTACAGAAAAGAAAAGAAAGAAAGAAGATGAAGAAAAAAAAAAAAACCTAACCTTTTATTTTTTTGTTTTTACTATTATCCATCACGCTACTATTATCCATCTTTCCGTATAAGGGCATGCAGTATCTGTATTTCATTCCAGAGCATAGGTTATTTTATTCATTTCTTAAAATTTTTTTGGCAAAGCTTCAGCTTAGGAGGCTTTTAAATTTTTATTGTCATTTCGGCGATTAATTAAAATGGCTATTGTGATTTAGTAAATAAAGATCTTAGCGATAAACGTCCGAGTTAATTCAGCGCTAAATTTCTAATTTCGTAAAAAAGATTCTATGCTGAAGCTGTTCAATTTCTTTAGCACGTTTTTTCTCAATTTTATTTAAATTATTAAATATATATAATATATACAGCGATTTATTTTTATTTATTTTATTTTATTTTATTTCTCTACTTATTTTTTATTATTATTATTATTATTATTATTATTTTTACGTAGATAGAAATACATTTACGTATTTATTCTTTTATTTTTGGGATCATTTATTTTTTTTTTCTTTTAAATAATTCTAAAGTTAAAATGTGATTTTTACTTAATACATTTTTAATCAATTATACAATTGAACTAAAAAAATGCAGCGTTAGCTAGATTCTTTTCTTATTAATAAGTGTGCATATTTTTGAAAAAATCTATTAATCTGATAGAATAACAGGCTTTCAGCTTTATCTATATTCATAAGAGCAGACTTTTGTCTCTAAATTTGTCAGAAAAAAAAAAAGGATATATTCTCGTTTCTTAAACCATGATAGTCGAAAAGGACTTCAGTAAATTTTGTGTGTGTGTGATTGTGTCATCGTGTCTGTATATCTGTAACGCTATTTTTGTCCGGGTATCACGTGAAAACGGTTGAGCGGAATTCAACCGCGCTTGGCAGAAATTTAGGTCATTACCCAATTTAAAATTATATCTATCAACTTTTTTTAAATTCTACCCGTTCCCCCCTCCTTCTGTGGGCAAAAGTCAAAAACACGTTTGTAAGCATAACACGGCTCCAAATTACTTCGCATTGTTAGGGTGATTTTTCGAATTTCTACAAAAACTATATTTTTAAATTTTAATATTTTAAATTTTACCAGAACTGCTTCATTTTTTCAAAACTTGTATATTTTTACAAAGCTATATTTTTTAGACCCTTGTTACAGAAAACTATTTTTTTAAATTTATCAATTCTACGAAAACTATATGTTGCTATAATTTTTAAATGTTACACGAACTGCTTAATTTTTTTTTTCTTCCTTGGCTTTGTGTAATTGCACTTAAGAATTTTCTTAGCTTATTTCTGAAAACAAGATATTTTTGGTAGACTGACTTTTTCTTCTCCAGAGAGGGAGAGAATCTATTTCAGAAACAGGTGTTGTTGAGTGATATTCACTGGGGCCCCCCAGCTTTCTTGGAAAACATGTTGTGTGAGGATGATATTATCTCTTTCGCAGGGAATTTTGTGTTTTTGGGGACTCAAAAATGCTATCTTACTCGTAAAATGGCAGAGTAGTTGGGTAACTTTAAACTTTAATGTTATCTGAGGATTACATAAATTCGCGTCTAAGACACGGGGATTTCAGTAAATCTGTCGAGGTCAAAAAAGGTTAATACTGGAATTTGGTGAGAATTGCCATATGTTTTTTTTTACCTTCGCGACTCAGGGTGGTCCGAGAAATTTTTTCTTCTTTATTTCATCAGTGTGGGGTGAATTGGGCACGCCTTGGGCAGGGGTCCCCTAGCCAATTGGGCTCGTTACGAATTACGAGACTGGGAGGGGTTTTGACTATGCTATTTCTCATTGGGCAATGAATAATTTTGGAAATGTCTGTTGGCAACACTTGAGACTTGAGTTCCTCTCTTTTTGGGGGAAAAATGGTGATTCGAAGTTAAGCCTCTATCAAGGACAGACATGTAGCTCCGTTCTCTTTAAAAGGAGAGGGGGCTTTCGAGCTCCCTCAGATTGGGCATTAGCTTGCTAACTTCCATCGAGATGGGTCGTTTTCATTCTGCGCTCCCTTAACACCACCGCATGCAGGCTAGCAGCGAAAAACGGTAGCGGGCCCTGGCGTTCTCCAGCGGCTGATACTAGCACGATATGACGACGTGCATCGGCAGAGCCTCAGGTGAAGTCCAGCGACACAAGCAATTGTAATCCGGCGTGCTTCGGCTTCGAAAGTATAGAGCCAAAGCTTCTTCACTATGTGCGAGATTCGTATCTGAATAAGAGAAACTCAAAGGAGTTGCCTGTCAAGCAGATTGGAACAGGTCTTCAAATCTTCAAATGAGGTCCCAGTCTCGGCATAGTACCTAAATGATAGTAAAGAAGTCTTCTCATTCCGAATTGAAGAGTAAAAAAAACGGTGAGAATGGACATTTCCCCTAAGGTACAGATTGCTGTAGCCTCGGCATTGATGAGATAAAGCTCTAGCGAAAGATTGTAGCACCTGTAGGGATTAATATCCCAAGCTTGAGAGTATCTGGCTAACGCACCTAACCTCGGTGAACCGCCGACCAACGCCCTTGGAAAGATCCCTGAAGGCCCCTGCCTCTGAAGGGTAGATATGCTAGAAATACCGTCGGACAGTGTCCCCACTCATGGAAAAGTCTACAATGAACTGTAAGTCATTTAATCCTTTTTTTATATTTTATATGTGTCTATATTGCTATCATGAAATTTTTAAATTAATATATTTATAGACTTTTATAAGTGATTACTTATTGGGTTAAAAATTGATATGGTATCTCAAGTTGTTTATAAAAATTGTACTAGTAAAAATGTACCTGAGCTGGCATCTCCAGTAATTTTATTAAAAAAAAAAATAGTGTATTTTAAAAATTTTATTAGCTCGTATCTCATATATTTTTATAATAGTTAAATAAAACTGTGTAAAAATTAAATCTCAGTTGGTGGATTTTTTATTGAATTTTTTTTTTTTTTTTTTTTTATATATATGTATAGTAATATTTATGTCTTGAAGAAATTATTACAGTTACTTTTGAGATATTTTTATTTTATATAGAGATAGATCATTTATAGAATGAAAGAATGTAAGATGATAATAACTTTGCAAAAAGTAAAGTTTTCTATAATCCGCAATGATGGCAGTGCCCCTATTATTATTATTTATGAGCATGATTAATTGATAGTGAGACAGATAGGTATACATATAGATTTTGAGCATGTCAACTGTGTTATAAATTTTTAATAGTAAAGTTCTAATCTATATTAAATGTAGTTCGTGATGATTGTCTTATAGAAATAGATAAAGGTAAAATTAAGAGATAAAAATAAAAGTAATAAACAAGTAAAATTTATGGGTGTTTTGAACAGAAAAATGAACAGGATGAAGTCAGTTAGTTAGTTTAGTCCTCTATTTTGGAATTGTGTGTTGACTGCTAATAGTTAATTTGTAAAGAAAAGAAAAATGGAGAAATTATTTGAACTAAAAGGAGAATTGGTGTTATAAAAGAATAAATGAAATGTTTTTATTAACAATTCCAGAGGAGGACTAGAGTAACAGTTTTCTTTTCAGGTCCAGATTTGTTGCAGAAATAAAAATTATTTTCCTTTTTTTTATTTTTTCTTATTTAAGAACTGACACTTCCTGTGAGTAATTTAGGTACATGATTCATGGTTAGAAAACATTGAGGCTTTTAAGAAAAAGATGTGTAGTAATTGTAATGCCTTAACATTTTAAAGGATGTCAATAAAAAAATAAAGAAGGAAAATAATATTTTTAATGAATTTAAGATCTGATCAATTGTAAGGAGTAGTTTTGTCCAGAAGACTTAATAATAAAGTAACAGGGAAAGTTACAACACTGTCATCATTGTCTTTTTTTTTATTACTTGGGTTTCATTTCAGGACACAACGTAGGTTTTGTTTGATTAAAGAAAATCATATTTTTTTTTTTGAGTATAAAATCAAAAAGAGAGATGATGAGTTTATATTTTTTTTTTATTTCACTATATGAAAATGGCTTAAAATGTCTGGTGCCTTCTTGTAAATTGTTATTAAACAACCTTTCCTGAGCAACTAAAATTTGAATTTTATGGAAATTGAAATTGCCATTTCTTTAGAAAACCAGGGAAAACTCTGGATTTTAATCTTTTGGCCTTACATCAGAAACTTAATATATAATAAATTACTGATAAAGATAATAAGTTAGAATTAAATTTAGACATGAATTTTTTTATTTTTTTTATTGTGTAATCTTTTATTATGGATAAAAAAAAAAGAAAAAAAAAAAGGTTGTAATATATAGAAACTTAATATTTATTATATTAATGAATTTTATTTGAAGAATTGATCTATTTTTAGTAAGGATAAAAGTCCAGGCAGAGTTAATATGATACTCTACACAAAAACTGATAATTTATATATTTCATAAAGAGTAAAATTGTTTTAAAAGAAAGCACCAGAAGAGCATTAAAGAAATTTCACATGGGGAGACTAGACATGAGTACAAATAAAACCTTTTCTGCGATTTAGGAATTTTCGATTTTTAAGAGGAGGGAGGGGTAAAATCAATTTTTGGCGGGAACTTTCGCAAATTCCGGATTTTTGAGTAGAACTCTACCAAAATTTGAACAAATATATTGAAAAATCTATGTGACTTCCTTATTTCCAAAAACACATTTTTTTTTTTTTTTTTTTTTTTTATTGGGGGTGGTGTTACGAGGGGCAAAATCTTTCAGCGCTAGCAAAAACATATTTGTAAGCATAATTCGGCTCCAAACTTCTTCACAGTGAAGAAATTACACATGGGGAGACTAAACATGAGTATAAAAATAAAACATTATCAGCGATTTAGGAAATTTCGATTTTTAAGGGGGAGGGGAGGGGGAGAATAAATTTTTGGGGAAAAACTTCAGAAATTTTAGATTTTTTAGTAGAGCTCTACTAAAAACGGTACAAAGATGTTGGAAACAGCCATGCGTCTTCTTTAGGATATTTTCATAACACGATTTTGGTTTTTTGTGATTTGTCAATTTCTTTATTGGTGGTGGTTGGGGGGGGGGGAGGGGGTTGTGTTACAAAAGGCAAAATCGACACACTCTTTTTAGCGCTAAATTTTTTCTGGGAAATTTATGAGAGCTGCGGTGCCAAGGTTTGGTACTTGGATTGTTTATCTGTTCCGAAAAGTAACGGACCTAAAGTAACAAGATATATCGAAATTACTTCCTTTCTCGTTGGGGGGGGGGGGGCAAGAAGCATAAAAAAAAGGTTTGTAAGCATAACTCGGCCTCAAATTACTTCACGGTGAAGAAGTTGCCTATGATGAGACTAGACATCTGTAAAACATTATGTACGATTTTAGAATTCTTGATTCTTATAGGAGGGAGAGGAAAAATCGTTTTTTTGGGAAAATCTTTAGAAATTCCGGATTTTTAAGTACAGTTCTACTAAAAAGTGTACAAAGGTATTGAAAACAGCCAGGTGTTTTCTTTAGGATATTTATAAAGTCACATTTTCGTTTTATTTATTTATTTATTGTCATTTTCTTTTCTTTCATTTTTTTTTTTTTCCTTTTGAAAAAGGGGGGGGGGGATTATGAAGGAGCAAACTCGAAAAGCTTAGCGCTAAATTTGTCTTGGGAAATGTATCCGTTTAGCGGTCTCGAAATTTGGTGCGTAAATTGTTTATATGCATTCGACACAAACGAGATTTTACGAAATTCCCCCCTTCCCCATCCCACTCCTAGGGATCGGGGGGGGGGGGGCAATAAACACTTCTAAAAGTACGTTTTCCTGTTTGAATTCGCTTTAAATTATCTTAGAATGCCGAATTTTGGTGTGCGGATGTTGATTAAGTGTACGCATTATGTACATTGGTGGGATTTCGCAAAACTTCGAACTTACTCGCTGGGGAAGAGGAAGTAAGACGCGGGTATGTTGCTGCCGAAGGCACTGTGGACCGAGATTCGTCACTTTGTGAGCAGGAAAAGCCTCTACCGAACACATCGCGAATTTTAATTTAGGTTATTAATAAAGGTATGGGAATTTGACAACTCATTTAAGTATAGTGCCCAGCGAAGCGGGCGAAGCCTGCTAGTTATCTATGTTAATAAAATCAGACTTTTGTGTGTAAATTTGTCAGAATGAAAATTTTTGCGATATCTTCGTGTTTCACTCACCATGAAAGCCGAAAATGACTTTAGACAATTTTGTTGTGTGTGTGTGTGTGTATAATCGTGTCTGTATGTCTGTAACGCTATTTTTCTCCAGGTATCACGTGAGAACGACTGGACGGAATTCAATGGTGCTTGACAGGATTTTAAATCTTTATCCAACTTAAAATTATATATATATCAGCGTTTTCGAATTACCCCTTCATTCTTCCCCTGTGGGGAGGGGGAAGTCAAAAACACGTTTGTAAGCACAACTAAACTTCAAAATGCTTCATAGTAAAGAAATTGTACATGGGGAGACAAGACATGAGTATAAATAAAATAATATCTGCAATTTAGGAATTTCCGATTTTTAAGGGAGGAAGGTGGAAAAAAAATTTTGGTGGGAAATTTGGCAAACTCCGGATTTTTGAGTAGAACTCTACCAAAAATAGAACAAAGGTGTTGAAAAAAGCTATGTAACTTTCTTAGAATATTTCTAAGAACACATTTTTTTTTTTTTTTTTTTTTTTTTTTTTTGGGGGGGGGGGGTTACGAAGAGGCAAAATGAAGATACATCTTTCAACTCAAAATTTGTCCTGAGAAATGTATGAGAGTTGTGTTTGGTGTGTGGATGTTGATTAAGTGTACGCATTATGTACTTTGGTGGGATTTCGCACAACGTCAAACTTATCCGCTGGGAATGGGGAAGTAAGAAGCGAGTAAGTTACTGCCAAAGGCAGTGTAGACCCGGACTCTTCACGTTTCGAGCGGGAAAAGCTCTACCGAACACATCGGGAACTTTAACTTAGGTTCTTAATAATGGTATGGGATTTTGACGACTCATTTAAGTATAGTGCCCAGCGAAGCAGGCAAAGCCTGTTCGTTTTAAATAAAAACAAAAATGTTTGCATTGCAAGTCATTCAAGGTGTAATACAATAAATGGCGACAACGCAAAATTGCTGTCTAAAAGAAATTGTACGACCTGTCGTACAATTAATAAAAATAATAAAAATAAAAAAAGTAATATTATTGCACTTTACTAGACTTTGTAGTTTTGAATTTTATGCTGATTATTAAAAGTAAATCCGACAAAGTAAAAGTAAATCCGTAGTAATAGTAAATCCGTCAAGTATTTACTTTTCTCAATATACAGGGTGCGCCCATAAAGAAACCGGATAAATTAAAGATCAAACGATAAAATTAAATTTAAAAGAAGTGGGAGAAATATATATTTATATATATGTACTCCGGCTCAAAAGTTTAGCAAGATTTGCAAACGATCAGTTTTTTTCAATTTAAAAACTTATCTTTCGATGAAATGTTTTCAAACATTGGGTATTCAAAAAACTGGATTTTTCTCATGTTTTTCAATGAAAATTGATTTAAGACAACATTTAGGGGGCCGGTAACAAACTGACAAAATTAATAATGTTTGTGATCACCCTGTATATCGTTATGTGTATGAAATAAACTGTAACTTTAGGATATGTTAATATGGACCCACATCAATTTGTAGATGAATTCGTGTGACAATAGTGTATTAAATAATGGAGATATAAGCATTTATTTCAAAAATCCAACAACAACAAAAAAAAAAAAAACAATACTTTTTTATTTATAACATACAGAGTTTTTAACTACAATTATTTCCATTTTCAGATAAAATGATAAAACACTTTTAAAACAATATACTGCAATCGGAATACAAATACTATGTTAATTATCTCATGACATATGAGCATTTTTATGAAAAACGTTTTTACTGCGCATGTGCAAAAGATTAAAAAAAAATTATTGCATAAGTTGAAAGCTACATATATTGGTCAATTTTTGTCAAAAGTGCATTTGAATAGACTAAAAATTAAGCAAATTATCCGAAAAAGAACGAGCTATATTTTAGATATTTTCTAAGAGTTGAAATTTCTTAAGGTGTTTTTCACATGCCGCACGATTAATTTGAAGATCCAATTATTTCAACCCTGCTCCAAATGTAATTTTTTTTTTTTTTTTTTTTTATGAAAAACCCCTTATAAGCTTGTAATTCTATCAATTTTTTGTTTATTTATTAAGATTTGTGAGATGATAAGAGGTTTTTTACAAAAAAGAATTTTTGCTAAATGTTAAAATAATTAAATCTTTAAATTAATTACACGGCATGTGAAAAACCCCTTAAAAAATTTCAACTCTTGGAAAATATCTAAAATCTAGCTTATTCTTTTTCGGATAATTTGCTTAATTTTTACTGTATTCAAATGCTCTTTTGACAAAAGTTGCCCAACATATCTAGCTTTCAATCTATGGAATATTTTTTGTTTAATCTTTCGCACATGCGCACTGAAATGTTTTTCATAAAAACATTCATATTTTATGAGATATTTGAGATATTTTTATTCCGATTGCAGTATATTTTTTTAAAAGTGTTTTTTCAATTTATCTTAAAGTGTTAATAATTTTTGTTTAAAACTCTGTATATTATAAATGAAAAGTATATATATATATATATATATATATATATATTGGGGGGGTATAATAAATGCTTATATCGCCGTTATTTAATACGCTATCGTCACACAAATTACTCCATAAATTAAACTGGGTCTGTATTAACATATCCTAAAGTTACATTTCATTTCGTTCACTTAACGATGCAGGGTGATCACAAACATGATTGATTTTGCACAATTTGCTACCGGCCCCCTCAATGTTGTCTTAAACCTATCTTTACTGAAAAACCTGAGGAAGTCCCAGCTCATTGAATACCCAATGTTTGAAAACATTTCATCGAGAGATAAATTTTTAAATAGAAAAAAACTGATCGTTTGCAAATCTTGCTAAACTTTTCAGTAGGAATGTATATGTGTATGCGTATTTTGAAAGAGTGACATATCAACTGTTGTTAAACCCAGTTTAAACTGGTTATTTACTGGTTATCTGCACATCAAAACGTCATAGTCTTTTTCATTTACCACGAAAGCATTGTGCAAAAGGGGAAAAAAAAATGCATCAGAATGGAACGACGTTGTAACATTAAATTTCGTTGCAAATTGGGTAAATCTGCGACGGAAACTTTAGAGATGATTCGAACAGTATATCCTGATGCATCGTTATCAAATATACAAGTTTATGAATGGTATAGGGGAGACCGGGGTACAATGGACCATGGGGTAAAATGGACAAATCCTATTCATTATTTTATTTATTTATTTCTATGCTTCGTATTTTGGAACATAGATAACAGCACTGCAGTGACGAAATTTATCTAGCAACTTCATGCCTAACTGACAGTTTAGCCATTTTATTCTAGAATATTAGTTTGTGATAGCCCAAAGTAAATATTTTTAGTTAAACATTTTTCTTTTCATCATTGAACAACTATGATCTGATAGAAGTTATTCAACACAATAAATAGCTAAGGTCATCTATTATGATATTTAATCTCATTAAAATATTCTCGAGAAGGATTTGTTATTTTTTTCAAAAATTTTTTGTTCGAGTTCCACATGGGGTAAAATGGACCAGCAGGACACAATGGTACAGTCACCCAAAAAAAAAACGCCACCCCCCACCTAATTTTGCCGTAAATTATCGTAGAAACATGCGACTGGTACCAATCAGTTTGTAATAACGTCTAGTTTATAATGTTATAGTTAGATTTTACTTAGGGGGTCGTCTACATATTAAAACTGACATCAACTTCATTTTTTTCAATGGTAACCCCCATTTTTTATAATTTATTTAAATTCTTTGGATCAAATCATCACGGAAAATGGTATAGTTTATATATTTCGCTCAATTTTTCATAGAGTTATAAGCTGTCAAAGTTTGGGGGTGCTAATGTTAAATGAATGTGACAAACATTAAATCATATCTTCCGAAATAATTATGATATTTAAATTCTGTTTTTTTTATTCGTTAGAATGAAGTAACCCAAACATATTCCATGCAAATTTTTGCTAAAAAAACATTTTTTGAATTATGAAAATTATTAATAAATTCATATTTGAAAAAATTATGAATTATGACCTATGTTAATTTTTACACGAATAGAACGGGCATCATCAAAAACATAGGTTTCCAAATTTACAGCTCGTTCCTAACATTATTTTTTGAGTTACAGTGATATTTCACTTTTTATTCCTGTTAGGGGGCCGTCACTTGTTATAATCTGTATCCTCTATAAGCAAATGTTTGTATATAATTTGACGGAAAACTATTTTAATTTACCTTTATGTTATTTTTATTGTTTCCTAAGCAATATTTCAATGTTTATTATACAAATTGGCATATTTTTGTAAAGTTATCACAATGTAGGCGAGGGATTGTGAAAGAATTTCAAAAGAAAAGAAGCCCCGCCTCTGATTCGCTGAAACACTATTTAAAAAAAAGACAAATTTGCATATTCCTATTTGACTCTATATGTGACGCTGGGTATGCATAAATCACAATGGTATTTACTACATCGATTGTTGAAGACAAAACTTAAATGATTTAATTACAAATATGCAAAATTATTTTGCTTTATATTATAAAGTTTTAGAAAATTTGTGAAAAGGCGTGGCTATTTACATTAAGCCTTGATATGGAAGCTATGTTGCTGTTTTTCGATGCTGCGAAATTTACAAAATATATTTGTGTTAATATACTATACAGATAGAAGAATAATTATATAATATCAACAAATCTTCTTTAATCGATATGTTTATATACATTACTGTATGGAAATGTTTATATATGAATATTGTATTTATTTTTAATGAGAGATATAAACACAAAATACTAAAAAAAAAGTAGAAAATGTGTTATAAATTTTTATAAATCAAGCAAAATATATATGCATACTTGCCAACCTAACCCGTAACATTGTTAGTTCCCGCCCCTGTGTGTACACAATTTAATTTTTAGAGTAATTAACTTCAAATACATTTACGATTAACTCATTGAGCGCCACGCGAATTCTTATGGAAATCCCATTCAGGCCACACGTGCTGCTTAGAAGCGTGTTATGTTTATCGAGTTTCAATAAACCCCATTAGGCCTTAACGATATAATCCTATAAAAAGTCTATTAAAAAAAAAAAAAAAAAAAAAAAAAAAAAAGAAATAAATTTTAAATAAATTGTCAGTAATTACTTAAAACTATGTAAGTTCTGTAGTTTTATATCATATTTTGCACTGCCGGCTGACTTAGCCTAAATGGAAAGATCAGTGTCAGCCACCGATGGCTGACACGGCTCTAAAAAGACTGATGTGAAAAAAATGTACGGAAAGGGGCGGGACCAGTAATCTTCCGGGATAGGTTGACAAGAATGTATATACATAGAGCAATGCCAGAAAATGTTCTTTATTTTTCATGAACCAGATGAATGGTATTTTTTTTCTGAATAGTCTATGTATTAAATATAATGCTGCTTTAAATACCCTTTAAATGAAAAGTTTTATTACATAACGTAATTTTCTGGCACTCTACAGCTCCCAAATGACACACAATACAAAACCCCGCTTTTTTCCAGTGTTTAAAGGGTATTAACGTTTAATATGCTTTATATTCGTTTTGATCTTTCTTTCCCCTCCTTATCTTCTTCTTTTTTCCTTAAAAAAAAAAAAAAAAAAAAAAAAAAAAAGAGTTATGTAACATTTTGACCTTTTCAAGTGAAGATTTAGATTAAGGGTAGTCAGCCTTTCCACACCCACCGTCCACTTCGGTATCTGTGTTAAAGTGTAGAATTTTAGAACATCCCATTAAGTAGTAGGATTTATTATTTTACATATTAATTTGTTACACATTATAAAATATAAAAGCAAAAGAATATCGTGGAGATTTATGTAAAAGTTTTTAATAATGTCATGAAAAAAAAAAAAATAATAATTAATTAAAAAAATAAATAAATAAACATAAAAAAAACTGTTTAATATTTTAAAAAAGTCAATTAAAGAAAATGAAAGTACTGCAGTATCAGAACAAACTCCCATTGTCACTGTGAAACGGCCGTGGGAACCAGGTTGAGTGCCGCCGTTTCAGACAATTATACGGCAGCTTGAGTTAAAATAATTTTGAATTTTCAAACAAATTTAAAACCATTCATCTTTTTTTTTTTTTTTTTTGTTAGATATTTTAATATCTATTCAAGCTATTTAATTTTCTTCGTATGAAGTGAACTATCTGATGTTTAATCAATAGAAACCAATAAAAATCTTTTAATTTATGAACTAACTCAGAAAGTTCTGTGAATTAGTCATTTTTTTTATTTTATAAATTAACATTTCTAAAATTTTTTTCCGGTGTGAAACTTAATATATAATGTTTACTGGGTGGTAGATCGTGATTTATATTTTCTAAATGTATAGACGGACCCCTAATACATTTTCACGTGTAACTCTATTTAAAATTGATTTAAGGTATATAAATAGGTATGTTTTTCGAACCGCCTTGATCTCAGAAATCTGAATATGAAGTCAAAAATAGGGGTTGCTGTTGAAGAAAATGAAGTTAATGCCAGTTTTAATATGTAGACGACCCCTTAGGCACAATTTAACTATACCGTTATAAACTAGACGTTATTACAAAT
Organism: Salticus scenicus; assembly: GCA_963930645.1. Lineage (NCBI taxonomy): Eukaryota > Metazoa > Arthropoda > Arachnida > Araneae > Salticidae > Salticus > Salticus scenicus. The sequence continues at coordinate 50,121,380 of OZ005662.1, read as the reverse complement.
CGATCGGTACCAGTCAAATGTTTCTACGATAATTTACGGCGAAATTAGGGGGGGGGGGTGGCGTTTTTTTTTTGGGTGACTGTACGACGGACCATGGTCCATTTTATCCAAATTCTCTCTCATATATGTTTTTAAGTTGAACATTATATATCGAATTAAGAATTAATAAACTGATTAAAAAGACCTACATTTTTGAAGTGTTACCTATAACTTATACTTACAAATTTCAGAGTTAATCTTAATTATATCTAATATATCTTCAAAGATAATTAAGCAAACAATTTACTTTGAGTTTCTTCCTTTTTTTTTTTTTTTTTTTTTTTTTTTCTATTTATTTTTAATAAACATTCAGTTATTTTCAATTAATTTTATTTTCAAATAATTATATTTTGAATTTTTAATACTAATAAAATAAAAGTGTGTAGTAGCTAAATTTTTCTGAAAAATTTAACGAAAATGACGATTTTACTTTTTGTTGGCTTCATCACAAAAATAAATGATAAAGAATCTGTTTCTGTGAGATTCATGCAACGAAAACCTAATCAAGATATTTACGTTTTTCTTGAAAGTATTGATGAATCTTTTGTAAATTTTCGAGATATTGTAATGATGAGTCTTCCAGACCCTACAAATTCACAAAATACAGCAGACTTTCAGTGACACAAACGTCTTTTGGTTTATCATTTTCAAATTTTAATGTCATTAATATTACATTTTTTTTTTCTAATATTACATTATTTGTTTGAATCTAAGACATAAATAAACAAATATAATGTGTTCTACATTTTGTACTATTAAAAAGCACACTACATTAATATACTTTTTAAATTTTACCTGTGGTTCATAGTACTCCATCCCATGGACCATTTTACTCCGTGCTTGGGGTAAAATGGTCCACTCTCTCAGTTGCTATTAAAATAATTTATTAAAAAAAGTAAGCATAGTTTATATTTTTGACATAATGTAATATGAATCCCAAGATATTGATAATGTGCACACATATTTTCACCAGCCAAAAATCATTATTTTATGAGTAAGCACATATAATTTACAAAAGTGTTCTATTTTATCCCGGTATCCTTAACCACTTTAAATGCGGGCAAGAAGGCATAAAATATTAACCAAAGGCAGGGCGCCCTTCAACTTCAAAGAACATGGATCAAATGTTACGCGTATTTTGAGAACGGTCAGTTCGAACTCCTGTAAACAGTGTTTCGATGACTTGAAGGAACGTTGAAAAAATTGTATAGGCTTCTCTGGCGATTATTTTGAAGGAGATAAATTTATTTGAATGTGACTAACATATATATATATATATATATATATATATATATATATATATATATATATATATATATATATTACTTATAAAAAATAGGTTTCATTATGGGCGCACCTTGTACACAGAAGTTAGTATTGAATTGGTAAATTTTTCAAATTTCCTTTTTAATACATCTACACTTGGTGAGATATCGTGCCTATGTTTTGATGTTTATAATAAACATTCGTTTGTGATCGTCTGTCTGTTTGTATTTATTTTACGAGAAAGCTAAATTTCAGCTTCTATTTAGAATTATTACACAACACTTGAAATGTGTGAAGGCCATTATGGAAAATTATGCTTATCCATTTTGGGTGCATGTAGGCCTTTAGATGGTGTTGTTTTGCTGCGATTTATTCCATTTACAGAAGAGCTAACCTCATTTTATTGTATATAACTGCACAAAATTGGATATGTGATAGGGCCATTATAAAAAACTATTATAGTTCTATATGGATGATAGCTGTCATTAGTGTTTTAGCGTGTAAAAGCACAAAACTTGATGGGTGATATTCGATAAGTGTTGTTGTGAATACAGTTCTGATTGCTGATGTAATTTGAGTGCAAATCGACCGATAGGAGCGCTGCCATAACTCAGCTTCTGTGATTCTTCATATGATTACATCTCAGCATTTGTTTAAAATTGTACCAAACTGAATATGCAAAATCTTTGAAATGATGAAGTGAAAATGTCAAAAGCAAGTTCATTAAAATAAATATCAAAAAAATTGTCGGCAAAAGAACGAGCTAAATTTTAGGTATTTTTCCAGAGTTGAAATTTAATAAGGGTTTTTCACATGCAGCGTAATTAATTTGAAGATCCAATTATTTCAACCTCTTCTCAAAAGTTCTTTTTTGTGAAAAACCCCTTATGATCTCCCAAATCTTACTAAATAAACAACATTATGTTTGAATTACAAGCTAAAAGGGTTTTTTCACAAACATGTACTTTTGAAGCGGGGTTGAAATAATTGGATCTTCAATTTAATTGCGGAGCATGTGAAAAACCCGTTATGAAATTTCAACTTTGGAAAAATTCATAGAATCTAACCCGTTCTTTTACGGACAATTTGCATATTTTTCACTTTATTCAAATGAACTTTTCAGAAAAATTACACAATATACCTAGCTTTCAACTATGTAATAAAAATTTTTCTATCTTTCGTGCATGCGCAGTGAAAACGTTTTTCATGAAAATGCTGATATTTCATGAGATATTTAAAATACCGTATATACTCGCGTATAAGTCGAGAAAATTTTGACTATTTTTCGCTTCGGAAGTGGGGGGGTCGACTTATACGCGAGTCACTTTGAAAATTTGTATTCCGAATGTGCTTATGTAGTAATACATTTGACAAATAAAAAATATTCTGTTTCTTCTACTCTACACCATCACCACAATATCTACGTATTACCACACTAAAATGCAAATTATTCCGGTTTTGCATGCATTACATTTCTAATAAACTGAATGCCTGCAGATGATCCTTATAGTTATACTCAATATTTTCTGATGAAAAAAAGCCTAAATAAAATACAGTACAAGATATGCACAGAATGTTCCGAAAAATGAATTATACCATGCATAGTATAAATATTGAAATAACACACTTTCATTAACATAAATAGGTAAAAAATTACATATAATGAGGGAAACTGCATAAAGTTTTAAAAAACAACAACATCTATACATGCATGTACAGTCGGTAACAAAAGTCTCCGAACACTAGCAAAAATTCCTATGTAAAAAAAAGTACACTTAATACAGTTTTGCTAAATAAATCCTTGTCGAATCCTGTTCTTAGTCAGTCAAAAAACAGAATTCGACAAGGATTTATTTAACAAAACTGTACTAAGTGTACTTTTTTTAGATAGGAATTTTTGCTAGTGTTCGGAGACTTTTGTTACCGACTGTATTCAAATCTTTATTTTTAAATTATGTAATACGTTATGATAAAATTTATGTTTTTATTTATACTTTATTTAAAATTACAAATTTTTTAATCTTTAAAGTGTTCGAAAGATTATACTTACAAATTATTCCCGATTCTGTAAAAAGATAAATAATTTTTCAGAAAGATTAAATAAGATCTTTAGCATCATTTTTAGTTTGACTTTTTGGTTAAAGGAAATTTTCTTAATTAATAGTGTAGGTTTATATTGAAAATATTTACATTTAGAATATTTATTTTGAAAAGTTAAAAATAATTCCCAATACGTATGTACATTTATACAAAATTTTGTACTATACAGCCATTTTAAAAATTGCCACCTGTTGAGATATTGAAACCCAAATGTAATCAGCCCCAATTTGAATCAAAGTTCAACTAAGTATTAAGTTTGGTTAAATTTCATTCACTTGTTCGTGAGGCACAAGTTTTAGATCTCAAAACGTGTAAATCCATTAAAAACGAGAGATCTAAAATTTTCATGAATCCAAAATTTTTTTCTTGTGTGCAGTCGGTAACAAAAGTGTCCGAACACTAGCAAAAATTCCTATGTAAAAAAAGTACACTTCATACGGTTTTGTTAAATAAATCCTAGTCGAATCATGTTCTTACACTGATTAAGACAAGGCTTCGACAAGGATTTATTTAACAAAACCGTATGAAGTGTACTTTTTTACATAGGAATTTTTTCTAGTGTTCGGATACTTTTGTTACCGACTGTGTATAGAAAAAAGTAAAAAAAAAAAAAAAAAAAAAAAAAAAAAGGAAAAGGAAAAGATGATTTCTAGGTCAGTTGCGGTGAAAATATTTATTTGCAAGCGAAAAATAATTTGTACGATTCGAATTTTAACGAATATTTTCAAAAATTCAGATTTTGAAAGTTTTCTTGTACATAAATGATGAAGTTTCATTATTATTTGTCTTACGAATGTTCTATGATAAAAAATGTTACGCCTGGCTTTATCTTTTGATTATCTTCAATATTATACGATTAATTTTATTTTCATCTTTTAAAAATTGTTATAAAAAAGTTGTAAACATGCCACAGATCTTAAACGGCTATTCATTCTATATTTATTAACTAATAATCGGTATAATAAGAAGAAAAATATTCCTACCTGTACCTGGAAACTGGAAACGCATGCATTATTTTCGAACGATCGAATGAAATATTGAAGTTCTCTGTTATCAGAAGACGAAAGATTAGATAACTTCTACATTTTTTTTTTTTTTTTTTCCCAAATTTTGTTAACCGGTATATTTGATTATTACGTTCAGTGTTGCTATCTGGCGTATTTTTTATTCAATAGTAACCAATAACTTTGAGAAGTGGTGTTATCAATCTTCGAAGTTATTAGACAAACGTTACAATTAAAAATTATTGGTGATTATTGGTGATTAAAAAAAATAAGCCAGATCTGACAAAACATTCCTAATTGAAAACAGTGTCGAAATTTCTAGAGATGCGAATGAAAATCGATGAACAAATAAAATTGCAAATATATAATTATTATTATAATTATTATTATTATTAACAAATATCTACTAATGGCGAGGTTCTAGAAGCTGTTAGCTTTATGCGTGTTTCTTAACTAAAGTTGTATGTGTCTTAGCTTTCACTAAATGAATACATCACTTTCCATCGACAGAATAAAAAAGAAATAAAATAAAATATAAAGCTACAGTAAAATAAAACAAAATAAAAATAATTTGCAACGATATTGCAGAAAAAACTTCCCAGACTTTTTACAGGGGCGCCACTAGTCAGGGAATCATGGAAAAATCAGGAAATTTAAATGAGTCTGGAAAAGTCATGGAATAGTCAGGGAATTTTTGTTTTTGGCAAATTTTGTGGAAATAGGCCATATTTGAAAGCTCGTTATTGAAAATTGCTAAATTATTCGAGAAAAAAACAGCGTAAGTCAGGGAAAATGGTGAAAAATAGTCATGGAAAAGTAAGGGAATTTGGAAATTTTCTACTGTTGGTCACCCTGTTTAGTAAACACTAGTGAGCTCTATCCCCTTCTCCTTCCAGTCACCAAACCCAGATGGTAAATAAGGTATTTTTTAAATTACTAGGAGGCTCTGCTCACACCGCTCACGAACCCCCGACTAAACTAGAGTACCAAGAAAAAAAATATATATATACAATTTTTAGATTTTTGAATATCAAGGGGGAAGAGGAAAATCGATTTTCGGGAGGAAATTCCGGATTTTTGTGTAGATCTCTACCAAAAATGCCTCAAAAATATTAAAAACGAACTTCTTTACCATATTTCCATAACAATTTTTTTTTTTTTTTTTTCAATTTTGGGGGTTTTGCGAGGGCAAATTCACGATTCCCCTTTTAGCACTAAATTTCTCCTGAAAAATCTATGAATGCTGCGGTCACTAATTTTAATCTGTAAATTGTTTATTTGTATCTGACACCAATTCAAACGGGATTTTACAAAATTCCCCCCTTTCTCACCTTGGGGTCGAGAGGGGGCAATAAAGAAGTTTCCAAACGTAAACTTGCTCCAAATTATCTCAGTAAGATTAATTTTTTTTTTTTGCGTGGGAGGTTATGCGTACCCCACTTTAAAGAGTGGGTGGAACGTTCACGTTTTCGAGTGAACTCTTCTCCAAATTATCTCAGAAAAGTGATTTTTCTACATGTCGAATGGTGGCTTTGCGTATCCAATACGCACATTACAAAGAGATTTTGCGAAATTCCTTTTTATTCCCTCTTTGGGGGGCGGGAAAAAAACACGTTTCCAAGATTGAATCTGCTTCAAATTATCTTAGAAAAGCGATTTTTGATGTGCTGGTCGGTTATACGTATTCAACACGTAGTATAAAAGATTTTGTGAAATTCTCCCCCTTTCCCATCCTTTAAAAGCGGGAAGGGGGAGTGGAGGCAAAAACACGTGTTCAAACATAACTCTGCTCCAATTTATATCAGAAAAAGGATTTTTTTGAGGCGTCGTTTGGTTATGCGTATGCAACAAGTGCTCTAAGGGATTTTGCGACCCCCTCCCCCTTTGGTCGGGCGGGCAAAAGACACGTTTTTAAACTTAAATCTGCTCCAAATTATCTTAGAAAAGCAATTTTCTATATGTGGGTCGGTTATACATCCAATATGTAGTATACAGAAATTTTGCGAATTTGTCTTCCATCTTTCCACCCTTTAAGAAGAGGGGGCAAAAACTTGTTTTGAAATATAACCCTGCTGCAATTTATGTCAGGAAAGCGATTTTTGATGTGTCGATTAATTATGCGTATGATCTAAAGTGATTTTCAGAAATTACTCCCCTCCCCCCGTAGTGTCTGGCGAGGCAAAAAGCCCGGTTCAAGCTTTAATATGCTTTAATTACCTTAGAATTGAGCATTTTGGCGTGTGGGTGTTGATTAAGCGTACGCAATATGTACTTTGGTAGAATTTCGCGAAACTTTTTCTGATTTCATCGACACACACACACATATATATATATATATATTCCGAAACACAGTAAGAGAGTCGTTGAGCGCTGGAGATAGCATGCGTAATGAGAGAGCACTAGAGCTAGAACCAATGAGAGCTTGATCTAAAATGAGAGCTTCATCTCGAATGAGAGAGTGCACAAGGCCCCTCTCCACTGATATTGTCACCAAAACTACACTTCCTACCTGCCAGAAACCACAAAAATTTCACCCCCACGAATAAAAAACAAGCTCACGGCTTTCACGTAAACACTTACCCACCGACGCTAATCTAAGATCCAATCGTGAGTGTTGCCAACCCCCTTCAAATAAAAGCTACGCGCCCATTCGATAACTGTATAATCGAAACATTTAGCTTGGCCCCACCTAGTTAAAATTAATTACAACCCCCCAAAATGCCCCTGAAGACTTTCTCATGACAAGAAGGCCATTTAAACCTCATTAGCACACAAACCTTAAATTTTGAACACCTGAGAAAACAATCATTACTATTCATTTTAAACAGTTAACGTTCGGATCTTGAAATCTATAAACTGCGAGAAAGCGCGCACACCTGCAAGTATCTGTCATTAATAGTGACACTCGGCAGCGGCGTAAACAATCCCCATATGTCCCTCACGGAGCGCAGAAGAGATAATTATCTTTTTCTCTTCGGAAAAACGGATTGCAACCAATTTACTCAAAAGACTAGCCGAGTTGATAATGGAAGGAGGCTATTTTGTTGATAACAGAACATGTGTTCGGCGATTTACGACCGATTTTCACACCATTAAATGCACTAACGGAAACAGCAAAATAAATACGTTCTTGGAAAAGAATATTTTTTTAACGAACTCGAAAATTACCAGATAAATTCTAAACTTAATTACAGTTAAGAAAAAAAATTATCTTTTAACAGTACATGCATTTCTTTTATTAAATATTAATAAAAAATAAAGAAAATGTTATGAATCTTCATAACATTATACTTGCAAAATAATAAAATATCTAGCTTTTACATTTATAAGGGCGGTAATTTTAGGTTATAAAAACCTAACGTTGTTAACCTAATAAGCCTGAAAGCTTTTTGATGCCTAAGAGTGTAGAATGCGAATTTTAAACGCTAAAGAAAAAAATTGCTAAGAAATATCAGAAATGGAAAAAAAAAAAAAAAATGAAATTAAGAGTTAACAAAAATCACTTTTAGTGTACATGATGCCTCGCAGCGAAAAATTATCTCTTGTTTTACAGTCGGTAGCAAAATTATTAAAGCACTAGAAACAATTCCTACTTAAAAAATGGACACCTAATGCTGTTTTGCAAAGTTAATATTTGTCGGGACATGATCTTAGTCCTATACTGTTTATAAAAAGTAAGTTGATGATAAAAATTAGCGATCAAACTAATATATATATATATATATATGAAAAGCGTGTATGTGTGCTCCAATAATTTCGCTGCCGACTGTATATTGTCACAACTATCGTCAACAATAAATTTTTTTTAAATGTTTTAATGCTAAAACATTATGTAAAAAGAGTATTGTTTGAAATTAGTGATGACAGTACAATAATATCAGCGAAAACATTTTCGGCACGCTGCGAGACCTGGTAAATTTAAACAAATAACAAAAAGTACGGATTCAAATCAGTACAGTAAAATAACAATCAGAAAAACAGCATGGAAATTGCTCTTTTAAAATTGAGTCCATTATCCTCTTTTTGATTAAATTACTCTTCTTCATTTTAAACCATGATCTACAGTCCCGGACTGGCCAGGTCGGCTGATCGGCGATTGTCGAGAGCCCTCGGTCTGGGGGGGGGGGGGGGGCAGAGAACCCCCCAAAATAAGTATACTTCTTTATAATTAGTTACATCAGAGTAATTTTACTATTTATTTTACAACAATCTTACGCATTTACAACCAATTTTGACTCATCACGTGTTCTGCAGTGCTCATAATTTCAGACAAGTTTACGACCCAAGAACTTAAATGCAAACAAGTATTGAAGCTTTACGATAATAAAACTTGTCTTTCTTGATTGCTTTCGTTTAGAATGCACACAAGTCAAGTCGAGAATGTTTCTTCTTAGAGCACGCTACATCATGCTTCATCCAGTGGCGGAACTACCATTCTCGATGTCCGGGGCGAAAGTTTCACTGAAGCCCTCTAATTGACGGCCCCACCCATACAGAAGGGCCCCTTGTACATCCTCACTTTTTTTTTTTTTTTTTTTAAATAACCATCAAATTCTACGAAATGATTTAATCGATTATTTCCAAACTTAATCGAATATTCTTTCGTTGTACATTTCGATAGCTAAATAACAAAGATTGTTTTAAATTATTATTAGAATTCCCATGCGAATTTACATTTTCATAGACGCTTGCAGTACTTCTGGATAAGCTGCACAGACCTCCCACCACTCCTATATCTTCTATATTTTCGAAATTTGGTCTTATTTTCAGTGCATATCCTATTATTATTATTATTATTATTATTGATTAATAATTGGATTTATGAGGATAATTTTTCAGATTGTAAGGCACGCAATTCTCAAAAAAAAAAAAAAAAAAAACCCAGAAGATAAGAAACATTTTTGGTTTTCATAATCTGTAAAAGCAGTATTAAATCTTTAACTTGAACATAGAATGTGCCTTTTCAATTTATTGAAAACTTTACAGTTTGTTTAAATATCTCCTGCCTTATTGAATGGAAAACTGTAATTAATCTTTTTATAGTTTAGGGTAAAATCGAAAGTAAGAGTGGAGATATAAGGAAAATTTCATTTCCATCATTATATTCTTTATATTTTAAAGCTTTCAGAATAGTATGATGTATAAGAACTGTTATGGAAATTGTGAAAAAGGAAGTGAAGACAATAAAAACAGCAAAGAAAAGAAAAAATGTGACACAAAATATAAAATTTTACAAAAGAGAAAATTGTGATTATTAAAAGCAGTTGGACCTCAGAGTCCAGCAATGAGCAAAAGTTATAGAATGCAATAATATGATTGAGGTGCATATCCCACAGGCTTTGCTTCAGCCAAGTTTTAAACTCATAATAGACAAATAAGATTAATTTAAAATGTGTTATGTTTAACAAAAAACTTTTTTTATTCTTTGTTGCATATATTATGCATTCTATTTAGGGACAGTGTGGTCAGAAGATAAGATATAAAATTCACCAACCAGACACCAGCCAATTTTTCTGTAGAAATGAATTAATGCATACATCATAAAGATATGCAAATGAGATTTTATAGAGGGAATATAAAGAAATTCGGTAGAACTGTTTTTTGAGACACAATTTTCTCTGAGATCTAAAGCTGACCTACCTAATCAAGATAGGTAATAGTTTTATTGCAGGAACCAAGTAATACGTGTGAAAAAAAATCTAATAAAAGGTTTACATGGTAAGTTTGAAGAAAATTGTTAGAGCTGTTTTTGAGATACTGACTTTTGGCCCCATTTCCCTTATTTTCATCCCTGTGCACTAAACTCCTAAACTCACCTTAATTATACAGTTTCATTCTTTTTTTCCTTTTTTTTAGGGGGGGGGGGGTGATAGATTCCCCATACACTGATCAAATTCCAAAAATTCCTTAATAATTAACAAAGTTTTTGCAGTAAATGATAAATACAGAGTTACTCAAAATTGATTGTTCAAATATGGTGGAAAGGTACAGAGTTGGAAATGAAAAGTATCTCTTTAGAAAAGTATAGACATAAACAAATGCATAATGCTGTACATCTACTACTTCTATTTATTCGCAAATTTCTCAAAAAAGTTCAGTTGGTCACCTTATAGAAATAAGGTGACTCTATAGAATAATATGAGTTGGTTTAAATAGCACTGTCTAATCATGTGATCTTAATAATTCCTAATTGATATATTAAAATTAAACATTTAAACACACAGTTTTAAACATTTGAAATCTAAATAACTGAGCAAAACTGAATCAATGCCTGGCACAAATAAAAAGTTTGCATCATTTCCATTTGCAAAGAATGTGCTTACCCCAAGCAGGTTATCTGACTTTGTAGCTTGTTATTACTACAAAGAAAGAAGAAAAAAATAATAATTTTATATCTTATATCCTTTATTGGGGAAGCTTCCTTCACTTACAGAAAAAGTATTTTTAACATGCATAATTTTCTCACAAATTGAGCAAGTTCATGGCAACTCCTTATTTCTCTGAAATGATGACCATTCTCTGATTGTCTTGTACTTGAATGAAATTGTAGATAAACAGCACCCTCTTCGTCATTATGCATTAGATTCTTCCCATATTTTCTTTCTGCTTGAAACAGTTTTCATTTTCTATTACCTTCTTTCTCACTATATTTGAACGATCAATTCTGAATTCTAATGCATGTATATTCATGAGTAATTTTACTTTTTCTTTCTTTTTTTGTTTGGCTGGTGAGTATCCTATGTTTCTCTATTTAAAAATCCTATATTTTTCTCTTCTGGAATCCTATATTTTTCTAAAAAAAATCCTATATTTTTACTCTGGCGGGACCCGTGAAACTGCTGAAGGCAACGGATGCTAGTGTCTGCAAACTGCAATCGAAAAACTACTGCTGAAGTCAGCGGGAACACTAATTGAGTTATTGGCAGATTTCTATGAAATTGAGTTTTGTATTTTGTATTTTTTGAGATTTTATATTTATGAGTGATTTGTTTCAATATATAGTGACCAACAAAGCGGAAATAGCTCGCTAGTATCCTACGGAAAAAAAAAAAAAAAAAGTAAAAGAAAGATACAGAATTATATAAAAATCAGTTTTAATTTTCAGGTGGTCAACTTTCGCGAATTACAAAGTTTAAATTTTTATGCTTTTGCTATATTGTTAATTAGTAAATGTGCCACATTGTTTAAACATATCCCAGTTAGCTGCATTTCAAAAGTTTTGCATTGCCATAAAAAGTTTCTGAAGATAGGAGTAGATAAAAGGGCTAACTGCCATGGGGTAAATTTTCGAGTGGCAGAAACTAAAACGATAAATTATATTTCAGGGATCCAAGATCCCACTCATCGTCCTAGTCATTCAGAATTTTTCATGGTTTTCCTCGAAACTGACGTAAGTAAGAGATAGGATCCCTTAGAAAGACCTTCTAAAGTGTATCCCACACAGGAAGAGGACCCTCGATCAGGGAATCGCCCTTAAAAAAACCACCACATTTGACAGATTTTTACATAAAATACGAGGAAAAACTATGACATCACAAATAAATACATTTACATTTAATTTGCGACTTATCCGTCAATAACATCGTTTAAACATATTTTTAAAGTTTTTTTCTGAAACAGTACTAAAATTTTGTACATCGTTTAGTACGCATATGGGTATACATTTTACTCACTGGAAACTTTTTTGACCGGCTGCGGTATAAAGATTTAAATTGTGTTATTTTGAAATTAAATCCCTTGAAATTTTTAATGAATTCGATGTTCTGTATCTTTTTTTTAAAAGCAGCTTTGCTATTTATATTGTGTGTCTAAGATCATTATTTAAGGAATCCCAGTCAGGTTTTCCGAACAATCTTTATAGGTTTTTATGAATTTTTATACCAAATATGGTGTGGCCACAGTAAAACTTTTTTTGTTTAATATTTTATTCAAATTCACACATTATAAATTTTTTATTAAACTTATTTAAATCACTCAGTTTAAACATATAGATTTAAAAGACATTTTCTTGCATTATTTATTTATTTTTTATTCGCATTTTGATATAAATAAATACAGTTTCAAAAGAAAAACAGCATTTTTTTTGATCGTGGAAAGAAAACAGATCTTTGCTTAAAACCCATTTAAATGAATAGCACTTCTGACATTTGGAAAATCACATACACACACACTGAAAAAAAAAAAGTGTTTATTCTTAAATTAATTTTACGTAACACAGCAATATATATATATAAATATATTTTTTCCTCCCAGGATAAGCAAACAAATTTGTATTCTCAGCTCTTATTTGTTAAGCACCAGAGCTTTGATCATAATTTCTTTATCTGCAATTGGATTCTTAATTAAAAGAGACTTCAGTTTTTCGGTCACAGTGATTTCTTCAAAATGCTTTGTAAAGAAATCAGCTGCCAAACGAATCAACTCCTTTTCGCTATGTTGAACAGCAAGAGCTACACTATCACAAAAAATGTCCACCGATAAATTATTTTTTATGAATTCCAAGCATGCTGCCCTAAGTTCTTCTACTTGATATTTATCAGCTAGAGTAAAAAGGTCGAAAACGTTCGCTGTTGAAAGATTTTCGACTTTTCCAGTGTAAATAAAACAGAGAAATTCTGAAAAAGTGGCTGGATCGCAGTCCTCAATATCTATAGTTTCAGTCGTGCCATCTTTCGGGTCATTTCTCAATATAGACGCAAAAACAGTAGAGCGAGCGCTCAGGATGCCTTTATGTGCTTGGAATTCTTGCTCCTTTACTTTGATGATGACGTCACAATACTTGAAGAACAAGTCTTTATGAGTACAGAAATTTTTATTGCCAGAATTTGCTAACGGATACTGTACAGTATCTTCTGAACCTGTTTTAAAAGAAAATAAAAATATAAAATTAGCATTCATTATAGGTTATGTGTGTCTTTTTAACATTTTGCAGGTTTCATATAAAATAGATATTCTAAATTTATTTGTTTTGTCACTCTGTGTAACTTAACAATGAAATTAATTATTTTAAGACCATTCTAACTTTTAAGTACATTTTATAATAAATATCAATAGACCATATTTTCCAAATGATGTCAACAGTTATATTCACCAATAACTTCAACTCCCGGTTGAACACGAAAATTAAAAAAGCGTATAAAGTCAGTATACAACGTTTCAGCAAAATTAGACGCGTTGCTTCTGCCATCGAGCAGCATTGTTCGTTGCAAATGTTTAGGCTGGAAATAACCAATCAAAGATTATATATCTTCGACCTTAGATGGCAAAAGCAGCGTGACAAATTGAAAGCTGCACCCTGACATTAGATGCTTTTTAAGTTTTTGCATTGAACTAGGAGTTGAAGTTAATGGTGAAAATAGACGTTAGCTTCATACTAATAGTTGTTTATATTTGTAAACTAACACCATAAATTGCAAAAAGCTCGAAACATTTATTTTGATAAAAGTGCATTCTTGCACATGTTGAACTCGTTTTGCATCATGTAACACATTTTCTCCCTTCTGATCATCTACTTTTAAAATGAAGTATTCAAGTATAAACTTCTTAGCACACGACAGACATTTTTCCTTCAGATTGAATTGTGTGTGCCGCCCCGGTTGCGGGACCCGTGTGTCCTTAAAGGGTACGCTTCTGTTGTCGGGATTCAGACTGCACGTGAATAAAAACTTCTGTAAAATAGCAGTGGGGCCACGGTAACCTGGTTCAGCAGTCGCCAATCTTTTCGATTTCACGGGCGACTGAATACACTATTTAAAATCCTATGGACCACCGAATTTGTAATTCAAAATCCGTGGACTAGTAATATTATTCATTGTCATTGTTTGTTCGTTTAGAAAACTCTTGTTTACATTCTGTATAAGCTCCTTCTTGTAGTGTTTTTATATGTTTTGTATTCTCATCGGAATTATTTTAAAGTGAGTATTAATTTTGTTTACATATCTAAATCAAAATATTACTGGTCATGTTATTTATATAATTTAGTTTTAGTTAATTAGTAACCTATTTAGGCTTTTGTGGCAATTGAATCATCTGTTATATTTATATGTCTCCTATTAAGGGCATTCTCCGGTTATGGGCACCCCACCATATCTTTTAACAAAAAGCAAATATGGTAGACTTGAGTACTGTCAAACATGTATTGTGACAGTATGCAGATATTGTGCTAACACCGAAGTGAATAGTTGCATTTTCTTAGTAAGTGCAAGCATCGAAAAAATCTGAAAAAAAAAAGCAACACAAAAGTTATTTGTGAATATTATAAGAATGCGATAAATCGAACTGAATTAATTCTAAAACGTAAATGCAAGGTATATTTATGCAGTACATTCTTTATATTGTGTGATGCAATATAATTCAGCCAAATTGTGGACCGAAAATTGCCTTTTCTGCTATTATGGAAATGGCTGCCATTTCCGGTTGAGGCACCTTCGTGTAACCGGTTTTGAGCACATTTGTTTTCTTCATTTAAAACGTGTGTTTGACTTACAAACTGTCAAATATGATCGTTTATGTCAAAGTAATATATTTATTAGAGTTTTTATGTATGTTTAGGCATTTTTAGCAATGTCAACCCCGAAAAATTAAACCGATCCAAAAGAAATGGATTTTAATACGCTGGTTAAAGCCATTTAGGATTGCTTAGTAGATAATAAATCCGTAAAATCGGCTTTCCAAGTATATGGACTTCCTTGCAGCATCTGAGTCCCTCCAGAAGAAGTCTGAAGAAAGTAAGGCAACTTCACCATTCGAAGTGACGGCCAAGCCAAAATTGGAGTCTCAACAATCTGATGATGTAGACTTCTGTACCATCTGTTTGAAGCTCCTGCCACTATGCTTAACAAGAGCCATCTCAATCAAGTGCAACGCGTGTAATCGTCTGGTGCATTTAAAGTGTGCTAATATACATGCACATTATTTTACTTGCAAGTATTGCATTTCTGATTTGGAGGACGAAGAAGATAACGAATAAAATTATTTTCTGTTATTATTTCGGCCACTAAATTCTTACAAAATGAATAAATTTTGTTGTTTTCTGTATTTATGGTTGTTTTTCTTATTATTTTCCTATTTTTATCGGATTTTTCAAGTGTGCACACAACCGGATACATTTTTTTTTTTTTTTTTTGGCCAAAAATGACCACTTTAAAAAGTTGGTTATAATTTTTTCCTGGTTGACGGAATCAATACAGTTACTTCATCAAACGTTAGCTAAAGGTTATAGTTTTCCAATTGTATTCATGTGTTTCCATAATAGGTACTCTATCAAAAGTTATAAGCTAAAAACAAAACTGTGCCCACAACCGGAGACATTCCCTTATATTGTATACATACAGGTGTTGGACAAAATAATGGAAAGACTTTCATTTTTTTTTACGCTTTTGTCGAATATCTTGAAATGTACTTATTGTGTTGTTTTTGCAATTAAGAAAAACATGTCTTCATATTTTTCAGCAAAGATTTTGTTACGAAGGTCCTTAGGGAACGAACAACGAATTTAATAAACTAGAAAATATTTGTGATCACCCTGTATCTGGAGGTGTGACGATTCATCTATAAATTTTAGAGGTGGTTTTAAATGTTATAATTTATATGCTTGTAGAGTTTTGTGAAGATAACTCGAATATTTAAAAAGTTATAAATATTTATTTAAAAATGTAAAATTTTTCATAATTTTTTACCTTATAACTCCAAAGGTTTTCTCCAAATTTCATGAAACTTTCGGAAACACGACAACATATAGCTAAATCATTGTACTATACATTACAATAAATTCCTTTACTATTAAAAAGATATGGACAGTTGTAGTAAATTATTTATATTATTGCGCATGCGTTGACTGTAACCCCCCCCCCCCCCAATAATAATATTAAAAAAAAAAAAACTTTGGCCAAGTTTAATACTCAACTGTATAGAGCATTTTATAAAAAATCCAGTTGAATATTTTGAAAATTCATAGAGACAACGGTGACTAAAAGAACTGTTTTTCAGTTGTTTGTTTTCAAAAAAGATCTTAAGAAAAGTGGTGTAACTCATATGTTCTTTTAAACGGAATTAATGACTGCATTTAGTTTGACTTTTTTAGGGTAAACCCTATAGGCAGAGGATACTATAAATACACCAAATATTTTGCATATCTCTTATTGAGAAAGGGTGAGTTTATTGGAAGGTGTAAAACTTATTTTAAAATCATATTGTTTAATATCTACGTTTACTCTTATTTATTTCAACTGGAAACAGTTGTTGATTATTTTTTTTTTCTTTTCAAATAATAATCTCTTAAAAATTTTGTTTAAAATGTTTTTTATACATACTTTTTGAAGTTGAAGGAGACGACTGTGACTCTTGCTTAGCTATGCCCTCCGTTGATTCTGAAAAACAAAATATACAATGCACAGAATATTTTCATAAAAAGCCATTTATTTAAATGTTAAAGATCATATTGCTTCTACAATAGATGCGCTGAAGCACTAAAAAAAATTTGAAGTGACTCTACTTGACTTTCCAAACAGTTCACAATTAAAAGTTGTTTAAATAAATTTATATGAGAGAAGTGATTAAATAAAGAAAAAAATCATGATAGGGTGTTTGAACCCCCCTCCCCCTGGATATTCCGCTGCTACTCCCACTGCTACACATATTATAAACTATTTTTGAAGACAGGTCTATTTTATGTCTTCTAACCACACTGACTGTGTTGTAAAATCTGGCGGATTTTTTGTTCAATAATCGCTAATAATTTTTAATTGTAAAGTTTTCTAATCACTTCGAAAATTTATTATGTATATCAAATATCACATCTTAAAGTTAATGGTGATTATTGAATAAAAAATTCGCCAGATCTGGCAACACTGTTAATAAATCAGATACACACCAATTTTTCTGCTAGAGAAAACCGATACATAAGTCCAAAAGATATAGAAAAGAGAATATACATAGGGGTTTAAAATAAAAAACGTTTCTTGCAACACCAATTTAACTAGGGCTGCGGTAGCCCAGTCGGTAGACCGCCGGCCTCGTAATTGGAAGATTGCGGGTTCGGTACTCTAGCCGGCCAAAGACCGTCGTGTACACTAATGGTGGCTGGTGCACGCAAAATCTGTCGTGGCCGCAATGTCGTCCATGTTCCCATCAAAAATTTTACCTCTGGGGGTCACCGAAGCGGAAAAGCCATCCCTTCCGTGGAGGATCAAAATTGTGATGGCATGTCTCCGGATGGGTGTGTCCCAAACCGTCGCCAATTGCCCACCTGCGCAGAACTAGTGCGACGTAAAACCCATCCATCCATCCAATTTAACTAAATCTAATACATACGTCCTAAAGTATTACATTACTGAAGAGAGTATACATGAAGTTAAAAAAAAAAAAAAATCTGTATTTTTAGGATTTTTTGCAATAACAATTTCTAAAACTGGTCTACCTGTAATCAGAACGCCTATCAATTTTCATGCGAAGAATATCTAACCAAGAAACCACCCCTTACTGTAATGATAAAAAAATCCAAACAAATATCAATCGAAAGAGCATATACAAACATGTTTATTGAAGCATAAAGCAATTGCCCTCATCAGCCAGTTTTCAAGTTATAAGCTCAGAAATTTCACCAATAATCGCCGCAACCACGTCTGAATCGATAAAATCACACCTTACTGAAATAATGAATGAAATCCAAAACAAGCAGAAATCGAAAGAGCATAGAAAAACGAGTTGTATAATGCATAAATGAGTTGCCCATTTCAGCTTTGAAATATATTCTATCAAGATATAAGGTTTAGAAATTCGTTCATGTAGAATCTAAAAATTGATGGAAGTCAGGGTTATGACAGGTGTTATCGGAACTTCTCCCACTCTCTCTTCGTTACTACATTTTTACTGAAACTTAAATATAGATTTTTCGAAAGCGGGCTTACGAGTTTGTGCGTCAAAAATCATGTTAGATTATGCGCTCTCGAATAAACTTCATTTAATATATTTCTGTTATTACTCTCTTGGGAAAGTTCCCTGGTAAGCATTTTATGAGAAGAGCACCTAATAAGAGGTTTATAAAGAAAATCGTAAGAGCCTTGTTTTAGATACTGACTGTTGTTCGTACTTCCGATTTTTACAAAACTTGGAAAATTCATGTGATGTTTGCCAGCAAACATCAATTTGCGGAATGTCTCCGGTTGTAGGCACAGTTTTGATTTTGGCTTATAACTGTTGATAGAGTAAATAGTATGAATGAATACCAATGGAAAGCTAGAACCCTTACCTAATGTTTCATTACCTGTTTTGTGAAATGATCACTTTTGGCCAAAAAAAAAAAAAAAAAATAATAATAATAATAATCTGGTGTGTCTCTCACACGACTTCCTCTTACCCTGAAATTTAATACTATAAATACACGTTGGATATTACAAGGTAAGATAACGAGTACTGCCATGCAAACCTATATTAAACAATTCAAATTAGGCTTCAGAAGAGTTTTATATGATAATTTGTTCTGTGTGAGGGGGGCTACCGCCCCCCTCAATCCCCCGTCTCATAATTGCACCTACATTTATATAGAATTTAATTCGGTTATTAAAAAATAATTCTGTTTTTTAAAAATAATTTATTTAAATTATTATTTAAAAAAATTATCTTTTATGATAATGCAGACGATTTCCATATTAGAGAAGTAGTATAACAGCAAATATCCAAAAAAAGTCCATTTTTTCAAAGTTTTTCTCTAAGTTTTTTTTTTTTTTTTTCGTTAAAAGTAAAAAAAATCGATAACTTTGTTTTAAATTATCACAGATCGATGGTTCAACCATTCGTTTTAAAGGTATTGGCGAGCTCTTTTGAAAGATACCCATCATGAAATTTTACTCCCCTCGAGGGGGGACTTCCCCCCCAGGGGGGGAGGCGAGGCTCTTACATGCACAATATTTTTTCCCAGTTAACTATCTCTATTACAAAAAATATATAGTCGTTTCATTTAGTTTAGTGCAGTCTATAGACGTTCAACTCTACTTACATGCTATTTCCCCCATAGACGTAATGTATTAGAATTCTCTTGATTGTCCCTTTACACGAACCATTTGCTTGATCTTAACGAAAAGCTTACTGTAGCATCCGTATATGATACACATTTAGAATACCAAGTTTGAACTTTCTGCCATAATTTGTTTTTGAGAAATGCTGATAACACACACACACACACACAGACAGACACACAAACACAGACAGACACACAGACAGACACACAGACATACACACAGACCATTTGCTAAAAACATGATATTCGTATTCAGGGTACCTCAAAACGTGTAAATATAACAAAATCTCGCATTCGAAAATTTGACCCAAAAACAATACTTTCTCTACCTTATGGGTAAGAGAAAGTAAAAAAATCTGTACCCGGTTGTAAGCACACTTGAAAAATCCACTAAAATTGGAACAATAATACGAAAAATCACCATAAATACAGAAAATAATAAAATTCATTTATTTTGTAAGGATTTAGTGGCCAAAATAACAACAGAAAAAGGCATTTTTTCCAATTTTATTCGTCATCTTTTTCGTCCTCCAAATCAGAAGCACAATGGTTGGAAGTAAAATATTTTACATGTATATTGGGACAATTCAAATGCACCAGACAATCACACGCGTTGCACTTGATTGAGTTGGCTCTTGTTAGGCATGGTAGCAAGTAGAGCCCTCGATTTACAGAGTAGCGACACGGGAGAAACGGCCGCCATTTTGGAGATAAGCTCGCTCCAATCTCCTCGTATTATAGTAGGAAAAAGAAAGGGACTGAAATCAACAAGGACTTCTGTAGATCGCATATATTTAAATGTATGATATTTTTGAGTACTCTTGAATCTCTAGTAGCAAGGGCTCCAAACAGATGATGCAGAAGTCGACATTATTATCAGATTGTGGATATTCCTCTTTTTAGCATGCTTAGTCAGCAAGTTGACAGGTGGAGTTATCTTACTTTTCCCAGTCTTCTTCTGGAGGGGCACAGATGCTGCGAGGAAGTCCATATACTATTGCAATCGATTTTATGGATTTCTTATCTATTAAGCAATCCTAAATGGCTTTAAGTAGCGCATTAAAATCCATTTCTTTTGAATCGGTTGGCTTTTTCGGTATTGAGATGGCTAAAAATGCCTGAAAATACATTTACAAATTTAATAAAATGCGTTATATTAAGATAGACAACCATATTTGACAATATGTAAGTCAAAAAAATGATGACGCTTTAAATGAAAAAAAAAAGTGCGCCTGCAACCGGTTACATGAAAGTGCCCGTTTCGGCGTACATGTAATTGCTTTTGTGTTCAGTAGAGAGCGCTACTAGCGCGCAAAAAAAAAAAAGAAAAAAAAATTATGTTTTTCATCGGCAATCGCCGGAGAAAATAAAATTAAAGGTCTGTGAAGGAAGGCCGTATGTGCTCGTGTTGTTTGAAACAACATCAAACAAAAAACAGAGTTTATTAATCCAGTGTAGCAAAATGTGTTATGAGAAAATTATCTAAGTGTATTCTTCTATTAAGAAAAGAAAAACCAGCAATGCAGTCCAAATGGTCCGACGTATACCGGAATGTTATTTTTGAGAACAGGTAAGAGCTCTCTCTCTTATTCTCTTATTTTATTTGAATTAATTGTTTAACATAATTGTATCTGAGGTGGAATAATTAAAAATGAGAAAAACAGTGTTAAAAGCCGCATTAACGCAGCATAAAGATAAGATAATGTCTGAAATCAACGATTCGATTTCGTCCAGTTAGGGTTATTGGAAACCAAAACTAATGAGATGTCAACTGACATAAAACTTTTATTTAACTCAATCTTCGAAACATGCAATCCAGCGGAGTTGAAGATTCAATCGATGAATTGAGAATAATTATAAATTGTAAGTTAATTGAAACGAAAACCGAAACAAAAAGTCCTATAGCTTCTGTTATAGATGCCAGTGAAAAAATTGTTGCTCTTGATGTTAAATTACCGACTTTATCAGTACCATCATTCAACAGAAAAACTGAAAATTGGATTAGATTCAAATATATATTTAGAGCTACCATAATCGAAATGAAAACAATTTCAGATGCAATGAAACTTCAGTATCTCAAGGCAAGTTCCAAAGATGAGGCCTTGAGGATAATAAATTCTATATCCATCTCAGATGCAAATTTCGAAATTGCATGGAAACTTTTGTTAGTTCGATATGAAAATAAGCGTCAGCTTGTTAATGCAATAAATAAAAATATATTAAATCAACTTAATGAATCTGCTAATCAATTTTGAATTTAATTGATATTACTAATGAGTGCATTTGATCGTTGTCTAATTTAAATTACAAAGAAAACAATTTATCAGAAATCAGAAATTATGTTAGTATAATTATAATTAATGGAAAATTAGACAAATCTACACGTTATTGGTGGGAAAAGAAATTAAAAAATTCTGAAGACTTTGGTTCTCTGGAACAATTACTTTCTTTTCTGCAAAATCAAGCAAGAATGTTCCAGAATAGTAGAGTGAAAGAAATAAAAACTAATCGTAATTTTCCACATAATATCAACATCCAATTCAAAAATACAAACTTTTAATGTTTAAAATGTCGCAGCAGAGAAGAATTTCATGGATTATATAAATGTCCAGAATTTATAAATCTTTCCATAAATGATAGGTGTGAATTTGTGAAAAGAAATAAACTATGTTTTGATTGCTTAACAAATCACTGTCGGAAACTGTACTTCCACTTACCGCTGTCAAAAATGTTCCATGAAACACTCTACGTTTTTCACTTTGAAAAAATCTGATGTGGGCACCACATGACTTCCTTATACACTTTTAGAAATATACATAATGTTAAAAAACACTGACATTTAACCCGAAACAGTTGGCTAAAAATATTTAAAAAAATGAATTATCACCGTGTTCTGAGCTTTTCGGAAAGTTAGTTAAAAACCGATTGCAAGATTTATACTGGTAACGCTGACGAGGGCAGCAGGGACCCGAAAAAATTGGCTAAAAGTATTTAAAAAATGCATTTTCACCGTGTTCTGAACTATTCTGAAAGTTTCAAATGTCTAGCTAGTCGGGAAGTTAGTTAAATAAATTTTCTGTTGAACCATATAAACGCTGCCGAAGGCAGCAGGGACTTGAAACAGTTGGCTAAAAATATTTTAAAAATGCATTGTCACCGTGTTCTGAGCTTTTCCGGAAGTTTTAAATGTCTAGCTAGTCGGGAAGTTAGTTAAAAATCGATTGCAAGATTTGTACTGGTAACGCTGCCGAAGCCAGCAGGGACTCTCAACAGTTGCCTAAAAGTATTTTAAAAATGTATTTTCACCGTGTTCTGATCTAGTCTGAAAGTTTCAAATGTCTAGCTAGTCGGGAAGTTAGTTAAATAAATTTTCTGTTGAATCACATAAACGCTGCTGAAGGCAGCAGGTATCGGAAAGAGATGGCTAAAAATATTTAAAAAATGCATTGTCAACGTGGTCTGAGCTTTTCTGAAAGTTTCAAATGTCTAGCTAGTCGGGAAGTCAGTTAAATTGAAATATTTGTCCAAACCATTTTTGAGTTATTACCGTTTTTTGATACATTTTGGGCATTATGAACTTGATTTTCCGAAATATCTCCAAAACGGAAAATCATACAAAGTCCAAAAAGGGAGGTGCACAACTAGATGTTATAACAAACCTATTTACCAATTTGCAACTTTCTACGTCCAACCGTTTTTGAGTTATGCGACATACACACACACACACACACAGACACACATGCATACAGACGTCACGAAAAATCGTGTAAAATCCCTTATATCTCTAAAACGGGAGCTCGTGTTAAGACGACACTTGCAGGTGTACAACTAGACATCATGACAGTCACACGCATAAATTGGCAACATTCAGTGATCATTCGTTCTCGAGCAATGTGAAATACAAATTCCATTTCGCAAATCGGGATTACTATACTTCCAAATACTTTGTATAAGGAAGTAAAAAGGAACAAATGCGAGAGTAAACATGCGAGAGAAAACTGTTCATTATAAAGATAACCGTTATGAAGTAAGAACTGCCATGGAAGAGAGATTGGAGAGAGCTCAATGATAATTATACAGTTGCAAAAAACAGATTAAAGTCACTTGCAAAAAGATTTGAAAAGTCCGAGTGTGAGTGAAAAGGTATTATAGAAAAAGTAAATAATTCAGTGTTTCAAATTCAATAAGTGAGATCGAGCAAAAAATGCATTATGGATTGGTTTATACTTGTGGAGACTTAAAGAATGACATCAAAAACTTTTGGAAACTTGAGGCTATAGGGATTAAAGATGATCCTTATTATCACGAAACAGACCAATCCTTGGAAAATTTCGAGAAAACTGCTCATTATAAAGATAACCGTTATGAAGTAGAACTGTCATGGAAGAGAGATTGGAGAGAGCTCAATAATAATTATACAGTTGCAAAAAACAGATTAAAGTCACTTGCAAAAAGATTGAAAAAGATCCAATTCTCCACTGCAATATTGTGAAACTTTGTGCGAGTGTGAGCGAAAAGGTATTATTGAAAAAATAAATAATTCAGAAAACCTCTGGAGTAACCTGAGGAAAACTTGACTACTAAAAGGAGAATTGTGTTTGATGCAAGTTTAAGTTATGAGTTTCATCATTTAAGCCTGATTGACTGCCTTTGGTCAGAAGAAAATCTAATTTCAAATATATTTGATATACTCGTGAATTTCAGGCTCAACAAGATTGCATTTGTGGCGGATACAGAGAAGGCGTTTCTTCAAATATTATTGGCTAAGAAGGGTAGAGATGCTGTTTGCTGTACGGTTCCTTTGGAAAGAGAATTACACCCTTAAAATTTATAGATTTACACGAGTTCTTTTCCGCGTTACTTGTAATCTATTCCTTCTGTCTGCTACTATAAAAACACATCTGGAAAAAATTCCAAGGTAAATAATCTTTAACCACATTTCTTGCGACCATTGAAGCCTCTGCGCAAGTGTGGACTTAACGAGTCCACTGTTAAAATAGGGGAGGTAATTTTTTCGTTGAGAGGAAATAAGAGTTAAGGGAACACCGAAGGACTGGATGTTTACTAAATCCTAACTTGTCAATCACCTTTGCACCCCTCCAAGATTTTAGACTCCTCCTCACTGCTAGGCGTAGAAAACGTGGTGACACTATACCTGAATACAACAGATTGTTAACTTCGAAGCCCTTACGTCGACGACATTTTATCTTCAGCAGTAGAATTTCAAGAAGCATTAAGCATTTCCAAGGAGGCCCTATATATTATGGGTCAAGCTAGTATGGCATTAAGGAAGTTGATAACAAACGATAGAGATTTGATGCAATTGTGGAGAGGTGAAGGGTCCGAAACACAGATACAGGAAGATCATGGCAACTCAAAATCCTATACAATTAAGGTGCTTGGCATGCTGTGGAATATTAATAAAGATTGTTTCATAATGGGACTGCAGAACCTAGCAGACATATTAAAATAAATTGGAAATATCAAACGCTTCCTTCTGAAAGCAATATGAAAGGTTTCTGATCCGCTCGGAATGCTCACCCCATTTACAATTCGTGTAAAATGTATGCTTCAAACTTTGGGGATGAAAAATATTTCTTAAGATGAAGAATTATTCCCAGATATTAGAAATGTGTCGTTAAAGTGATGGTCTGAGATTACTGAGCTTTTCAAGCTTCAAGTTCCTGAAACATACTTAATTCCTCGAAGGAAGCATTCACCGATATCATAGAGCTTCACTGTTTCTGCGATGCAAGCCAAAAGGCTTATGGTGCTGCTGTATATCTCAGAAATGTGAAAGATGATAAAATTGAAGTAAATCTGAAATTGAAATAATACCCCTTGAAGAAAATCACCTTACCTCGTCTGGAACTTCTTGGAACCTTGCTTGCTGCACTACTCGCTAGCAAAGTGAAGGCAATAGTTGATTACAAAAAACGGTCAAATGTGTTCTTTTGGATATATTCTAAAATCACACTATATTGGGTAAAATGATCAAGTAAGCATTAGCAGTCTTTCGTAGTTAACCGAGTAGAAGAGATCCAAAGTTTGTGTGATACTAGTGCTTGGGCTTGATTGTCCCGGGTCTCTTAACCCTGTGGATCTCCTTAGCCGAGGAGCCAGTGTTGACATTCTTCGAAGCAGTGACGTATAGTTTAGAGGTCCTCAGTTCCTTAGAGAAGAGAATGACTTTTTCGAGATTAAAATTAAACTTCAGTATCATTCAAGAAAGTTTCAGAGGAACTCAAAAAATATTTTTTTCCCTTTGCTTTTCTTCTTTTGAAGCACCATGTTTCTTTAATTATTGAAAATCCTTAATTAATTATAATTTATTTCGGAGCCTTTTTATCCTCCCCTGCATTTCGTGCCAGAATTTTTATTGAATATATCTCCGATATGCGACATTAAATAGGAAGAAAATCATACTTCAAAATTATTTGTATGAATAAAAGAGTGGCTAACAATACTCCGGAATAAATTATAAAAGTTGGCAATTTTCCATTAGTATTATTAATCAAAATATAGAATCCGAATTCAGATTATTTCCTCAATTTATTTTATATCAGTATCTCTGTCATGGACATTACGGATCCTGTTAAACAATTAATTTAGGGACAGAAAAGAAAAACAAAATCTGAAGTGACACCACTCGAATTTCCGAACACTAAGTAATTAACGGTTGTATAAATAAATTAAGATAAGACAAATCGTTAAATAAACAAAAGTGGAGATTATAATATGGTGCTTGAGTATTTTTCTCCATTGTTTAATTTTACGCTATTGCACAACCATCTGACGGCCTTTTAAAAGGGCAAAATAGCAATGTTGTTATCACTGCAAAGTTTTTTCAGCGTTTCAAATAAATATTTATTTCCACTTGAGATTAAAAATGTAATTGTATACATGATTATAATCCTTATAACCATTATTTACGACCTTCAAACTTGAAAAATAAGCTAAAATTCTATAATTCTATAATTTTGGATAATAAGTATTGTGAAAAAAAGAACAGCTCAGTGACCGGGTATATCAGTCAGCGGCGATCAGATGGTTAAATAATTTGACCCCAAAGATCATAATGATAAAGAATGTTTCGTTGTGTCCCTGTCAAAATATATAAGGGCTAGATTCACCAAATTCTATACAGTTTGTGGGAAGGTAGCCTTTAACATGTGTATAAAGTTTCAGCTGAATAGTATAAGGCATTTAGACGCTATCGCACGTTAAATACTTTCAGCCATAAGCCATAAATTTTAAAGATTTTTTGGCTGTGTTCCTGTAAAATAAACTCTGAATACTAGGTTCTCCAAATATCACACAGCTCGTGTGATGACGATCTATAATATGTATATAAATTTTCAGTTCATTCAAATATAGCGTTTAGACGCTATTGCACTTTAAATAATTTGAGCCTATAGGTCATAATGACAAAAAATTTCTTTTTTGACCCTGGAAAAAACTATTAGTGCTATATTCACCAAAATGTATACATTGTGGGTGACTGTAGCCTGTAATACGTGTATATGTTTTTAGCTTAATTGAATGAGGCGTTTAGACGTTATCGAACTTTGAAGAATTTGGGCCCATACACCATAATCATAAAGAATTTTTCTTTATGCCCCTGTAAACACTATAAGTGCTAGATTCACCAAAATCTATACTGTTCATGCGTCGGTCACTTATAAAATGTGTATAAATTTTCAGCTTAGATGAATAAGGCGTTTAGACGCTATCGTCCTTTAAGATATTTGGGCCCATAAGTCATTATGATCAAGAATTTTTCTTTGTGTCTTGGTAAAAAATAACTATATGTCCTAGATTCACCAAAATCAATAGGATTTGTGCTATGTGACCCATAACATACGTATCAACTTTCAGCTCATTCGAACAAAGCGTTTAGGCGGTATCATTTTCACTGACACACATATACACACATACATTACCATAAAAGTAGTAAAAATGAACACAGACGCCTCAAAACTTATAGAAACACTCAAACCTCAAAGTCGGATTTTTGACATGGTTACAATACTTTACTTACACATGTGCATTCGGAAAGTAAGAATGGAAAGAACAATATTCAGTATTATTAATTAATATGTGGCATGAAATGCTTTAAAAATCTTCAACAGAAAGATTATGCATATTTTAATGTAGTTTATTATTATTTTTTTTATTAAGCAAAGAGTGATTTTATATTATGTATATATATATATATATATATATATATATATATATATAATAATGATGATCTATTAAGCATAGTAGAAGCCAAGCAACAGATACAAGATCACTGAAACACCAATGACCAATAAGATTAAAAGTTTCTTTGAGAAGTTCAGAAAAATGAAAGAAAACTATCAGGGAATGAAATACACAAATTTAAAGAAACCAGATTTATTAATTAACAGCCTGCAAAACAAACGAATCAATAAAGTAACACAACAAATCTTAACTTAAAACCATAAACTATATCGAAATTTATGAAAAAATATGGATGGGAAGGATATTATGATAGGAAGGAAGGAGGCAGGCGACAAGACTTGTGACTGGCCTGTGGGGTTAAACTAGTTTCACGCCGGTAACACTCTCCCAGCCTGCCACGACCAAAATAGGAGTCATGTGGATTTAAAAAAGCAAAATTTCAAAGCAGATGAATAACAAGGAAACCACGAAGCAACAATGAAATTCACTGATTGATTACAATGTGTTTAATAGTATGATTTGAATTTTAAGAATAGTCGATAACTCAAAAAAGAATAAACTGAAATTTTAATGAAAAAGAAAGTTTGCATAGTAATACAAAGTAAATGCAACAAGCCTTCTGCTTTTTTTTTAATTTCAAAATCCCACCCAACCATCCAGCCTTACAACACCACCCCACCTCCATAATCAAACATCTGTCACACAACCGCCATCTTTTTTATTGTCTTTTATTATTTTATAGTTTTTTTTTGTTAATATACACAAAAGTGTACACAGTTTTTTTTTTTTTTTTTTTTTTTTTTTTTTTTGTTTATGTACTGACAGAGACATTGTTAAGTATATAAAATAGATGATACAAAGTTTTTAGGAAAACCCATTTTAGCAGTGACTGTGATCAGTTTATTGATATTCTTGTTTTTAAACTTCGCAGAGCATAAATTATTAATTCGAAATAAATGGTTAATGATGATGATTCTAAATACCGAAAGATGCAGACAGGAATTAAAATGTGTAAATAAGTTTACTTTAAAACTAAAATCTTGCCGTTTGTCATAGATATCTCTGTAAATTTTATTACCATCAATGATTATTTTGAGGTCTAAATAGTTAATTGATTGATTAGTATTTTGAGTAAGCTTTAAATTAGTTAGATAATTTAAGGAAAAGTTATTTTGTGAGTTCTTATATAGATAAAATACAATAATATCATCTATGTAACGATAAAATCGAACATCATCATGACAAAATTGTTTTCATAATAATAAAGATAGATATCTCCCAAAATACTGGAGCTACAACCTCCTTGTGGGATTCCTAATTGTTCCAAATAGATATTGTTGTGGAAGATATAATTATTATGAATAACAAAGTTAAGAAGTGTTTTAAATTTAACAAATGAATGAAATGAACTAACCCCCCCCCCCCATCCCCCCAAGAAAAAAACACAGGTCTTCATCAGGGAGGTTAAGTTTTACATTTCCTTTTGCAGCAATTTTACGCATTGGTTTGTAATTCCCCTGTTGGTTTTTCCAATTTTTTAACTTTCATTTTAATTTTTTAACACATATATATATTTGTTTGAATAGTTTCCTATAAATATATTAATGTAAAACATATCCTTTTTTTGGCAGCACAATGCCTTTTCCAGACTTTAGCAACCTGTATATTTTACTATGTTTTTATTAACTTCAATGCTTGTTTGTTTATTTGCATGTTACTTTGTTTGTTTGTTTGTTTGTCCAGTACAAATCTTGCAATTGATTTTTCACTAACTTCCAGAGTAGCTAGACATTTGAAACTTTCAGAACAGCTCAGAACACGGTGACGACACATTTTTTTTAATACTTTTAGTCAACTGTTTCAGGTCCCTACAGACTTCGGCAGCGTTTATATGATTCGACAAAAATTATTCGACAAGAATTCAAAATTTAACTAGCTTCCCGACTAGCTAGGCATTTTAAGTTTTCAGAATAGTTCAGAACAAAGTAAATGCACTTTTTAAATACTTTTAGCCAAATGTTTCGGGTTCCTGCAGCCTTCGGCAGCGTTACCAGTACAAAGCTTGCAATCGATTTTTCACTAACTTCCCGACTAGCTAGACATTTGAAACTTTCAGGATAGCTCAGAACACGGTGACTATACATTTTTTTAATAGTTTTAGTCAACTGTTTCAATTCCCTACTGCCTTCGGCAGCACTTATATGATTCAAAAGAAAATTTAACTAACTTTCCGAATAGCTAGACATTTGAAACTTTCAGAATAATTCAGAACACGGTGAAAATGCATTTTTAAAAATATTTTTATCCAACTGCTTCGGGACCCTGCTGCCTTCGGCAGCGTTACCAGTACACAGCTTTCAATTGATTTTTAACTAACTTCCCGGCTAGATATGCATTTGAAACTTTTATAATAGCTCAAAATGCAATAGCATCCAATTTTTTTAATACTTTTAGCCAATTATTTCGGGTTCCTGCTGCCTTCGGTAGCATTTATATGATTCAACAGAAAATTTAAAAACATGGTATATAAAAATTTCTTTTTATCTTGTAATTATTTAAATCTAGAATAAATCTTAGATCCATATATATTAATTTACTGTGCAAAGAGCTGCCAAAAAATGTATGTGAAAGTGTCTGTTTCTCCGCTAATACTATGAGTTGTGAAGTGACGCTGCGATCGCCCCCTTTTCCATGTACCGGTAGTTTGTTTTGGTTTTCAGTTTGTAAACAGAAGCATGCAAACTCGGAACGCCGAAGTGTCGTTGCCGAGAATAAAGTTTGATATGATTTAAAATTAATTTCTTTAATTAATTGTACAGTCCATTGTATGATTTAAGAGTATTATATTTGTTGCAATAACAGTTTCCAAATAAGACCTTGCATCACAGTCTTTTTTTTTTTTTTTATGTTTTTTTTTTACTTTCTTCTATATGTAATATAGAGAAAGTATTGGATTCGCGAAAATTTTCGACCTCCGTTTTTTGATGGATTTACATGTTTTGGGATGTCTAGATTACGAATTAATAGTTTTTAGAAAATGTCTGCCTGTCTGTCTGTATCATTTTCTGTGGACGCTGTATCTCACGAACCAATGAATGGAATTTAACCAAACTTGGTATTTAGTTGCACCCTGACATGAACTGGTGCTGATTAGAGTTGGGGATCAATAGCTCAACAGGTGGCGCTGTAATCGCATTTTATGCAAATTTTTAACATGGCAGCATAAGACAAAATTCCGTATAAATGGGCATAATGAGAGTTATTTTAAACTTGCGATTGTAAAATTAATATGAATTATTGATAATAGTAGTAGTTAACTAAGAAAAAAATTTTGTGCATGTGGGGCCATCGGTTCCCCCCCCTGGGGGGGAAGTAAATTTTCAAGATGGGTATCTTTCGAAAGGTCTGGGGGGGGGGGGGGCAAAGTTTCAAGATGGGTATCTTTCGAAAGGTCTCGTCAATACCTTTAAAACGAATGTTTGAACCATAAATCCATAATTTAAAACAGTTATCGATTTTTTTTTACTTTTAACAAAAAAAAAAAAAAAAAAACAGACAAAATCGTATTTTTTTTTTGAACGAAATTTAATTAAACTTGGTATTTAGTTGGTCCCCGACATAAACTGGTGCTGATTACATTTGGGGATCAGAAGCTTAACATGTGGCGCTATGATCGCATTTTATCTAAATTTTTAACATGGCAGTATAGGATAAATTTTCGTATAAATGTGCATAATAAGAGTTATTTTAAACTTGTGATTGAAAAATTAATATGAATTATTGGTAATAGTAGTATGTTACTAGGAAAAAAATTTTGTGCATGGGGAGGCATCGCTTCAACGCCCTAGGGGGAAATACCCCCCTAAATTTTCTCAATGGGTATCTTTCGAAAGATCTCGTTGATAATAGTAGTAGTTAACTAGGAAAAAATTTTTGTGCATGTGGGGTCATCGGTTCCCCCCCCCAGTGGGGGGGGAGTACCCCCCTGGGGTGCAAAGTTTCGAGATGGGTATCTTTCGAAAGGTCTCGTCAATACCTTTAAAACGAATGTTGAACCATAAATCTGTGATAATTTAAAACAAAGTTATCGATTTTTTTTACTTTTAACAAAAAAAAAAAAAGAAAAAAAAATGGTATTTTTTTTTTTTTTTTTTTTTTTTACGAAATTTAACCAAACTTGGTATTTAGTTGGTCCCCGACATAAACTAGTGCTGATTACATTTGGGGATTAAAAGCTAAACAGGTGGCGCTGTGATCTCATGTTTTCTAAATTTTTAACATGGCAGTATAGGACAAAATTTCGTAATAATGTACATAATGAGAGTTATTTTTAACTTGTGATTCTAAAATTAATTTGAGTTATTGATAATAGTAATAGTTAACAAGGAAAAAATTTCTGTGCATGTGGGGGCATCGCTTCCCTCCCTGGGGGGAAGTACCCACTCGGGGGGGGGGTAAATTTTGAAGATGGGTATCATTCGAAAGATCTCGTCAATACCTTTAAAACGAATGGTTTAACTATAAATCTGTGATAATTTAAAACAAAGTTATCGATTTTTTTTTTTTTTTTGAATATTGTTACTGATTGAATATGTATAGGAAAATATAGAAGAAAGTCTTGTGGTGGCCACAACATACTTTTTTTTTTTTTTTTTGTTTAAGTATACGTTTATTTAAATATCTACCTGAATTTTCAAATAATGAACCTGTTCATTAATTCTGCTGGGGATATCTTCTTAACTACGATTAAATTAATAGGAAGATATCCCATTTCATGCATTGTTCAGGGATATATTGACTGTCCTGTAGCTAGAAATATTTGTTACACGCTTTCTTTCTTTTTTTTTCAAAGGTAATGCCATTTTAAAAATATATTACCTTTTTCTTTTTACCCTCCCCCCCCCCCTCTCTCTCTCTCTCTCTCTCTCTCTAATTATTCTAAATTTTCCTGTGCTGAAGACAAAAATATAAAAACTGACCACAATATATTTATATCAATTAAAATTTTGAGAACATAATTTAGTCAGAGCATAATTTGAGAACATAATTATGAAGTTAGAATGTCTGATTTGCGTTTTTTGACACGATGCAACATAAAGTTTAATAATCTTAAAAAACGATTCTGCTCAAACAAAATTTAATTTTCTGCAAATAAATGAATGATAGAAAAAAAAATGATTATAGATACATGAAAAAATATATAAATTAAATGAAATACCTTGTGTCCTCAACTGTAGGCATTCATGGTCGAACCAATTTCTTAATTCAACGACATCACTGCAAGTTGGACATCGGATAGGTTTATTCAGACACTTCTGCTTATGAGATGGAAGAGATTCGGCATCAAATTCTTCCTTGCAGTCAGAACATTTGGCTTTTGCAGGATTATCTAAAATAAATAAGACACATCTGTGAAGGAAATTTATGACTAAGAATTGTAAATTGACATTGTAAGGGAAGTATTTTCTCTCGTCTTCGATGGATTTGATAAAGCAATCTTTTTTTTTCTGCATATTTTATTATGAATAAAAGTTCTTTTAGCTGAAATTTCTATTTTTTAATGAAATGAAAATTATATTTCTTTCAACTGAATACTATTAAAAATCTTCCCATAGGTGATTTTAAACACATAAGCCACTTTAACGGTTATGCATGAAAAAATATATAAATTAAATGAAGTGTACCTTGTGCCCTCAACTGTGGGCATTCATGGTCGAACCAATTTCTTAACTCAACGGCATCATTGCAAGTTGGACATCGGATAGGTTTATTCAGGCACTTCTGCTTATGAGATGGAAGGGAATTGGCATAAATTTTTTCCTTGCAGTCAGAACATTTGACTTTTGCAGGATTATCTAAAATAAATAAGACACATCTGTGAAGGAAATTTATGACTAAGAATTGTAAATTGACATTCTAAGTGAAGTATTTTTCCGGTCTTTAATGGGTTTGATAAAGCAATCTTATTTTTTCTCTGTATTTTATTATGAATAAAAATTGTTTTAGCTGAAATTTCTATTTTTTAACGAAATGAAAAAAACATTTCTTTCAACTGAATACTATTAAAAATCTTCCCATAGGTGATTTTCAACACATAAGCCACTTTAACGGCTATACATAAAAAAATATATAAATTAAATGAAGTGTACCTTGTGCCCTCAAGTGTGGGCATTCATGATCGAACCACTTTCTTAACTCAACGACATCACTGCAAGTTGGACATCGGATAGGTTTATTCAGGCACTTCTGCTTATGAGATGGAAGGGAATTGGCATCAAATTTTTCCTTGCAGTCAGAACATTTAACTTTTACAGGATTATCTAAAATAAATAAGACACATCTGTGAAGGAAATTTATGACTAAGAATTGTAAATTGACATTCTAAGTGAAGTATTTTTCCGGTCTTTAATGGGTTTGATAAAGCAATCTTATTTTTTCTCTGTATTTTATTATGAATAAAAATTGTTTTAGCTGAAATTTCTATTTTTTAACGAAATGAAAAAAACATTTCTTTCAACTGAATACTATTAAAAATCTTCCCATAGGTGATTTTCAACACATAAGCCACTTTAACGGCTATACATAAAAAAATATATAAATTAAATGAAGTGTACCTTGTGCCCTCAAGTGTGGGCATTCATGATCGAACCACTTTCTTAACTCAACGACATCACTGCAAGTTGGACATCGGATAGGTTTATTCAGGCACTTCTGCTTATGAGATGGAAGGGAATTGGCATCAAATTTTTCCTTGCAGTCAGAACATTTAACTTTTACAGGATTATCTAAAATAAATAAGACACATCTGTGAAGGAAATTTATGACTAAGAATTGTAAATTGACATTGTAAGTGAAGTATTTTTCCGGTCTTTAATGGATTTGATAAAGCAATCTTATTTTTTCTGCATATTTTATTATGAATAAAAATTGTTTTAGCTGAAATTTCTATTTTTTAACGAAATGAAAAAAAATATTTCTTTCAACTGAATACTATTCAAAATCTTCCCATTGGTGATTTTAAACTCATGAGCTATTTTAACGGTTGGTGGTCAGATGAGATGCCACTTTAATTTCTCAACCTTCAATGTACCCTCTAATTTTGTTTAAGGCCCGTACGACGGCGAAAGCTTCATGCTCAATCGTGGTATACTTTTCGGCAGAGCTTTAGAGTCTACTGGCATACTCTATGGGATGTACATTTGCAGGACTATCTCCTTGCAGAAGTAATACACCAAGGACATAACCACTTGCATCTGTTTGAATAATAAAAGGCTTTGTAGGATTAACTTGTTTTAGTATTGGTGATATTACTAAATATTATTTAGGATTATATGCACTTTTGAAGATAGTGTTATCAGAAGACATAGAATTGGCCTAATGAAATAGGCACCTAAAACTTTTCCGGTAAGAGAAAGTTTATACACGCGTTAAGACATGTAAAACAAAGTTTACACTGTGTTTTTTTTTTTTTTTTTTTTTAAACATCAATTTTCGCGATCTAAAACTGATCAACCTGATCAGGATGACTATTAATTTCCCTGTGATAACCAAGTAAATCATGAGAAAGGATATCTAAAATGTGTTTATTTAACAACTTTCAAGGTATTCGTCAGAGCCCTTTTTTGATATACCAACTTTTACCAAAGCTTGGCATAATTAATTGTTGACCAGAAAACAACAATTAGGGTAAGTGCTCCAGTGATTGGCATGCTCCAGTAATTGGCATCTATCCCGAAATAATTAATAAATAAGAAAAGTAATAAAATCATATATTTTACATATAAGAATTTTAACTTTTTATGTCAAACACTGGAGCATAGGGTGCAAATAACTGGTAAAAGGAATAACTATCAGTGTCAAACACTGGAACATATTGTACCAATTACTGATAAAAGGAAAAACTGGCAGTGTCAATTACTGGAACATTGAGTGGGTGTCAAATAAAAATTCATAAAAAAAAAAAAATAATAATAATTGTTATCAAATGTATCTAATTTAACATATATGTGGTTCTGAATGTCTTTCAGGACATATGTACTAACTTAAGATTTCTAAAAATATTTTCTGATGACATTAAAAACATCAGAAATTGCTCTAAAAGTGACAATCACTGGTGCACTTACCCTACATGCAAAAGAATATTTAAAAGATGGTTAATAAGGCAAGTTTGAAAGAAAAAAAAAATCATGCATCCGTTTTGAAAGGAACGCATTTGCAGGATCTGAAATTAAGCTACTTATACAGGACGCTTATCAGTTTTACTGAACTAACCAGTTATATCATTCGAAAGGTTAATAGAGTTTTTATAGCAATTTTAAAGAAAATCGTTGCAGCCGTTTTTGAGATATGGACTTATGGCCTTACTTCCGGTTTCGAATGTCCCACTTCCGGTTTTCCAATTTTCACCAAAATTTGGAAACTTCATCTGTTCACTAGACCTATTTTAATTCCAAAGTTTCGTAGTTCTATCTTTATCAGTTTCCGAGATATAATAGCCAGAAGATTCCCCTTATACATAAACATACACACACATTGACCAATTGCCAAAAACCATTTATTTTTTATTTATTTATTTATTTATTTATTTATTTTTTTTTTTG
Organism: Salticus scenicus; assembly: GCA_963930645.1. Classification (NCBI taxonomy): domain Eukaryota; kingdom Metazoa; phylum Arthropoda; class Arachnida; order Araneae; family Salticidae; genus Salticus; species Salticus scenicus. Next base: position 50,085,150 of record OZ005662.1, on the reverse strand, counting down.
ACTCAGGAGACCTTAAAACATGTAAATCAGGGGAAATCTCGATATCGAATTTTTCGACCGAATACAATACTTCCATTACCTACGGTCAGTTGCGGTTCTACATTGAGTGCCAGCGGGCACGGCCCCACCTAAATTTTTTCTCGATTAAAATAGTAATAATAATAATAATTTTGTTTTTTTATCTGTTCAAAAACATATATACAAAATAGCTACGTCTAACTTTTTCTTAATCTTCTTTCATTATCATTTATTTGTCAATATATTTTTTCAGCTGTCACAAATCACTAATGACTGACCGGCTTCTACTTCCCTTCCTTATCTAAGAGAATAGGGCCGTTTTCAGTCGGCCCGAAATTGGCGTGTTTATTTGTACAGTTTATTCTATTAGAAGATCAGGTTAACAGATTTGGCGATGAACTGCTTTATCAGTGTAAGCACGCTGTAATTTTCTCGTCGATGGGCCAGCAGAGTCCTGCCCTTTGTAACAAAACTATAGGGGAAAAAACTGTCTGTTAACCATGCAATTCACGAATAATATTTGGCGACTTTTCTGCATTACGTTTTTTTTTTCCCTCATTGATTTTTCGGTGATTTTTTTACAGTTATATATGGCAGTTTAAAATTTTAGTGTTTAAAAAAAGAAATCTGGTAATAGTCAAAAATATTTTCTAGACTAGCCTTTGAGATAAAAGCTTGTATAAGAATTTAAGACCTCTTTAACTAAAGTGTTTTGAATTTAAATGAGAGGGGGAAAAAAATAAAAATAAAATGCGATTTTTTTCCCCTTCAGAATAGTGTATTAAAACTTTTATGTAAATAAATTGTAAATTTTTTAGATAAATAAAATGGATTTACATGGATAAATGGATTAAATAGCTGCATAAAATTGTGATTTATTATTATTATTAATGGATTTTTCCTTTTAATGCGATTTAATAGAAACATCCGCAATGTTTCTTTTCTTTATTTTCTTTTCTTTCTTTTTTAGTGCTAGAGGCCTATTTCAGTCGGTACAGCGTTGTCGAATTTTTATATTTCACTCTTAATAGTGCTAAGGGCCTATTTCAGTCGGTTTATTGAATGGGGATTTATTGAATGAAGATTTTGTAGATAATTTGATTACTCTTAGGGGCCTATTTCAGTCGGTTTATTGAATGGGGATTTATTGAATGAAGATTTTGTAGATAATTTGATTACTCTTAATAGTGCTAGGGGCCTATTTCAGTCGGTTTATTGAATGGGGATTTATTGAATGAAGATTTTGTAGATAATTTGATTACTCATAACGAAGGTTACAAGTTTTTAAAAAATATAAAAAATTCTCCCCCTCATTGGGAAAAAGAGAAAAAACGTTGTTTTTTCGGCTATAAGACAGTTTGGACTTCCAACGTTATTTGTTACAGTATCTGCAGCTGAAACACATTGGTTTGATTTAATGAAAACTTTATCATGGAATTTAGATCGTCACGAATTAACTAAAGAAGAATTTGTCAATATTAACAAGTTTAGCAGTAGGCCTCTGGCACTAAATTAAAATCTGTCAATGTCAGATTTTCATGTTTTAAATAATGAAATAATGTCGTGTCTGTATAATTTTTTTTCTTTCTTTTATTCTTTTTTTTTTTTTTTAAAGATGATAGCCCGTTTTATTTCTTTATTTATTGAAAGTTAATTTAAATTATCTAAAATTAAGCTCTTAAAGTGAAAAACATGGCGCTTTTTTTTTTTTTTTTTTTTTAATATGTATCCACATTACATTAATCATGATTTATAAATTTCAATATAACATCTTACAGATTGGTTAAGGTTTATTTTATTTATTTTTTAAGATAAGAAACATGAATATAACACCTGAAATTCTATAATTAAAAGATTTAGGGATATAATTAGCGTAAGCTAAATAATATTGCACTCTGAGACATTTGAATTTAAATTTTAATGGTGTGTAGTGATAGGGTTAAAGCCAGTTGATTAAAGCGGGTCCTAGACCTGAGTGGTGTGCTCTCTGTAGAAACTATTTCTAAGTGTTACATAGCCCTTTTTATTTGAGTTTTGGAGAAAACCATATTAAACTCCAAATGTTTATGTCGACGAAAGCGATCTGGTATCGAACTTGGCAATTTCCGTCTACTAGCTTCCAGATATTTAACTTTTGATATTCCATTGATCAGAACATTGCAGAATTTTTCAATTGTATTTAAAAAACTTTAATTTTTTAGATGATTTTATGCAATGTTTTCCATAGTGTTGAATTTAAGATTCATAAAAAAAAAAAAATAAAAAAATAATAAAAAAATCCGAAATTTCGTTTTACATCTCATTTTATTAATGTTTGTTTTGATGTTTGAATAATGAATAGTATTAAAGTTAAATTACGCATCATACGATGGATCGGGCCCCACCTGTGAAAATTTGCACGAGCCGCCACTGCCTACGGTAGCAGTGTAATGGAAGTAAAAATGAGAGAGAAAACTATCTCCATTAATTTATAAGATTAATGCTTAAATCAGAAATTTACTGAATATTTAAATTTATTAAGTGTAGTTTGTGTTATTATAAATAACACGAGCTGCACTTATAAAATGTATTTTAAATATCCATAAATGAAAAAATAATGAAATAATATTCAGTTAACGAAAAATAAAGAAAAAAAAATAAAGTTTAAATGAATATACGAAGAAAAAATAGATTAATTCGTTTAAATAGTATGCGACTTTTTTTTTTTTTTTTTTTTTTTTTTGTCGCGTAAGCCTTTAAAATTTGATCTCCAATAAAATTTAGAAATTTTATAATTTTGAAAATTTGCCTAGAAATTATTATTATGCAGAACTTTTTTTTTTTTTTTTCAATGCAATATATATTATTAACATATGGGTCGATAGTAGATGGCGTCAAAATAATATTTTTTTTTTCTTCGAAAGTAATGCTAAGGCCGGAGAAAACTTGTTTTCTCAATACACTCCTGGCTTAAAAAAAAAAAAAAAAAAAGCGATAAAAAAGCTATTTTGGTATTAAATTCTCCTGAATATTACACAGGAGTGACGATACAGAACACATGATTTCATTATCCAATCACATTCATTGTTGATATTTTCCCGTTATGGAATTGAGGCGCCTGTCTTGCAATCTATTAATGAATAAATATAATGATATTTTCTAATGAATGGCTACAGCGTCCTCTATTTTATTTTAAAAAGTTAGGGAAGATGGTTCAAAATGATAAGCTATTTAACGTAACCGTAGGTGTTTGGGTTTAGCGTGTTACAACAGAAATTTTACTAACAAGGAAACATTCAAAAAGTGTCCGTCTTCAAAAAGTATTGAAAAAAAATATATGTGATTCTACTCTTCATAAAACACCAGAAAGTGAAACAATTATCGGCTGAAATGAATTACAGTGACCACAAAAAATTATCAAAATTAAGCATTTTTGGCGATTTAGCGCTGTTAGGCGATAAGTTCGCTAGCACCGAGATTGCCGTGCACGAACAGAACCGTGTTTTTCTTCTCCGCCAAGTACTCAAAATCTATCGCCTAACAGTGTGAAATCGCCAAATATGCTTGATTTTGATAATTTTTGTGGTCGCTGTAATTCATTTTAGCCGATAATTTTTTTTACTTTCTGGTGTTTTAGGAAGAGTAGAATCACATATATTTTTTTCAATATTTTTTGAAGACGACACCTTTTGAATATTTCCTTGCAAGTAATTTATTTTCCTGAGGCTTAGAATTTGTAAAAGTGTATTTACCAGAACAACTCATATACTAAATATATATATATATATGTGTCTGTATCATTAAATAGGCTTTTTTTTTTTTTTTTTTTTTTTTTTTTGTTATTAACTCTATTAAAAAATAGTTTTTCTTATTATTACCACTGTTATTCAAAATTATTTTTTAGGTGCTCCTTTTGATTATAATTTTTTTACTGTATCATTTTAATTAATTGGAACACATGATATCATCGAATAGATTCTGCAGCCCGTATTTACGCGAGTTTCTGAAAAAAAAAAAAAAAAAAAAAAGAAAGAAAGAAGAGAAAAGAAATTGAAGTGTTTAAGTTATTCAGGTTCAATGTAACTTTTTTTTTTGTTATTGTTGTTTAATGTGGTATATAATACTACTAATTTCGTGTAGGGCTTCACAGAATAATTCAGGTACATTATGGTCTATGATATGCACTTCTTTCAATCCTAAAATATCATCTTTAAAACAGCACGAAATATAACCGAATTAACATACAGTATTCTGATGCAGCCAAGCACATTTTTGATAGAAATGATATAATTAGTATTAATGGTTGGTTTACAGAGGCACACAAAAATATTCAGATATATTATGGGAAATAATTTGAATAACTGAGGGATGCAAAAATGTATTATGATATATATATATATATATATATATATATTTATATTTATAAGTAAAATTTTTACTATACTTTATGGCGCATGTGTAAATTTAAAACAATATACAGGACTTAACAAAAGCAAAGTTCTCTTTATGACTGTTATTTTATTTATTTTTATTAGTGCTAGAGGCCTATTTCAGTCGGTACAGCGTTGTCGAATTTTTGTACGTCACTCTTAATAGTGCTTAGGGCCTATTTCAGTCGGTTTATTGAATGGGGATTTATTGAATGAAGATTTTGTAGATAATTTGATTACTCATAACGAAGGTTACAAGTTTTTAAAAAATATAAAAAATTCTCCCCCTCATTGGGAAAAAGAGAAAAAACGTTGTTTTTTCGGCTATAAGACAGTTTGGACTTCCAACGTTATTTGTTACAGTATCTGCAGCTGAAACACATTGGTTTGATTTAATGAAAACTTTATCATGGAATTTAGATCGTCACGAATTAACTAAAGAAGAATTTGTCAATATTAACAAGTTTAGCAGTAGGCCTCTGGCACTAAATTAAAATCTGTCAATGTCAGATTTTCATGTTTTAAATAATGAAATAATGTCGTGTCTGTATAATTTTTTTTCTTTCTTTTATTCTTTTTTTTTTTTTTTAAAGATGATAGCCCGTTTTATTTCTTTATTTATTGAAAGTTAATTTAAATTATCTAAAATTAAGCTCTTAAAGTGAAAAACATGGCGCTTTTTTTTTTTTTTTTTTTTTTAATATGTATCCACATTACATTAATCATGATTTATAAATTTCAATATAACATCTTACAGATTGGTTAAGGTTTATTTTATTTATTTTTTAAGATAAGAAACATGAATATAACACCTGAAATTCTATAATTAAAAGATTTAGGGATATAATTAGCGTAAGCTAAATAATATTGCACTCTGAGACATTTGAATTTAAATTTTAATGGTGTGTAGTGATAGGGTTAAAGCCAGTTGATTAAAGCGGGTCCTAGACCTGAGTGGTGTGCTCTCTGTAGAAACTATTTCTAAGTGTTACATAGCCCTTTTTATTTGAGTTTTGGAGAAAACCATATTAAACTCCAAATGTTTATGTCGACGAAAGCGATCTGGTATCGAACTTGGCAATTTCCGTCTACTAGCTTCCAGATATTTAACTTTTGATATTCCATTGATCAGAACATTGCAGAATTTTTCAATTGTATTTAAAAAACTTTAATTTTTTAGATGATTTTATGCAATGTTTTCCATAGTGTTGAATTTAAGATTCATAAAAAAAAAAAAATAAAAAAATAATAAAAAAATCCGAAATTTCGTTTTACATCTCATTTTATTAATGTTTGTTTTGATGTTTGAATAATGAATAGTATTAAAGTTAAATTACGCATCATACGATGGATCGGGCCCCACCTGTGAAAATTTGCACGAGCCGCCACTGCCTACGGTAGCAGTGTAATGGAAGTAAAAATGAGAGAGAAAACTATCTCCATTAATTTATAAGATTAATGCTTAAATCAGAAATTTACTGAATATTTAAATTTATTAAGTGTAGTTTGTGTTATTATAAATAACACGAGCTGCACTTATAAAATGTATTTTAAATATCCATAAATGAAAAAATAATGAAATAATATTCAGTTAACGAAAAATAAAGAAAAAAAAAATAAAGTTTAAATGAATATACGAAGAAAAAATAGATTAATTCGTTTAAATAGTATGCGACTTTTTTTTTTTTTTTTTTTTTTTTTTGTCGCGTAAGCCTTTAAAATTTGATCTCCAATAAAATTTAGAAATTTTATAATTTTGAAAATTTGCCTAGAAATTATTATTATGCAGAACTTTTTTTTTTTTTTTTCAATGCAATATATATTATTAACATATGGGTCGATAGTAGATGGCGTCAAAATAATATTTTTTTTTTCTTCGAAAGTAATGCTAAGGCCGGAGAAAACTTGTTTTCTCAATACACTCCTGGCTTAAAAAAAAAAAAAAAAAAAAGCGATAAAAAAGCTATTTTGGTATTAAATTCTCCTGAATATTACACAGGAGTGACGATACAGAACACATGATTTCATTATCCAATCACATTCATTGTTGATATTTTCCCGTTATGGAATTGAGGCGCCTGTCTTGCAATCTATTAATGAATAAATATAATGATATTTTCTAATGAATGGCTACAGCGTCCTCTATTTTATTTTAAAAAGTTAGGGAAGATGGTTCAAAATGATAAGCTATTTAACGTAACCGTAGGTGTTTGGGTTTAGCGTGTTACAACAGAAATTTTACTAACAAGGAAACATTCAAAAAGTGTCCGTCTTCAAAAAGTATTGAAAAAAAATATATGTGATTCTACTCTTCATAAAACACCAGAAAGTGAAACAATTATCGGCTGAAATGAATTACAGTGACCACAAAAAATTATCAAAATTAAGCATTTTTGGCGATTTAGCGCTGTTAGGCGATAAGTTCGCTAGCACCGAGATTGCCGTGCACGAACAGAACCGTGTTTTTCTTCTCCGCCAAGTACTCAAAATCTATCGCCTAACAGTGTGAAATCGCCAAATATGCTTGATTTTGATAATTTTTGTGGTCGCTGTAATTCATTTTAGCCGATAATTTTTTTTACTTTCTGGTGTTTTAGGAAGAGTAGAATCACATATATTTTTTTCAATATTTTTTGAAGACGACACCTTTTGAATATTTCCTTGCAAGTAATTTATTTTCCTGAGGCTTAGAATTTGTAAAAGTGTATTTACCAGAACAACTCATATACTAAATATATATATATATATGTGTCTGTATCATTAAATAGGCTTTTTTTTTTTTTTTTTTTTTTTTTTTTTGTTATTAACTCTATTAAAAAATAGTTTTTCTTATTATTACCACTGTTATTCAAAATTATTTTTTAGGTGCTCCTTTTGATTATAATTTTTTTACTGTATCATTTTAATTAATTGGAACACATGATATCATCGAATAGATTCTGCAGCCCGTATTTACGCGAGTTTCTGAAAAAAAAAAAAAAAAAAAAAGAAAGAAAGAAGAGAAAAGAAATTGAAGTGTTTAAGTTATTCAGGTTCAATGTAACTTTTTTTTTTGTTATTGTTGTTTAATGTGGTATATAATACTACTAATTTCGTGTAGGGCTTCACAGAATAATTCAGGTACATTATGGTCTATGATATGCACTTCTTTCAATCCTAAAATATCATCTTTAAAACAGCACGAAATATAACCGAATTAACATACAGTATTCTGATGCAGCCAAGCACATTTTTGATAGAAATGATATAATTAGTATTAATGGTTGGTTTACAGAGGCACACAAAAATATTCAGATATATTATGGGAAATAATTTGAATAACTGAGGGATGCAAAAATGTATTATGATATATATATATATATATATATATATATTTATATTTATAAGTAAAATTTTTACTATACTTTATGGCGCATGTGTAAATTTAAAACAATATACAGGACTTAACAAAAGCAAAGTTCTCTTTATGACTGTTATTTTATTTATTTTTATTAGTGCTAGAGGCCTATTTCAGTCGGTACAGCGTTGTCGAATTTTTGTACGTCACTCTTAATAGTGCTTAGGGCCTATTTCAGTCGGTTTATTGAATGGGGATTTATTGAATGAAGATTTTGTAGATAATTTGATTACTCATAACGAAGGTTACAAGTTTTTAAAAAATATAAAAAATTCTCCCCCTCATTGGGAAAAAGAGAAAAAACGTTGTTTTGCGGCTATAAGACAGTTTGGACTTCCAACGTTATTTGTTACAGTATCTGCAGCTGAAACACATTGGTTTGATTTAATGAAAACTTTATCATGGAATTTAGATCGTCACGAATTAACTAAAGAAGAATTTGTCGATATTAACAAATTTAGCAGTAGGCCTCTGGCACTAAATTAAAATCTGTCAATGTCAGATTTTCATGTTTTAAATAATGAAATAATGTCGTGTCTGTATAATTTTTATTAATTTCTTTTATAGTCTTGCAATAATAAACTCTGTTTCTCTTTTTTATTTTTATTTTTATTTATTTATTTTTTTTTTTTTTATAATTATTATTATTATTTTCTTTTTTCAAATAAAGCTTTAAAGATTGTGAATTTTCTTTTCACCGTTAAAGAACAAAATACTTTTTAAGCTGTTACCATGGAGCTAAAATATATTCAAAGATAAATACCATAACAAGTAAAAGTATTTGGAAATGTTTTATAATCTATGAGAACCGCAAGATTTTTCTTCGTTTTTAGTAATGTAATGTCAAAAAAATGTTTTTTTCACATTTTTTAACACAGATATGCAGATGCATTGCACTATTTACAATACGCGTCGAGCCACTGAAACACACACATACACACAAAAAGAAAAGAGAAACTATTTTCTATTTTTGAATAAAAGAAATTAATTTTTTACGGAGTTTTAATTTTTTTAAAATGGATATTACTGATATTTCTGTTATTTAACAAAAAGGTCACCTGTGTTATAGGTAGTTGATTTGGAGCAGGATTCTATCGTACAAACTATGGTCAGGACTCCATTAGGAACCAGTGTGGACTTCTTTTCTTTAAGCTCAGATCTCTTCAAAATCTTAGGAAATCCCCATCCCTCTTCCTTTGTAAACACATGTGAACCTTGTTGCTCGAAATATTTCTTTCCGTCAATTGTTTTTAGGCTAACAGTCCATGCCATACTTCTGGATGGGCCGGGTGAAAATCGAAACAAATAAACATCAATATATCCTACTGAGTTGTCCTTTGAATCACCATTTGGATAGATACCCAGAAACCAATATTCTCCATCAATTAAAAAGTGAGAACTGTAATGCCGTTTTCCATCTTCTTCCGAAAGAGAAAAAAAGTCGTCTATTCTCCACTCGAAAGTACGAGTAAATTCTGTCTCTTCCAGTTTTCCAACAAGAGGCATGCGGAGAACTTATTTTCTAATTTGTATGAATTTCGTTTCTTGTCCTTGAGTTATTGTTTTATTTAATTTTTTCAGTAGAACACCTGAAAAAAAAAATGTATTTTTAATTACATATAATATATATATATATATATATATATATATGGGATGGCCAACTTGTGTGGGCTTTTAAACAGAAAACTAATAATTCACTTAATTATTAATCACTTAAAATTTAATAAAAGATTAAAGTACTTTGTACAAATATTTACAATACGTTAATATGAATTAAAATAGTACTGCTGATGAACACATTCATGTTTAAAAAGCCAAAATGTACGTTCAAAAAGTTCATTAGCACAGTTCTCGGCACAAACAAGCAACTCATAACTTTTGTTTTCGGTCACTTTAAAAAAAGTACTCAGCCTAGTACAGAACGTCATTTCAGCGGACTTTCGTCGTCCACAGAACAAAATCTATGCGTCCTTACGTCTCAAAAGTCAAACGTCTACTCTCTTCTTTCCGGCAAGAACTCTCCGCTCCACGATGTAAACGGGTGTTCCGGAAATGGCGTCCGTCTCACGTCACAGCTACGTCTTTCCTCTCAGATTCTGCGCTCGCTGTCAGCCGTGCTAGTTCATCCCGCTTCGAAAATACAGGCTACGGCAAAGGAAGCAAGGGGCCGATACTACATATATATATTATACTCGTACGTTCAAAATCTATGCAAATCCATAACAGAAAAAAGACGAAAACAAAAAGTAATACAATGTAATTAATCTTCAACATTTTTTTTTTTTTTTTAACAACATAATGTAAGAAAGCATTAGCAAGCATAATTATGCACAGAGACAAACACATAAATTATTCTATATTGTTGGACATGAAGATATTACAGCCAATGTTTCACAAAACAACTATTTTCACACTGCAGTCTATGCAGTATTCAATCTCAGAAATGTATTACAAAAGTTTACTACTTAAAATGTGGTTTTGGAAAATATGAATCATTAGCTGATATTTGCACAAGTTTCACAAGTAAAATCTTGATATGTTCAACTGATTATAAAAATAATATAATAACAAGAACGAAAAATCTTCCGGTACGCATTCATAATTAACAATTTCCAAATGAACGTCATTGTTGTATTGTATAACTTTCAATGCTATTTGCGTACGTAATCACGCAACGGACATACAGTAGTTCTGAAAGGCTACAGAAAGACTAATTGAATTCCTAATCATTCTTAAACTTTGTTAGAAAGTGTTAAAACTGCTTAACACAGATGAAAACGTTGCCTTTTTATTTTAATCGCAGCCCTTGTAAGTCCTTAATGTATCTGGATATTTTAGTGTAGCCCTGTAAATCTGAAGGTTAACAAAATCATATTCTATACAAAATATTATTTTAGCAAATTAACAATAAATGACCATCCCTTTATGATTTTTACAAAAGAAAGTTCTTTAAAAGTAATTTATAAAAATGTCTATCATAAAATGAAATGCATTGGCCTTTTTTGGGGGTGACCCTGTACACAAACCTGTTGCACAGGACCTATTAATGACGTTTAAAATTGAGAACATTGCATAGTGAATTTGAATAACATAATTTTTTAAAAATTCCGAAAATATTTACGGACGTTGGAAGCGGGAACACGGACAGATAGACAGATAAACAGTCGGACAGATAGATGCACAAATTGAAATCATGTTCACACTTAAAAATGTTAAAAAGTGTTAAATCGCTTAATAGTATACGAAAATTGAATTCCATCAAATTTCCAATAAAAGCCCTGATTGTAACTGCATATTTTTGTTTGGTCCTGTACATCTAATGTTCTGTAGAATGTACTCTTTTGTGCATATGAATAACATATTTCAATTTTATTAAGATTTAATCAAAGTAAAAGTTACTAAAATTTGGTTTATAGAGATACCTCTCAAATAACGAATGTTTTTGAATACTTTCGGGTGTCCCTGTACACAAACCAGTGGTGGTATTAACTTCATTTTCTGCAGTAAACATTCGATAGTGAACTTGAATAATATATTTCGATTTCATTTAAATTTGTGTAAAATGAAGGACTTAAAATATAGTTCATAAAAATACGTTTCGTAGAACACAGTGCTTTGGAATTCTTTTGGGTGTCCTTGTACACAAGACAGTAGAGATATTCACTCTATTTTCAATAAAGAATATCCGATAGTGAACTTGAATATCATATACCAGTTTCCAGAAAATCAATGAATATTTACGAGAGTTAGAGGGCGGGTAGACAGACAGACAGACAAATCAAAGTCACCAACACTTTTCAGTCTTGTTGGAAAGTGTTAAAAACATTTAGAAAGTGATAAAAACGATTAATATAATCTAAAATGCAATTCCAGTAAATTTCCAACAATACCGGTTAACGTAACTGAATATTTTTGCGTAGCCCTGTAAATCTAATGCTAATCATACTGTGTTCTATAGAAAGCATTCCTTTGTGCATATAAATAATATATTTCAATTTTATTAAGATTTGTGCAAAGTAAAGTTCTTAAAATTCGGTTAATAGAAATACCTCTCATAGAACGTAATGCTTTGCAATATTTTCGGGTGTCCCTGTATATAAACCAATGATGATACTGAAAATAGAGTAGTAGACTTGAATAACATGTTTCAATTTCATTAACATTGGTGTAAAATAACGGCATTAAAGTATGGTTTATAGAAATACCTCTCATGGAACACAATGCTTTGGAATACTTTCGGGTGTCGCTGTACACAAACCAGTAAAGGTAGTCACTCCATTTTCAATAGGGAACATCCGATAATGAATTTGAATAACATACATCAGTTTCAAGAAATTCTATGAATATTTACAGTAGTTACAGCGTGGACGGACAGACAGACAAACCGAAGTCATTAACACTTTTCAACCTTGTTAAAAAGAAAAAAAAAAAAAAGAAAAGAAAGAAAGAAGATGAAGAAGAAAGAAAAAAAAACCCCTAAGCCCTTTTTACTTTCTTCTATATGTAATATAGAGAAAGTACTGGATTCGCGAAAATTTTCGAAGTCCACTTTTTGATGGATTTACATGTTTTGGGATATGGAGAACACGAATTAATAGTTTTTAGAAAATGTCTGTCTGTCTGTCTGTCTGTCTGTCTGTATCATTTTTTTGTGGACGCTGTATCTCACGAACCAATGACTGAAATTTAACCAAACTTGGTATTTAGTTGCACCCTGACAAAAACTGGTGCTGATTAGATTTTGGGATCACTCGCTCAATAGGTGGCGTTGTGATCGCATTTTATGCAAATTTTTAACATGGCAGCATAGGACAAAATTCCGTATAAATGGGCATAAAGAGAGTTATTTTACACTTGTGATTGTAAAATTAATATGAATTATTGATAATAGTAGTAGTTAGCTAGGAAAAAAATTTTGTGCATGGGGGGGCATCGGTTCCCCCCCTGGGGGGGAAAATCCCCCCCCGGGGAAGTAACTTTTCAAGATGGGTATCTTTCGAAAGGTCTCGTTGATAATAGTAATAGTTAACTTGGAAAAAAAATTTGTGCATGTGGGGGCATCGGTTGCCCCCCCACCGGGGGGGGGGGAAGTTCCCACCCGGGGGGGCAAAATTTCAAGATGGGTATCTTTCGAAAGATCTCGTCAATACCTTTAAAACGAATGGTTGAACGATAAATCTGTGATAATTTAAACCAAAGTTATCGATTTTTTTTACTTTTAACAAAAAAAAACTTAGAAAAATATCGCAATTTTTTTTTTTTTTTTTTTTTTTAAACGAAATTTAACCAAACTTGGTATTTAGTTGGTCCCCGACATAAACTGGTGCTGATTATGTTTGGGGATCAATAGCTCAACAGGTGGCGCTGTGATAGCATTTTATCTAAATTTTTAATATGGCAGCATAGGACAAAAATTCGTATAAATGTGCATAATTAGAGTTGTTTTAAACTTGTGATTGTAAAATTAATATGAATTATTGATAATAGTAGTATGTAACTAGGAAAAAAAATTTCTGCATGGGGGGGCATCGCTTCCCCCCCGGGGGGAAGTACCCCCCGGGGGGGATAAATTTTCAAGATGGGTATCTTTCGAAAGGTCTCGTCAATACCTTTAAAACGAATGGTTGAACTATAAATCTGTGATAATTTAAAACAAAGTTATCGATTTTTTTCACTTTTAACAAAAAAAAAAAAAAAAAAAAAAAATTAGAAAAAAAAAAATCGTACTTTTTTTTTTTTTTTTTTTTTTTTTTTTTTTTTTTTTTTAATATATTGTTACTGATTGAATATGTATAGGTAAATATAGAAGAAAGTCTTGTGGTGGCCACAACATACTAGTTTACTTTCTTCTATATGTAATATAGAGAAAGTATTGGATTCGTAAAAATTTTCGACCTCGGGTTTTTGATGGATTTACACGTTTTGAGAGCTGTAGAACACGATTTGACCATTTTTAGAAAATGTCTGTCTGTCTGTCTGTCTGTGTGTGTGTGTGACAAAATTTTGTGGTAACTGTATCTCAAGAACTACTGCACAGAATTTCATACAAATCGGTATGTAGTTTCACCTTGACATAAATTAGTGCCTATCAACTTTTGGTAAAAATTGTCTTACAGGTTGCGTTGCCATCCCGCTTTTTCTAAATTTTTAACAGGGTGATATAGGGCACAATTTTGTATAAATGTGCATAAAGAGAATTATTTTTTAGTAATGATTATGAAATTTACAAGAATTATTTATAATAGAGATAGTCAACTGGGAAAAATTTTTTGTATGCGTAGGAGCTTCGCCACACCCCCTCGAGGGGAGTAAATTTTCAAGATGGGTATCTTTCGAAAGGTCTCGTCAATACCTTTAAAACGAATGGTTGAACTATAAATCTGTGATAATTTAAAACAAAGTTATCGATTTTTTTTACTTTTAACGAAAAAAAACTTAGAAAAAAATCTTTTTTTTTTTTTTTTTTTTTAACGAAATTTAACCAGACTTGGTATTTAGTTGGCCCCTGACATAAACTGAGGCTGATTAGATTTGGGGATCAATCGTTCAACAGGTGGCGCTGTGATCGTATTTTTTCTAAATTTTTAACATGGCAGTATAGGAAAAAATTTCGTATAAATGTACATAATGAGAGTTATTCTTAACCTGTGATTGTGAAATTAATATGAATTATTGATAATAGTAGTAGTTAATTAGGAAAAAAAATTGGGGCATCGCTTTCCCCCCTCCCAGTGGGGTGTGTAAATTTTCAAGATCGGTATCTGTCGAAAGGTCTCGTCAATACCTTTAAAACGAATGGTTGAACTATAAATATGTGGTAATTTAAAACAAAGTTATCGATTTTTTTTACTTTTAAGAAAAAAAAAATCTTTGAAAAAAATCGTATTTTTTTTTTTTTTTTTTTTTTTTTTTTTTAAATATTGTTACTGCGTGAATTTGTATAGGAAAATATAGAAGAAAGTCTTGTGGTGGCCACAACATACTAGTTTTGTTTTTTAGGTAATAATAAATATAAAATTCTGCACAAAACAGATTTTAATTTAGTACGATGGGACTTATTTTAATTTATCTTTCCATATAAGGACATGCAGTAACTGTGTTTCATTCTGAACATCGGTTACTATGCCATAATCCATCCTTCCGTTTATAAGGGCATGCAGTACCTGCTGTATTTCATTCCAGAGCATCGGTTATTATATTCATTTCAAGTATTCCGATGACATTCTGTAATCATCCAGTGATGTCAAATTTGGTTCCATATTAATGAATCTCAATGAATTTGTTTATACTTTTCATTGGTGTGTATAACTGGTGTGACGCGTGTGCAAGGACACTCAAACGAATTGTCTACCATTACAGTCTGTAGACGGTATTTTTTATAATTGCATTTTAACATGATTATTCTATACATTGCACTTATTTAAATAAACAACATTAATGCAATGTTAAAAACCAAGGTATCTTTGAAAAATTGTCGGCATAGAATAGGTAATTAGTTTACAGGGCTACACAAAATAATTACGATAATTTAAGCAATCATTTTGCATGAAATTCAGTACAAGTGTTTATCAATTTAAAGGAATTAACACATCGATAGGAGTTACAGGCAAATATATACATACACATATATACAGATAGATATAAACAGACGAATGCAACAGGGGAGGGGAGTTGATGGGCGCTAACCCTCTCGTAATCATATCTATTTATGTAGTGAATTAATCATATATATATAATTATTTTAAATGCTATATAATAAGTAAAAATGATTTGTTGAGTAATGAAGGATACAAATAGGACGTTGAGGCTCCTGATCTGCAGATTCACTATTTTATAATAGATGATAGTCAACTTAGATAATTTTTTTGTATACGTAGCAGTTATAAATTCATTATTACATCTTGTTTAGACTTGAAATGTTTCTGTGTTTACCCTTACAATATCGAAGCGTCGAAAATTTTTAACCGAACTTGGAATAGCAGAAATGGTGCAAAATATTTCAGATATTGATTCTGATGCAGACTCTTAATGCAGTGATAGTGATACTATAATTCGTCTTAGATTAACTGAAACACATTTTCCAAAACTTTGTTCAAAAGAAACTACTAAGAAAGTAAGACGACGATGCTTCGTTTGTCATACATTACCGCAATAATCCTCCAAAACGGAGAATGAATTTGTTTGTGCGATTTCAAGAATTGTAACGTAGGACTGTATGTAGATCCCTTTTTTCAAAAATTTCATACTAAAAAAAGAATTTTAAGTAATATGTTTAGTTGTCAAATGCATAATGTCAAAAGTCATTAAATATTGTAAGTAAATACTAAAAAAAAAAAAAAAAACCTGAAGCACCACATGACTTTGTTATAAACCCTTTGGAATATATATATATACACTCATGTCCAGAATTATTTTTACATATCCAAAACTAATGATATTCAATGAAATATCCAATCAATGTGATCCATTTTTGCAGAAAATGTGTGAAAAACAAGCCTAATTAGCATTATCCAATCAAAAGTAATCAAACGATTCTGTGATATGCAAATTTAGGCTTACGTTATCCGACGCTGAATCAAGCGCTTTGCGCAAAGTGAATAACTTAGTGAATCTCTGCGATATAGCGTTTGATTTTAGTGTGTAAGAACTCAAATCGGTTTGCTATGGCTTCGAAGTATCATTTGGAAGAATCTATGAAGTGGCGACTCATCGGCCGTTTAGAAGTAGGGCAGCTTATCTTGAAAGTAGCCAGATGTCTGAATATTTCAAGTCAGACAGTCTCTAAATTATGGAAACAGTTTCGAAACAATGGAATTGTTGTAAGAAGGCCTGGACAAGGTCGTAAACGAATGACAACACCTTCTGAAGATCGATATTTGGCACTAACTGCCCGTCATAACAGGAAATCTACTGCTCGCCAGTTAATTTCAGAGCTTGTAGCCGCCATTGGAACTGCTGTATCACAGCAAACGATATACAGAAGGTGAAACATAGCATCAAATAAAATAATAGAATGCATAAAATAACTTTACTTAATGCTTCCTTTTGGGTCAGATGTCTTCATTTTTTCTTGGTTTAATATCCTGCCGAATTAACTTCAACATTAATTCATGACTCTTAAAAAAACACGATTATTTAATAAAGTTATGTACATGTATTTACAATTTAGTTGACTATATAAAGTATATTACAATTCTTTCATACGCCATTTCAGCGTTCTATCCTTTTCGAACACAATCTCGTTCTACATCCTAAGTAAAAACAAAAACGTGGTTGTTGCCAATAAAAAAAAAGGAAATAAACATCAAATAAAATAAAAGTTCGAAAAAGTCTTTTAGTTCATAAAGTTTATGGAAAAGAGAAAGTTCGGTTTCGTAACATCCTCCCCACCTTGAGCAGGGAAGGACATACGACGTGCTCAACCTGGATCGTCATAGTCCACACCAAGGAGCTGCACTGGCTGCACTATGTGACAATATCGGTTTTGTTGTTGTAGATTAGGGCAGCTTTCATCACGAAGTGCCAAGGGGCACAAACGTTGACATAGACATAACAGTTCACCATTTTTGGGTTTCAGTCTTACTACGCAAAATTGTCCATTTCTGCCTTTATACAATCTCAACACTTTAGCCATAGGCCACTGAAGACGTTTTAGATTATTATCTTGAATTAGCACTAAATCACCACCTTCTTTAAATGTGGTAGAATGTTTTAGCGAAGCAAATTCTGGAAGTGTTCCTAAGTATTCATTACAGAATCTTTGTCGAAGTTCTTCTCTTAACTTTTGCTGATAGGCCTATTTCTTCTTGAACTTCATTGTATCGATCAAGTCTAGATCAGTGACTCCTATTTCACGTATGTCCTTTAAGAATATTTCGGGAGTGAGAGGTGTTAAGTCACTTGGATTTTCCAACATGTATGTGAGAGGTCGCGCATTAACTATACTTTCTGAATCACAAATTAAAGTATATAGCTCTTCGTAGTCAAGCTGTGCTTTTCCAAGAATTCTCTTCCAAATAGCCTTTAATATTCTTATCATACGTTCCCAAATGCCTCCCCAACACGGAGCTGGTGGAGGGTTGAACTTCCACTTAATTTTTCTTACTGTTGCGTATTCTACTACTTGTTTCCAATCTATAGAACTTAATTCTTTGTACTTTTCTTCAATTATTCTAAATGTTACATTATAATCTGCTGATAAGACAATTGAATATCTGAATTTACGTGAGTCTTCTTTCATTGAAATTCTGGTACAGACACTAATTAATTCTTTCTCGTCAATAAATGTCGGAAAGTTAAATTTGTTCCTAGACTGATTAGAAAAACATTTCTCTTTTGCATATTCTAGCACTGCATATTTCGCTTTATTAAGTTCTTCGACTGTTAAGTTAGATAATAAGCAGTTTTCTGTTGACTTCTTTGCATTTTCACAAAATCGAAGAATCCAAGCTGAAACGTTTAGCATATTTTGGTACAAATAACATTTTTCGTAAAGATCATATTCTTGAGTAGAAACATCAATTGCTGTTGCAACTGTTTTTCTTTGTTCTGAGTATATAACTTCATCATCAGGAAAAATGTCATTTAAGTCGAATTCTGAAATTCTGCGAGGAATCTTTATATTTCTTAATAATTCTAGCTGTTCTTCCCATTTTCTAAAGAATTATGTCATTTCTTCTGTCAACGGAGAATCCCAATTAAATTTTTCTTTCCAACATTTTTTCATCAGTTTTGGCATCAAAGTGGCTGAACTTGTATAACTGATGGAATCAAATATTTTATTAACCACAGGAAGAACTGATCTCTTTGTAATTAATTTAAGTTCTTCTTTATCATTAGATGAATTTATAATTCTTATTGTGTCTTCTTTCTTATTCCAGATCAGCCCCAAAATGGCTATATCAGAATTTTCTTCATATTCTATCTTCATGTCATTAAGATAATCTTCATCTAGTAAGTTTTTATCATTTTGTGTATTCTGCCAACCTCGGAGATCTAATTGAGCTGATGCCAAAATTTGTCTTGATGTTTTTATGAATCCTCGCAATTCTTCTGTACTATTTACATTGGAAATATAGTTATCTACATAAACTGACATTTTCAGCTTATTAGCTATATCTTTGTTCTTCGATCCCTTCTTTAAATACATTTTGGTAAGTCTCTAAATTTTCAGACGTCTTCAATAATTTCAACTTTGATAATAATCTTTTTTCTGCTTTTTTTTCGATTTGAGAGTATTGGAGGATGATCTTTAAGCCATAAGAGAGGTACAACGTATCTCCCCTTCGAATCCCGTTTAACTGTTGAATTAAATAAGTCTAGAGTTACTTTATTCAAATCATCTCTTTTTCTACTTTCTACAGGATCCCTTATGCCCAAAAGATCTAACTCCCATAAGTTACTGAATTTTTCATTTTGATTCTAGAAAATAAAGATACTACAAGCATAGAGCTATCACTATTACAATTAGTTTCAGTAATTTTACCCATTAAGGTCCACCCCAGTAGAGTTTCTACAGCAGCTAATCCACTAGATTATATGATTACCCGTCAAAAGTTTTCCATAAATATCTGCACCAATAAGTATATCAATATTGTTATTTCGGTCAAGAGTTTTATTAAAATTTTCAACATCTGAAAATATTATCCCATACTCTTCAGCTTCCCTTACCCACGGGCCATTTCTAATTTTAGGAATATCAGAACAGATTACTTCCTGGTCATAGACCTCAAAATTACACATATAATCTTCAGAGAGAGAACTTATATGTATTCTATAACTATTATGTGTCCTAGTTTCTTCAACGCCTCCGAAAAGGCTGTGTGTCATTTTCTCGTGTCCTAATACATCGTAACCCATTTTAGAAATAATTTCTTTAGTTGCGTAACTACGCATTGATCCTGTATCAAAAATTACCCTACAAGGTATTTCTTTCTTACCATTCCTTAATTTAACAGTCACAGTTTGCAACAAAACATCTTTCATATGTGTTCTATTCCCCAGTACTTTATTATTAATAACCTCGCTTTCTTTAGAAACGGGTTTCTTATCCTCAACTTGGCTAACTGTTTTAGATTCCGAACACATAATTTTTAAATGTCTTCTATTACACACTTCGCATTTTACCTGACTTCTACAGAATTTCGCAATATGCTGCCGTTTTAAACATATAAAACAAAATCCATGTTTCATTAAAAAATCTTTCTTTCTCTGTAATGGATAACTAGAAAAAACCTTACATTCAGTTAAAACATGTTTTTCCCCATTACAGACGAAACACAAATTAGAATATTTATCTGTATCATTTAACAAATTAGAAGCAGTTGGATATTTAGAAATATTCTTATTATTTAGAAGCTTTTCGTTTTTTGCACTTTGGAAGGAAGAATATGATTGAGAACTAAATTATCTTTCGCGACTATCTTTTGTCAAAAACTGAGCCTTTTCCCTGTATGTTATTTCAGTTTTCAAAATATCAAGAACCCTTGAAACATCCCAATTTTCATCTAAATCGCATTGTTTTGCAATTTCCAAAACAATATCCTGAGGTAATAATTTAATCAATATTGGACAGAGTAGTGAACCATAATTATCAGATTTTATTTCTAACGCATCTAAATTTCTAATCTCAGTCTGACAAGTATCCAACAATTTCCAAAGAGCAATTATATCATTTGATTTTTTAACAGGAGTTAAATTCAAAAGCTTATTTAAATGAGAATTAATAACTACCGTCTTTTTTCCAAATCTTTCTTTTAAAGTTTCTATTGCAGTCTGATAATTATTATTCGTTAAGCTAAAACCTTTTATCGCATCGGACGCCACACCTGTCAAATAACTGCGAAGGTAATTAAATTTATCAATATTAGAAATTGCGCAATTTTTATTTATTGCTGAATCAAATTGATCATAAAATCTCTGCCAATCAGACGGATCGCCGCGGTATTTTTCTATAGTAAGACGAGGAAGATTTACGTAAGGGGATTCAAACGGGCGAACTATTGCACTCTCTTCTATCTTATTATTTTGCATTAAAATAGGAACAAGCGGTTTTTCCAACTTAGAAAGTGCTTTTTTAACTTTGGTCTTATGTATGACAATGCTCGTGTTATATTCATCACATTTTAGTACTTCAGACTCGACTTCTCTTACGTCAGTAATAATCGAAAATATCTGAGAATCTAAATTATTTATTTAATTTTCTTTAAGATCTAATTCGGAAAGTAATTCTTCAAGGTCATCTTCAGAATAATTTTTTTCAAGTAATTTTGTTTCAATTTTCTTAAATAACTTTGTCGTCTGCGTTCTAACCGTAGAACGTTTAGCTTTAATTACTGCATCCATAATATGTAAAAAGAGTAGCAAGTTCTATAACTTATGTTAATTTCTGTAATAATATACTCGCTGCCCATTATTACATTCAATTTTACAATTAAAATTACTTCTTTGCAGTAAATCAAACTATCAGCAGAAACAAATCACTTAAAATAAATTATTTGTTCATATAAAAATGATCATTATTTATTCTTTCTTTAAACTGAAATTATTCCGTAATATAAATTAGATCAACATTTTTTTTTAAATTATTATTATTCTTTATAGTTTTTATTCTAAACATTATTATGCAATATCAAATTAAAATTAAAAACATCTGGTCTTCTGTTCGGGCGCCAGATAAAGCCATCAAATAAAATAATAGAATGCATAAAATAACTTTACTTAATGCTTCCTTTTGGGTCAGATGTCTTCATTTTTTCTTGGTTTAATATCCTGCCGAATTGTGTGGTAACTTCAACATTAATTCATGACTCTTAAAAAAACACGATTATTTAATAAATTTATGTACATGTATTTACAATTTAGTTGACTATATAAAGTATATTACAATTCTTTCATACGCCATTTCAGCGTTCTATCCTTTTCGAACACAATCTCGTTCTACATCCTAAGTAAAAACAAAAACGTGGTTGTTGCCAATAAAAAAAAGGAAATAAACATCAAATAAAATAAAAGTTCGAAAAAGTCTTTTAGTTCATAAAGTTTATGGAAAAGAGAAAGTTCGGTTTCGTAACAGAAGGCTTACTGAAAGAGGCCTTTGGCTGGGATTGCGGTGCCTCGTTCTTAAGTCTTATCTTAAATGTTACGAACTTTCGTAGATGGGCGTGGTTAAGAACGATCTTAACTTGGTATTGCGGTGCCTCAAGCGTAAGTCCTCCGCGTGTCCTCGTAAGAGAAAGCCAGCCAGCCAATGGGAGACGCAGAGCGAGCTATGTGAGGTTGTCGTAAGATAGTGAGACACTGCAATACGACTTGCGTTTTGTTTACATCTTAAGACAGAGTTTGTGCGTAAGATAGTGTTGAGCGAGGCACCGCAATCCCAGCCTTTATGCTAGAAAGCCAAGGGTATGTGTTTCACTGTCTTCACAACAGAGGAGGGATCGCTTTAATTGGTGCAAAGAACATCAGAACTGGAGTCAACACCAATGGTCCCATGAGTCCCATGTTCTGCTTACTGATGAGTCAAGGTTTAGTTTTACAGGTGATTCTAAACGTCTTTACATATGGAGGGAGTCAGGAACACGAAATTATCCCTCAAACATAATGGAACATGACCGTAGTACAGGTATGATGGTATGGGAGGGGGGGGGGGAATAATGATCAATGGACGTACGCCCCTACACGTTTTCGACAGTGGATCTGTGACCGGCGAGAGGTTTCGGGATGAAAAGATTACGAAGTGCTCGTTGTAGGGCCCGAGGTCTTAGGCACGCCGCACACCGAAGAAACAATCGCGACTTGAACGACATAAGAGACAATCCCTAGCATTGCCGCTAACTTTTACTTTAATGCATACGCACACCACAGAGACAAGCGTCATGTCTTATCAGTCGAACGCGTGTCTCCCGCTTGTCGCTCGAATCGCGTATGCTACAAATTGACGCACTTGTCGCTTATGTTGCAACATGGCGGCGATAGATATTTGACAACTGTGGGTAAATTTAAATAACACTGGGCTCAATGCAGTCGCTTTTTCAATACTAATAACTTTAATAGAAATATTTAGTAATCCTTTGCAATATTTTTCTTCGATTGCATATCACGAAGATTGCTTTGTATAAATAATAGTATTAAGACAAAAGTGACTACGCTGAGTCCTACAATGACAATACCAAATTCAAGTCCGTGTAATATACAACAAACAATCAATAAAGTTCAGATAGAAAGGAAAAATATATTAAAATCAAAAAATACGGGTGAAAACAAATTATAGGATAAAAATTTTATGCAATAACCCCCATTATGTATTAAAATATCGCTCTAGAATTTCATCTATTTCCGATAAAAGAAACGAAACAAGTTTCATAGCAAGGGGTGCGTGGCTTAGGGGTAAAGAATTGAGCTCGTGTCCCAATGGACATCGGTTCGACCCTCGCCGGGGAAATTTTTTATTTTATTTTTTATTTTTTAAATAGAAAAATAATTTAAGAAAAAGATAATGATTAAATGTTACTATTTTTCTTTTTTTAAATAGATATATTCTATAGAAAAACAATAAAAAGGAAAAATAGAGAAAAATTATTCATTTAAAGGGAAGAAGGTCAAATATAGGAATTTAGTACAATGTTAATAACATCTTGGAAATTATTGGGTTTTTGCATCATTTTGCAATTTTTTATTGATAACTATTCAGATTTAAAAGCAACGTTTTCAACTGGAAACTATTAATTTAAATTTAACAATAAAGAAAAAAATATAAGGTGCAATATAAATTTTTTTTCTTAAATTATTCATTTATTTAAATTATTAAGAAAAAAAAAAAAAAAAACTTTTTTTAGCTGGGAAAAAAAAATATAATAATAATAATAATTTTATAGAATATATGTTTGCATATCAATAATAACTTAATTAAAGCAGACAAACTTTGTTTTCTGCTAGAAACAGGATATAAAACATTAAATAAAAATTTAAATAAAACATTAACAAAATAAAGGAATAAATGAAAATAAATAAATGAAATAAAAAAATTATTTTCCCCTAAATTATTCATTTATTTAAATGATAAAGTAAAATAATAATTTTTTTTTAAGTTAAAATCTATATATATAAAAGAACACTTCCTGAGTGAGTGAGTGAGTGAGGGGGTGATCTATCAACGCCCATACTAAACCCCTGGACCTAGAAACATGAAATTTTGTGACAATGTTCTTTCTATGACGTAGGCATTTACTAAGAAGCGATTTTACAAAATTCGCCCCTCAAGGGGGGGAGGGGGGCAAAACCTGATTTCACAAAATCCTTCATATCTCAAACAAAAAAACAGATATCCGTAAAATTTTTGCTTTAAAATATAGCTAATACAAATGTCTAAAAACCAATTTCTGGAATTTTCAAAATTCGGTCCCCAAGGGGGGGCGGGGGGGGGGCAAAATGTGATTTCACATGCGTAAAACGTGATTTCGCATAATCCTATATATCTCAAACAAAAAAATATATATGCGTGAAATTTTTTCTCTAAAATATTGCTTATGCAAATATCTAAAAACTAATTTCTGGAATTAGAGAAATTCATCCCCCAGGTGGGGCAGCAGGGGGGGGGGAGGTGGCTAAGGGGCAAAAACAAATAGAAATAGAGTTAGGGCGTTCAAAATTGATACAGATAGGTTTTAGAGGCCTGCAAGTCGAATGAAGATATTTTCGATTGTGTAAAGTTATTAGGAGGGGCAGGAAGGGGGGGAGGGGAGAGGGGGGCAAAAAATAAATATAGAGTTAGATCGTTCAAAATTGGTATATAGAGGTTTTCGATACCTACAAATCGATTTCGGATATTTTCGAATTTGTAAAATTATTAGGAGGGGCGGGAAGGGGGGGTATGGTCAAAAACTAATAGAAATACAGCTAGGCCGTTCAAAATTGGTACAGATAGGTTTTAGAGGCATGCAAGTCGAATGGGGATATTTCCGAAAGTGTAGAGTTATTAGGAGGGCCGGGAAGGGGGGGCAGAGGGGCAAAAAAAAAAAAAAGAAAATAGAGTTAGATCATTCAAAATTGGTACATAGAGGTTTCCAATACCTACAAATCGATTGCGGATAGTTTCGAATTTTTAAAATTATTGGGAGGGCGGGAAGGGGGGGAGTAGAGCGGCAAAAAAATAAAAATAGAGATATATTGTTCAAAACTGGTGCATAAAGGTTTTTGATACTTACAAATCGATTGCGGATATTTTCAAATTTGTAAAATTATTAGGATAGACAGGATGGGGGGGGACGAAGTGGGAAAATAATAGAAATAAGGGTTAGAGCATTTTGGGAATTTTTTCCGAAGGCAGTGAGAACCCGGTGCGACATTTTTCCTACTCAGATTTTGTTTCTCTTTTTTTTCACGTGATAAAAATTAATGCAATTTTGAGAATTCATTATAGTGATTCATTTAAAAATAGGGACCAGCGAAGCGGGCGTTGCCTGCTAGTACTTTAATAATTCAACAACGAAAAATTAGTTTTTAAATTTCATTTATTTATTTTTTCTTAAATTATTCTTTTATTTTTATTTTTAAAAATTAAACATTTTTTAAATAAGAAAAATTAACTTTTATTTTATTCATTCATTTAAATGAATATAAATTAAAATAACTAAATAAAAATAAATAATTGAATAAATAATTGAAATATAAATAAAAAGTGCGATATAAAAATTATTTATTTATTTAATAATAAAGTTTTTTTTTTTTTTTTTTTCCGGTTGAAATAAAATATTTTAATAATTTAATAGACTATTTACTTTTACATAACAATAGTAACACAATTAAAGCAAACGATCAACTTTTTCTATTAGAACGTGTTTATCAAATGTTAATTATAAATTTAAATAAAACATTACCCCCCCCCTTTCCCCCACAAAAATATGAAAATTACTTTCCCTGAAATCAAAGAAAAATTAAGTGTTTTTAGTTAGAATATAATATTTAATTTAAAAAAAAAAAAAAAAGACTATTTTTAAATTTAATAATTATTTTCTCCTTAAATTCTCTTTTATCTTTTTTTTTTTTTTCTGTTTTACTCGAAATTATAATAGATTTAGAAATTATAATCTCCTTATATTAAAACCTGAAATCTCAAAAGTCAACAAGCACACGTGATCAAAAACGCTTCCTTCGCAGGAAGTGTCTGTCGCTTCGGTGTGAGTGTGAAACTCGAGTCGCTTGCGCCGCGTCTCCAATTCAAGAAACGTATCGCGTATGCCGCTGTCGCTTGCCTCTTTGGTGTGCGGCAGGCCTTAGAGTCTTATGTCAGACTTTTCAGAGGTGCATATGGATCTGACTTTTTATTTATGGACGATAATGCTCGTCCACATCGAGCAAAGCTTGTTGACGAATTCCTTGAAAGTGAAGGCATTGAGCGAATACCGTGGCCAGCAAAGTATCCTGATCTTAATGCAATAGATAACTTATGGGACTACCTTGGAAGAGCAATTGCGCATAGATATCCTCCTCCTAGAAATATAAATGCTCCGAAGATGGCATTACTTGAAGAGTGGAGCTTAATTCCCCAAACTTTGGTTAACAATGTTATTGCCAGCATGAAAACACGTTGTGATATGTGTGTACAAGTCAGGAGAGATCATATTCCATATTAAATTCGTAAGGCTTAATTCTGTTCTGCGTTTTTCCTTTTTTTCTGAGCTCTCTTTGTCACATTTTATTACCATTTTTAATGTTTCATGCTACAATTTTATATTATATGCAATGCCCTTGATTTTTTCCTTTGTTATTTATGTGTCACAGTGTTATATAACATTCCAAAAAAAAATCACAAGATCATAGTTCACAGTTTCTGAGAAATCCGTGAATTTATGCATGTAAAGATAATTTTGGACATGAGTATATATTGTTATGAAAACATTGGCATTTTTGTGTGATGTAACTGATTCGTAAATAAACCGACAGGTTCTAGTCTACAAAAATTCCTGAAAAAACAAGGGGGGGGGGGGAAAGAGAGATGGACAAAACGAAATCATTAACACTTTTCAACTTTGTTCGAAAGTGTTAGAAACTTGCATAGTTCCCTTATAGCAAATCATCTTCCAGGAACATCGCTAAGATAATCTGAAGGGAAAGAAAACCACAAAGACATCCCGAGGGTAAGTCCTGGTTGGTAGATGTGCTGTTCCATTTTTATCGTTATGTAACCGATATAAATGGAAACATTGTAATTTTTTAGATTTCGAAATAACTAAAATGGGACATTTATTTCAACACCCAATTCAGTGACATTCCGAAACTTATCATAAAACTTAGGATTGGGTAAATATACTAGCATGTATGTGTGAGGACCTAATAAGTATTACCAGTTGTCATCTGATATGTGTGTGTATGCTTTAATAAAACATAGCAAGAACTTCAATTATTGCAGTCAGATGCCCTTACTTATTAAGTTTTAACAACTAGTTATATAACATCGAGGAAAATGCTATGGAATAGCTATGCTATGTTTTCAGCCTGTGAAACTTCGACAAATTTTTCTTCTACAACGAAATCTTTCTTCTAACTATAATGTGGCGCAAGAATCACAGCAGGATCGAACAAATTATACCAGCAGATGCACCTAATTAAAACCTCGATGATCAGCACATCACTGCTATAAGTATATATCAAGAATATACTCATATATAATTTTGATATGTACTTGAGTATATATAAAAAATATTCTCATATTATAAGTTCATTATTGCACTGCAATTCATTTTCTAGTGAATATTAATTATATGTAACCAAGAGATAATATGAGTGTAAAAGTGCTTTCAGTGTTTGCCTGGTTTCTTAGGGAAAGCTTGACAATATCAACAACATATGTGATTTTTTATCATGGTCTATTGGAATTAATTAAAAGGTCATCGAAATAAGCAAAAAATCCCTTTATAGCAGAAACAAGGGGGGGAGGGGGGACTTATTATTATTCCGCTTAAATGAGGAGCAAACATTCAAACCGTGTTTTTTCCTTCGGACATAATTTTTCAGACGACACAAAATGCAATCAACTAAAAAATAACTAAACATAAAACCTAATTATCATTTATTTAGATATATTATTATAGGTACTAGTAAAATATGTAGACATAGTATTTTTATGCTATATGTTAAGTTGAAAGAAAACATAACTAACTCAATTTTTTTATTTTTGATGAAAACAAGGTTTGAATGTTTGCTCTTCAAATATAGATACGCAGTGATAGAAAAATAGAGATGTGCTAAAGAGATTATGTACAAAATAACGGATGCGAACTTTCTCCATCAACAACGGAGAAAATGCTCATTTTGAAGTGAATTTTATTATTATTATTATTTAACATTTTACAATTTGAATTAAAATTTAAATAAATAAATAAATAATAAATTTTGAACGAATATGAAAGCGAATTTGTTTTTATTATTAATAGTATGTGTCTTTCAAATGTCATACAACAATTATTACGCCTACCTTAATCTTTTGATTATCTTCAAATTTATACCAGTCATTTTTCTTACATCTTTTAAAATTTCTCTTAAAAAGCTTCGTGCATGCTCACTGATCTTGAATAAGTACTTATTCTGTATTTATTTATTTATTTATTTTTTTAATATACATGATTATATTCAAAAGAAAATATTTATTCTTACCTTAGTTGTCAAAATTTAGAAAGTACCTGTTGTTTTGAACAATAAAATGAAGTTATAAAAGTTATTATCTATCATCACAGAACTGCCGATTAAATAACTGGCACCGCTTCTAGATATTTCATTAACTGATCTTTAATGTATATGTATTGTTCTCAAATTTAAAGCAATGTTCAAATTGATACATAATTCAAATAGCAAAAACTAGTATGTTGCGGTCACCACATGGCTTTCTGTATTTTCCGATATAAATTCACTCAGTAAAAATAATTTATTAAAATTATTATTTATTAAAATTATCTTTCGTAATGAGATCTGACGATTTTCATTCTACAGAAGTATAACACTAAATATCCAAAGAAAGTCAATTTTATTCTCAATATGGCAACTTTTTTTTTTTTTTTTTTTTTTGAAAAAAATCGATAAATTTCTTTTAAATTATCACAGATCAGTGGTTCAACCATTTGTTTTAAAGCTATTCACGTGCTCTTTTGAAAGGTGACCATAATGAAAATTGGGCTTTCTCGGGGAGGGGGGGGGGGGGAACTTCCCTCCAGGAGAGGAAGCTATGATCCTGCATGCATAAAAGTTTTTCCTTGCATTTATCATTATTATAACAAAGAATTTTAATTTCATAATGATTCTTAACAAATAGTTTTCTTTAATCACATTTATACAAAATTTTGTCCTTACCGCCACGTTAAAAAAATTAGAAAAATCGGTATAGCAACGCTACTTCTTGGACCATTTTCACAAAAAGTTGATAAGCACTAATTTTTGTCAAGGAGCAACTACATATCAATATGCATGAAATTCTGCGGTGTAGTTTCTAAGATATAATTGCCACAAAATTTTGTCACACACGCACAGATAGGCATTTTCTAAAAAAAAATCAAATCGTGTTCTAGATTTCTCAAAACGTGTGAACTCATCGAAATCCCGAGGCCGAAAATTCTTACGAAACCATTGCTTTCTTCTGAGAAATACAGAAGAAGGTAAAAAATTATCTTTAATAACTTTTGTATTACAGAAATGTTGCAAGATTAAAAGGACAAACTTTTAAAAATTAAAACTTAGGTAGTACATACCGTGTGTGTTAGAGAAATTCTGACCATCGATTTATTTATAAATTACAATGCTGTGTAAGAAAGAAAATTACAAAGTTTTATTTAAAAAAAATAATAATAATTAGAAATTTTGAGGATTCATTTTCGTGAATTGCAAAATCCAAATTTTATACGTCCTTCATCAAAATAATAACAATAACAACGACAACTATAGCAGTAATAACGTCTTCTTAAAACATTTTCCGCTGGTTGTTATTATCCCCCTTTGAAAATAAGTTAAAAATTTTCACTAATTTCACCCAAAATTACTTTTAAATATATGCAATACACAATGTAGTAAATAAATGAATTCGAATGCATGTATTCAGTGAAATATTCAATTCTGGAAAAAATTATTACTTTCTTCTATCTTCAATAGAAGAAAGTATTGGATTCGTAAAAATTTTCGATTTCGGGTTTTTGATGGATTTACACGTTTTGAGAGATGTAGAACACGATTTTACCATTTTTAGAAAATGTCTGTCTGTCTGTCTGTCTGTCTGTGTGTGTGTGTGTGTGACAAAATTTTGTGGCGACTGTATCTCTGGAACTACTGCACAGAATTTCATACAAATTGGTATGTAGTTGCACCTTGACATAAATTAGTGCCTATCAACTTTTGGTAAAAATCGTCTTACAGGTTGCGTTGCCATCCCGCTTTTTCTAAATTTTCAACAGGGTGATAAAGGCAAAAATTTTCAAGATGGGTATCTTTCGAAAGGTCTCGTCAGTACCTTTAAAACGAATGGTTGAACTATAAATCTGTGATAATTTAAAACAAAGTTATCGATTTTTTTTACTTTTTACGAAAAAAAACTTAGAATTTTTTTTTTTTTCTCCCCTTAATTTTATCAAACTCCCACGGTTTCCGTGTTCTGACAAACTTAAACTAATTTTTGTTTTTTTCCCCTAATTTTTTCAAAGTCCCACGGTTTCCGTGTTTTGACAAACTTTGACAAAATTTTGGGTAAAATGTGAAAATTATTCTAAGTTTGTCAAAACACGGAAACCGTGGGACTTTGACAAAATTGGGGGAAAAATGCAAAAATTTGTTTAAGTTTGTCAGAACACGGAAACCGTGGGAGTTTGATAGAAATAAGGGGAGAAAAAAAAAAAGTGGGACTTTGACAAAATTTTGGGTAAAATGTGAAAATTTGTTAAAGTTCCACTTTTTTTTTTTTCCCTCTCCCCTTAATTCTATACTTTTTTTTTATTATTATTGTTACTGAGTGAATTTGTATAGGAAAAGATAGAAGAAAGTCTCGTGGTGACCACAACATACTAGTTTTTCTATTTTGGAAGTAATATTTTCGTGAAATATTGTTTTTAGATACAGTTTTATGTAATAAACATGTGCTGATAAGAATTAAAACGCGTTTTCATTTGTTGCATGTCAGAGGTAAGTATAGGCAATATGAATTAAGAAAACGTTCAAAATAAAAGTAGGAAATATTAACTATGTTCAGAAAAAAAGAAAAAGAAAATCGTCCTCAAATCTTTAGAAAGTTACACTTTTTACATTTTTATAGCCCCCCCCCCCTTTCCAATAGACAAATTTGGTAATTCAGAAAGTTTTTATTTCCATCCATAAATCCATACCGCATAAATCTATCTTTAAAAGCAACTTTTGCTACAGAATAAATCAACATTGATGCCACTATGGTCCGATTGATCTGAAAATTTATTTGCATGTTATGGGTCACCATCACACGAACTTAATAGATTTTGGTAAGTCTAGCACTTATAGATTTTTACAGGGATACAAAGAAAATTTATCCTTCTGATCTATGGGATCAAATTATTTTGAAGAGCTATAGCGTTAAATTAAACTAAGTACTATTTGAAGAAAAGTACTCATACGCCCTATTATAATTTTCTCTTTTGTTTATTTAACGATTTCTCTTACTATAAATTTATTTATACAACCCTTAATTACTTAATGTTCGGAAAATCGAGTGGAGTTACTCCAGATATTTTTCATTAATAATGATATGGAATTTTGAGAATTTATTTAAATATAGTGACCAGTGAAGTGGAACTGACTCGCCAGTAACAGTAATAAAAACAAAGGTAAGTTAACAATGAATGAAAATTTTTGCAACAAAAAGAAATATTTTCAAACTGGAAAACAATATGTAAAATATGCTTGGCCTTTCAAATGGATCAAAGTAAAATTTTTATCTTTGTTTATATAAATATAAGTGTGTGATTATCCTCTGCACTTCAAGCCAAATTTTATAAATTTGTTTATTAAAAAAAAAATAATAATAATATTATTATTATTATAGTTAAAAAAAAATTAAAGAACACGCTTTTATAGAAATGTGAACTAAAAAGCACAAAAATATGTATCTTAGTATTAAAATGCAGGGTAAGAAAAAATCGTGTGAGTGACACACCATAATATTTACATACATTTAAATCTTTAATTAAAATAATTCTAATTAAACAAAAACCATTTTTAAAAAATCTCCCCTGACTGGGCTCGAACGCTAGACCATAAAGGTTCGTAGCGCGGAGCTTTGCCTCACAGCCACAGCGTTCACGTTGGGAAAGTCTTTTTTTACAATATTGATTTTTTGTTTGCTCCCAGAGCAGTTACAAACATACATTATACATACAGACGAAGCTAATAAAAGCGTGTTAAAAATACGTCAATGCTTTAAAAAATCTCCCCTGACTGGGCTCGAACGCTAGACCATAAAGGTTCGTAGCGCGGAGCTTTGCCTCACAGCAACAACGTTCACGTTGGGAAAGTCTTTTTTTACAATATTGATTTTTTGTTTGCTCCCAGAGCGGTTACAAACATACATTATACATACAGACGAAGCTAATAAAAGCGTGTTAAAAATACGTCAGTTAATGCTCTACAAGGTATCTATTCTGCGATCCGACTGCCATAGCGACCTTCTTTAAACAACGACAGTCGTCAAATCAAAAGTCGGAATGTGACATCACGTGATCAAAATAACGACTGCCACAGTCGGAATTGAGGTATAGTCTGGTCGGAGAATAGATGCCCAGGTTTGTGCGATTGCGATAATGGTTGCAATTTTCATCGAAATAAAAGGCTTTTTCAGCTGCGTTAGTTTGAATAATTTTTTATTTTTATTTATTTATTTATTTATTTATTCATTTTTAAGATTTTTTACTGGAAAGGAAGCAACGATAGAGTTTTTTTTTTTTTTTTTTTGTATATTTTTTATTGTGGCTAAATATTTACAAAAATTTTGAATTTCATATGACATGAAATATATGTGAACTAAAATTGCTTTTATTGATTCGCCAATAAAATATCTGATTTGATGGCTTTTTAAAAAGTCATCTAACAAAAGAAGCAAATGGGTAACGAAGTTCAGACAAAGTGTTAATAACTTATAAATTATCTTACACAGGAGGAAATTTAATTAAATTTTAATCAATAACTTATGGTAATCACTGGAGAACAAATCTGTGTTCATTCACATTTTGTATTACAAACAGTTTTATTTTTCCCTTTCCCTCAAACGTGCTAAATTAAATGGCACACATGATTTACCTAACTGCAAAAAATTCATAATTAGTATTTGACATTGGCATTTAAACGTTGTTGAATTATTTTCCGTAGATGTAAAGATATGATTATGATAAAAATCACTGATAAAATACTACTGAGAAGTCCCCGCGGTTGAGCTATTTACACAAAAGATAAGAATCAATACATAAATATTTTGTCTGCATATTCTGCTTAAAAGAATTTCATCCATTTGGTGCTGAGATATGTTTATGCCAAAATTGCGAAAAGGGGTTCGGAGGAATATTTAGTAAGCACCTTTTGTTCATCAAGCAAAAATATTGGTTCAGCGCAACTTGGAACAACCCACATTCAATAGTGCACCAGAAATTCTCCGAGGGACACAACTTCCTCGACGGGGGGGCACTATATAGAGAAAGTTTATTATATGAATATTTATCAAAAACTGCAATATTGTTAAACAATATTAATGTTTACTAATATTTACTGTTTAATAATGTTACTGTTACCATATTCTATTTGTCAGTACTCCTCGTGGTTTTGGAGATCATCGTGCCATTCTCTGAGTGTACAATATTTTATTTCCACACACAGAAAAAAAAAAAAAAAAATGTGTGCAGGGGGCCCGAAGGAAAATTCTTAAGAAAAAAATTAATCTTCGTATTCGTTGATCACTGGTATATACACAGTCGAATTTCCCTAAGGGGGCCACCCATCGTGCCATAGAATATTGGCTCTCCAGAGATTGGGCTTTTCAATAGAAGTTGTCTTCTTATTCACGGAGTAAATTACAGAACAACAGCGCCACCTATCAGCTCATATGCACCTAAAGTGAAATAGTGTTTTAAAATGGCCCTCTCATATACCAAGTTTTATGTAATTATATACGATAGAATCTGACATATAGATTTCCCATTCACGGGAAAAATTGAATCGCAGGAGCATCACCTATCTGGCTATGTGCGCTGAAACTGATTCCATATAATGTTTCATAATGGGCTGTCATATTTAAAGTTATTTATAATAATACACAATAAAAACTGAGATATAGTCTTTCTCTTCTCAGAGAAAATAGCAGCAGAGCAGCGCAACTTATCGGCCGATATGCAATGTAGGGACGAGAAGCCCTACAATATCATTTAAATGTTTCCAAAGCCCTATAATATTATTTTAAATGTTCCCAGTTAATATTATCATAAATGTTTACAGTGAATATTATTTTATCTTTATAAATGTCTTTTTGTATTTTGTTTTCCAATAATATACTCTCAACAGAAAATGGTAAATAACAATTTAAGCCCCCTGTAATAATCCCACATAATACTCTAAAATTCAAAAGAAAAGATGGCTCTTAGGTAAAGAAATCGAATGGCCACGTCTCAAAAAAAAAAAAAAAAATAAACAAATAGATAAATAAAAAAAAAATCCTCTCATTAAAAAAAAAGGTAATAACTGTTCATTTTATTTTTTGATTTACAAATCAAAGGCTCTACTTATTATGATACTACACACAATTCATGAATCTCTGAACTCTCAGATATGAAACAAAAAATATCTACATCATGTGCCCTACCCCTTTCAGCAACTGACTGTTATTTACAAATCACGTATATACAAAGTGATCCATATAGATACTAATGTTACCTGCAACCTCATGCACTCTAGAGAAATATGGACCAAATCGACAATATATGGAACTCTCCGATATATTTATCGATGCACATCTCAATGTATACATAAGGACTCTTTAAATATACTGGTGCATCCTGAACACTTAATATTAGAACAATAAAAAAAAAAAAAAAAAAAAAAAAAAAAGCGGGCTTATTCATAAGCACACTTTTAATTTTTTTTTTTTTTTTTTTTCATACGAGGGGAATAGATGTAGGGACGAGAAGCCCTACAATACCATTTAAATGTTTCCAAAGCCCCTATAAAATTATTTTAAATGTTCCCAGTTAATATTATCATAAATGTTTACAGTAAATATTATTTTATCTTTAGAAATATCTTTTTTTTTTTTTTTCCAATAATATCCTCTTAACAGAAAATGGTAAATAACAATTTAAGCCCCCTGTAATAATCCCACATAATACTCTAAAATTCAAAAGAAAAGATGGCTCTTAGGTAAAGAAATCGAATGGCCACGTCTCAAAAAAATAAATAAATAAACAAATAGATAAATAAAAAAAAAATCCTCTCATTAAAAAAAAAAGGTAATAACTGTTCATTTTATTTTTTGATTTACAAATCAAAGGCTCTACTTATTATGATACTACACACAATTCATGAATCTCTGAACTCTCAGATATGAAACAAAAAATATCTACATCATGTGCCCTACCCCTTTCAGCAACTGACTGTTATTTACAAATCACGTATATACAAAGTGATCCATATAGATACTAATGTTACCTGCAACCTCATGCACTCTAGAGAAATATGGACCAAATCGACAATATATGGAACTCTCCGATATATTTATCGATGCACATCTCAATGTATACATAAGGACTCTTTAAATATACTGGTGCATCCTGAACACTTAATATTAGAACAATAATAACAAAAAAAAAAAAAGCGGGCTTATTCATAAGCACACTTTTAATTTTTTTTTTTTTTTTTTTTTTTTTTTTTTTTTCATACGAGGGGAGTAGATGTAGGGACGAGAAGCCCTACAATACCATTTAAATGTTTCCAAAGCCCTTATAATATTATTTTAAATGTTCCCAGTTAATATTATCATAAATGTTTACAGTAAATATTATTTTATCTTTAGAAATATCTTTTTTTTTTTTTTCCAATAATATCCTCTTAACAGAAAATGGTAAATAACAATTTAAGCCCCCTGTAATAATCCCACATAATACTCTAAAATTCAAAAGAAAAGATGGCTCTTAGGTAAAGAAATCGAATGGCCACGTCTCAAAAAAATAAATAAATAAACAAATAGATAAATAAAAAAAAAATCCTCTCATTAAAAAAAAAAGGTAATAACTGTTCATTTTATTTTTTGATTTACAAATCAAAGGCTCTACTTATTATGATACTACACACAATTCATGAATCTCTGAACTCTCAGATATGAAACAAAAAATATCTACATCATGTGCCCTACCCCTTTCAGCAACTGACTGTTATTTACAAATCACGTATATACAAAGTGATCCATATAGATACTAATGTTACCTGCAACCTCATGCACTCTAGAGAAATATGGACCAAATCGACAATATATGGAACTCTCCGATATATTTATCGATGCACATCTCAATGTATACATAAGGACTCTTTAAATATACTGGTACATCCTGAACACTTAATATTAGAACAATAATAACAAAAGAAAAAAAAAAAGCGGGCTTATTCATAAGCACACTTTTAATTTTTTTTTTTTTTTTTTTTTTTTCATACGAGGGGAGTAGATGTAGGGACGAGAAGCCCTACAATAACATTTAAATGTTTCCAAAGCTCCTATAATATTATTTTAAATGTTCCCAGTTAATATTATCATAAATGTTTACAGTAAATATTATTTTATCTTTAGAAATGTCTTTTTTTATCCTCTTAACAGAAAATGGTAAATAACAATTTAAGCCCCCTGTAATAATCCCACATAATACTCTAAAATTCAAAAGAAAAGATGGCTCTTAGGTAAAGAAATCGAATGGCCACGTCTCAAAAAAATAAATAAATAAACAAATAAATAGATAAATAAAATAAAAAAATTCTCACCCCACAACAAACCTCCCACATGCAAATTTTTACATTTTACAAGATTTCAGTCTTTGCTGCCCAATCAAAAAACAGGCATAAATAAGCAGCCTAATAGGCATTGACCAATAGAAAAAAATCAACGCCCCTGAACGGAGAAGGATGCGAGAGATGATTCGGACCCCAACACACCCTCACGGGCAGAGAAGATACAAGATTCGGGGAATGCTCAGATGAAGTCCTGCTCGGTCGCAATCCCTGGATTCCGTACGAAAGAGGCCTCCCAAAGATGTTAACCAGCATAAAATCTCAATAGGTGAGAATAATATCATGTTTCTTTCTATGTGGCCATTTCCCCCCTTATATATATATATATATATATATATTTTTTTTTACAAAAGTCAAATAAATAAGTAGAGCCTTTGATTTGTAAATCAAAAAATAAAATGAAGAGTTATTACCTTTTTTTTTAATGAGAGGATTTTTTTTTTATATCTTTTGATATATATAATCTAATACGTTTTGTATTTCTTGATATATAATCTAACACGGTCAATAAATAGAATTAACCTTATTAATTCTAGTTACTTTATTCATGTTATTTATTTTACTAGTCAATGATAATTGTTAGAAGTTGCAATCAGAGTGTTGATAATTTGATATAGAATCTTTTCTTTTATTATTATTATTATTATTATAAAAGAAAGCCCATGTTGGTAACTGGAAGGAGGATTGTGGGTATTGCGACACGCGATGTAACTGATCACTCCAATCATATTTCTTGCATGATTTATTCTATTAATACAAACATACCAATTTAATTCCTATATGCACCTATGTTAAAAAAAACCTGATGTTTTATAGTGGCCCTCTCACATATCAAGTTTTGTTCGACTATACAAAAAAGAACCTGAGATATAGCCTTCCGTTAAATGAAAGAAATTGCAGTACAACATCACCACCTGCAGGGCGATTTGGACAAAAAAATAACAGACACTAATTTATGTCATGGTGCAACACATACAAATTTATATGTAGTTTTGAGCAGTAGTTCTTGAGACACAGTTAGAACAGAATTTTTGTCACACATAGACCGACAGACATTTTCTAAAAATATTATGGTCAAAACGTGTTCTGAACCTCTAAGAACATGAAAAATGAAAAATCAAAAGCTGAAAATTTTTATGAATCCAATATTTTCTTCTATTGAATATACAATACAAAAACTGGAATGTTCCAAATTTGTAAAAGGAAAAAAAAAAGTGCTGCTAAAAGGAGAAAAACTGAAGATATTGTACTCCCTCCCCTCCCCCCCCCCCCCGACAGCAATTTATATATAATATATACATGCATTTTTTTTTTTTTTTTTTTTTTTGTTTAATCAAAAGATTATTATTTTTATTATTATTTTTTTCAAATCGAAAAATTTCTTTTGAATTATCACTGATTTATGGTCAACCATTCTTTTTAAAGATATTTACGAGTTCTTTTGAAAAATACCCATACTAAAATTTTTCACCGCACGGAAGATATAACCCCCACCCCCCCCTCAGTAAGAAAAGCTATATATATATGTATATATATGTTTCCTGCTAGATTATTACTACAATATATATATTAATTTCACATTGTAAAGTTAAAAATAATTCTCATATTGTATATTTATATAAAATTTTGTCCTATACTACCCTATCAAAAATTATGAATAATTGGGATGACAGTGCCACCTGATGAGCACTTGAACCCTAAATGTAATCAGTTTTAATTTAAGTCAGAGTCCAACTAATACATCAAGTTTTGTTAAATTTCCTGCATTGGTTCGTGAGATACAGCGTCCATGAAATTTTTTATATACACAGTACACAGACAGACAGGCATTTTCTAAATATAATCAAATCGTGTTCAAGACATCTCAAAACATGTAAACCTATGAAAATTCAGTGGTTGAAAACTTTAACGATTCGGATACTATCTTATGTATATAGAAAACGTAAAAACTAAAAGACGATTTCTGTGACAGTCGCGGTGAAAATATTGATTAGCAAGCGAAAAATACTTCGTACATTTGGCATTTAAACAGAAGTTTTCACAAATTAAAAAAAAAATTAAAAAAAAAAATTATTTTACATAATTGATGAAGATCTTACCATTATTATATGTTTTATGAATGTCCTATGCCAAAAAGAAAGTTATGCTTATCTTTATCTTTTGATTATCTTCATCTGTACATGATTCAGTTTACTTATACGCCTCTTAAAGATTACCATAAAAAAGCTTCAGCGATGCCACGGATCATAATGATCCTTCTATATTTAACATATAAATATCCTTACAATTAAATGAAAAATGGTCTTACCTGAAACCTAGAACTTCGGAATGGGTGTATTACTTTAGATGATGTTACAAAATGAAATATTGTAGTTTCTTTCTTATTATCAGAAAGCTACAGATTAGATATATTACCCATTTTTCGATATTTTGTCAACTGATATTTGATAGTGACGTCTATAATAGAAACAATGCCGAAGTCTGTACACAGTTGAATAATAATCAAGGTGGAGATAAAATAAAAAGAATTTTTTATTGTATTATCCTTTTAATGACGGAAATTCTGCAAAGCACGAAAATAAAGAAAAACTAGTATGTTATGGTCACCACATAACTTTCTTCTATATTTTCCTATACAAATTCACTCAGTAAAAATAATTTATTAAAATTATTATGTAAAAAAAATATCTTCCATGATAATGCAGATGATTTCCATAATAGAGAAGTAGTATAACACCAAATATAAAAAAAAAATTTTTTCAACTAGGAAACCCGTGCGAAACTTTCGCACTTTATTTCTTTTCTTATTTATCTTTAAAATTTAAAACTCATAAACCTTAGGCCAATTTTCCCACCCAATTTTAATTTTAATTCACGAGAAATTAAATATTTGTTAGAAACACATTAATATTGTGGGATGGAATGCTAATGATAATCAAACCAATATCATTCAAGAAAGGCTTAAAAATAAAATTCATGTTCGACGATCTAATTTTCATATTTCAGAGGCAGGACAGATTTAGTATAAGACGCTCATGGCGATTTTTAAATCTTCGTCACCATGTTGGCGATACATTTTTATTAATTAATTAATTTATTTTGGCATAATTTTGTGTTAAAAAAGCTTAATACCTACTTCGATTATACTTTTTATTAATGCATTTTTTTGTCAATTTATGACAAAAGTTCATATGGGACTTATAATCATTAAAATATTGTTAAATTTAAAATGACGCTTGCAAAGATTGTAAAAATACATTTTTCTATAAAATAATCTCATCAAACAAATGTCGTCATTTTTTTATTTTTTTATTTTTTAATCATTGAACTGAATCCGCGTGCTTAAACATTGATTATGTATTATTTTTTTTATACTCGCGTATTTTATTAAGTCACTATCGTACCGTTTCTAAAAAAAAAAAAAAAAAAAAAAAAAAAAAAATTGTAACTGGACCACGTTAGGGAAATACTATATAGATATTACATTTTTACTTTCCGAACACTATAGTGAGGAAAGTATTGTAATCATGTCAAAAATCCGAATTCGAGATTTTGATGTTTCTATACGTTTTGAGGTCCCCTGAGTCCGTTTTCACTATTTTTACGATGATGTATGTATGTGTGTGTATGTGTGTATGTGTGTATGTGTGTACGTCTGTGGGTGAACACGCTAGCGTATAAACGCTTCGTTCGATTAACCTGAAAGTTGGTACGCATATTGTAAGTCACCATAGTACGAACCCTATAGATTTTGGTGAATCTAGCACTTATAGTTTTTTTACAGGGACACAAAGAAAAATTCTTTATCATTATGGCCTATGGGAGCAAAATCTTAAAAGTGCGATAGCATCTAAACGCCTTATTCAATTGAGCAAAAATTTTATACACATATTATAGATCACAAATACTCAATCTGTATAGATTTTGGAGAATCTAGCACTTATAGTTTTTTTACAGGGACACAAAGAAAAATTCTTTATCATTATGCCTATGGGGCCAAATTTTTAAAAATGTGATAGTGTCTAAACGCCTTATTAATCCGAGCAAAAAAATTGTACACATGTTATAGATCACAGTTGAACTAACTGTATAGATTTTGGTGAATCTAGCACTTACAGTTTTTTTACAGGGACACAAAGAAAAATTCTTTATCATTATGGCCTATGGGACTAAATTTTTAAAAGTACGATAGCATCTAAACGCTTTATTGAATTCAGCTGAAAATTTATATGAGTATTATAAATCACTGTTGCACTAACTATAAGCATTTTGGTGAATCTAACATTTATAGGTTTTTACAGGGACACAACGAAAATTTCTTTGTCATTATGATCTATGGGCTCAAAGTTCAGTAGCGTTAAATAAAACAACGTGTAATAGATGGAGAAAAATACTCAAACACTCTATTATGGTTTTCTCTCTTTTGTTTGTTTAACAACTACTCTTTCTTTACTTTATCTACAAAACTGTTAATTACTCAATGTTCGGAAAGTCGAGTGGAGTCACTCCAGATTTTTTTTTTTTTTTTTTGTTGTTGTTGTTAAAAATAAAAAAAAAATCGATAACTTTATTTTAAATTATCGCAGATCAATGGTTCAACCATTCGTTTTAAAGGTATTGGCGAACTCTATTGAAAGATACATACTCATTATGAAAATTTACTCCCCTTGAGGGGGGACCTTCTCCCCCAGGGGTGTGGGAGGCGAGGCTCCTACATAAACAGTTTTTTTTTCCCAGTTGACTATCTCTATTACAAATAATTCTTTTAAATTTCACAATGATTAGCAAAAAATATTTCTCTTTAAAGAATATTTTGTCTTATATCACCATGTTAAAAATTTAGAAAAAGCGGAATGGCAACGCAAGCTGTTGGACAATTTTTGCCAAAAGTTGATAGGCACTAATTTAGGTCAAGGTGTAACTACATACCAATTTGTATGAAATTCTGTACGGTAATACCTGAGATACAGTTGCCATAAAATTTTTGTCACACACACATACAGACAGACATTTTCTAAAAATGGTGAAATCGTGTTCTGCAGCTCTCAAAACGTGTAAATCCATCAAAAACCAGAGGTCGAAAATTTTTACGAATCCAGTATTTTCTACTATTGAATATAGAAGAAAGTAAAAATAAATAAATCGGTGCTTAAGATACAAATGTTGTGTGTAATAATATTATTATAACTCAGTGCTAATAAAGCGCAATCTGTATCATATTTCTCTAAAGTGGACCAGTTACAATTAATTTTTGTCAAAACGATACGATAGTAGTGTAATTAATAAAATATGCGAGGATAAAAAATAATATTTAAAAAAGAACAATATTTAAGCACGCGGACCAATGAATTAATAAGAATGTCGATATTTATGTCATGACATTATTTTATGGAAAAATGTATTTTTTAAAAAGTTGCTTCTTCAGAATCTTTGTAAACGGCATTTCAAATCTAGCAGTACTTTAAAAATTTATATACTTAATATGAATTATTATAAAAGATATGTCACGATCCACTACATCCAATAGAGTCGAAATTCATTCCGCCCACCGCTGCGTGGTGGGGCGGTTGGTGGGAGCGCTTAATTCGCTCCACTAAAGATTTGCTTCTTCGTGTAATGGGAAGGTCTGTATTGACAGATGAAGAGTTACTGTTCTGTGTGATGTCGAGGCTGTTTTAAACAATCGCCCACTTACTTATATATCCAATGATTTGGGTGATTTCAAACCTTTAAAGCCATCCAATTTTCTTTCTGACTTGAAGGAATCGGGTACTCCAGATTTAGACTATTTGGACCAAAAAAAGCTGCTCTGAAGACATGCCTATTGTCAAGAAGTGAGACAGCAATTCAGGAATAGATTCCGTAAAGAATACCTAAGCCAGTTGATTCAGAAAGCTGGTAAAGATAATAAAGACTTGAAAGTAGGTGATGTGGTGATCATCCAAATTGATAATCAGAAACGACTAAATTGGTCACTAGCCGTAATACAACAAGTCTATCCTGGAAAAGATGGCCGTATAAGAGTTGTCAAGCTGAGAGTCAAGAGTGGAACTTTGGTACGACCAGTACAAAAGGTGTTCCCATTGGAAGTGTGCTCAAAAGGTGATCCTATCATGAAAATTAAATCACAGGACACTGAAGTTGTACCTAATGATCCAGAGACATTGAATAAAGTTTTGCCCAAGACACAACAACATCTTGAGAGTGTGTCAAAAATGACCAGGAGTGGTCGAATAGTTAGAACTCCTGTCTGATAGGACTTAAAAACTTTAAACATTCACTTCTGACAAACTTTTTATACTTCAATTAATTGCATTTGTGTTATTTTTTCCATATATCTATATGTTTCATGTATAACTATTTTTTTCATTTTAGTTGATTCACCTGCCGATGAATCAAGGTGGGAGTGTTGAGAAAAGGGGAAAATATTTGAGAAAGTCCACAATAGAGGGCGCTTTTGCTTCTGAAAAGGAGATGTAAGATGTAAAAAATGTTCAGTAGTGAGTTTTTTGATTTGAATGTCACTTGTGGAATTTTATGATGTAGTTTTTTCAGAAGAAATAACGGGCCAAAAAATGGGTCCTAAACAAATCTATGTTTTTAAATTCTGTACAAAATGTAAATATT
Source organism: Salticus scenicus (assembly GCA_963930645.1). Taxonomy (NCBI): domain Eukaryota; kingdom Metazoa; phylum Arthropoda; class Arachnida; order Araneae; family Salticidae; genus Salticus; species Salticus scenicus. The sequence continues at coordinate 50,041,668 of OZ005662.1, read as the reverse complement.
ATTTGTGTGTCTGAACGGATTAAAAATGTGAACTGTAGAAATAGTGAATTTCTTTGTGTTTTACAAGTGATATTTTCTCAGCCGGCTTCAACATCTCTGTGGTCAAGGTAAGACACTCTTTATAAGGATATTTTTGGTTAACTGGAATTATTTCTCCACTAGAAAAATTAAATTAGAATAAAATGTATATATTTTTGGAAATAAAAATTAGTTTCAAGTTTTCAAAGAGCCTGCTATAGTCGTCTGATAGGCGACTGAGTTTTAGTTGTTGGAATAATAAAATTCTGATTTTTAACGCGGGAAAAAATTAAATTAATATTAAAGTTTTTTTTTTGTTCCAACAGTGATGATGCCTGTTACGGTGAAATCCAACTGTTGATTATATTTGCTTCTTTAGCCATGATTCAATTACATTGCGATGTGAAGGAAATGGAGAAAAGCAAAAGTCTTGAAAAGATAAACAGCATTTTATTCACTTCAAAAGTCACATCATTATGATAGCAGGTTCAAGTTCAAGTATATAACTACTTATTCGATGACGCCGCTAGAGAGAGAGAGAGAGAGAGAGAGAGAGAGCAGAGAAAAATTATTACGTCTTCGCTGTTTCAGAAAAAAGCAAAAACTGTGGGTCCACATTTTCGACGACACGGGAAGATCAGCGCGGAAGGGAAGTCATATGTTTGCATTATCATCATTTTCGCCAAAATGCATGCCAATTCTAATTCTTTGTCTCTAAGAATTATAAACGACGGTTTATAAAATGTATTAACCCTTAGGTACGTTGATATTATGCCAAGCGTCTGTTTGACTAGATGATGACCGTTATGAACTGAAATCATTAATATTACGCAATTTTCAAATAAATTACATCCGGTGTTGAAATAATATTAATTCTGACAATGAGTTTTCTTGTTTAGGAATATCTGAGAACAGTTTTTCTTTTATAATTATGTTTAATGTCAGAATTTCGTTAGATTTTATTATTATTATTTTTTTTTCTTTTTATCCTATAAAATAAAGTACTTTTCTATTTAAAAGAATACACATTCTATTTACGATCTAGATATAAAACCATATAAATTTAGATCACTGAATGATGTCTGTTATCATTTTATGTTAATATATAGTGTAGGTCGTATGTATAATTAAAATTGTGTAATTTTTAATGACATTTAAAGACAATTCTTTCTTCAAATGCCTGAGAACAAATTATATGAATATAATATCTCACTTGAAATTTAATTATTTTTTTATTGCAATAATGCATTAATTCATCATTAGATTTTTTTTTAAATTTAAAAATTCAATTAAAATTTAACCAAATATATGTGAACACCTTCACAATGCCGACTTCTGCATCATATATTTGGAGCAAATGCTACCAAACCGAGCAAAAGCAAATTCAATCAAACGCAACGAGTATGATCGTCTGGTGCATTTGAAATGTGCCAGTATACATGAAATTTATTTAATTTGCAAGCATTGCACTTCTGATTTGAAGGATGAAGAAGATGACGAATAAAATTGGAAAAATGTCATTTTCTCTTATCATTTTGGCCACTGAATCCTTACAAAATGAATAAATTTTATTACTTTTTGTATTTATAGTGATTTTATTATTATTTTTTTTCCATTTTTAGCGGATTTTTCAGGTGTGCTCACAACCGGATACAAAATGTTTTTGGCTAAAAATTACCACTTCACAAAATATGTGAAAACATTTTTCTGATTGATAGAATCGATACAGTTGCTTTATTAAACGTTAGCTAAGGGTTCTAGCTTTTTATTGGTATACATACGTTTGCATAATATTTACTCTATCAGAAGTTATAAGCCAAAATCAAAACTGTACCTACGACCGGAGACATTTCCCTAATAATAGGAAACATGAAATTTGTCATAATACACTTCTAACATATTAATTCCAGGAGTAGAGGTTTGAAAATTCTATCATTCGACAGGTATGATCAGCCAGATGTGCAGAATACAAAAATTATTTTCTTACGATGTCAAGAAAGTAACTTAAAATATTTTTATTTTTTTATAAACTTTTTAATTTTATACACTTATTCTTTCGTATTGAGAATTCCCTAAAGTAGAAAGTTATTAAATCTGGCAATTACTTAAAATTCAAATAAAACCATGAATATAGTAACTTGTATAGATATAGCTTGTTAAAAAACTCGACTGCAGATTTTTCATAAATGATTATGAATGAATGAGTGGTAGATCGAAATTTTGTACTATTGTACATATACGCAAATAAAAAAGGATTTAATTTTTGAAAGTTATATATATATATATATATATATATATATATATACAAATTCTAATTTTATTTATGATATAATTTTTTTTTTGGTCTGTGTGATTTACGGCAGCTTTAATTTGAAGACATTTTTTAGCTAAAACATAATGCATTTCATTTCAAGTAACTGAAATTGACTACATATTTCTAAATAATTGGATTCGTTACTATATCTTCTGTATATATATGAAAAAAGTACAAGATTAGACAAATTTTTCCAATTTCTGGTTTTCGATGAATTTACATGTTTTGAGATTTCTTGAACATGATTCGACCATTTTTAGAAAAAGTCTGCTTTTAGAGTTAGCAAGGCTCTTCGAACACTTGTGTAACACCTCATGAGCAAACGAACAAAATTTAACCGAGCTTGATATTTGGTTGGATTTTGGTTTGAAATGATGCTGATTAAATTTCGTGCTGTACCACCTAACAAGTGGCTCTACTGTGCTGTGATTTTCTCTCATTTCAAAGAAGACTCAGTACATACAGTGTACCATAGTTAATATAAGTGATTTATAATTTAAATCTTTGCTGGTTCTGTTTGAGTGCATATCGGCCAACAGGCGATGCTGTTAAGCTGAAATTTAATACCACTTTGGGGAAGACTATAAGCATCTATATTGTATAAATGTACGAAATTTGACGTGTGAGATGGTTCTTAGGTATAATTATACTGATATAGTTTGGATGCATATCAGACGACTGACGGCGCTGCTATTTAGCAGTATTTTCCATTTACAGGAAAGCTTTATTTCAGCTTCTCCTATATGCATGTACCAAGCTTAATGCGTGAGTACATATTGGCAAAAAACAATTTTATTGTTAATACTTCATGCGGTTTCTCATTGCTATATCTCAGCATCTGTTGATGAAAATTGCACCAAATTTTAGAAGAAAATATGCTGATTAAATTTTTGTTCGCTTAAATCGGTAAGTAGCGCTGACATATAAAAAGATACAGAAGAAAGTTTTGGATTCGGGAATATTTTTAACTTCCGTCTTTTGATGAATTTACACGTTTTGACATGTCCTAAACCTGATTAGCTCATTTTTAGAAAATGACTACTTGTCTGTGTGTGTATGATGTGTTAGGGAAATTTTGTAATATCCCATGAACGAATGTGCGAAATTTAAGTACAATTGATAATTGGTTAGACATGATTTAAATTGATCAACTGTTGGAATATATCACCCAATAGGTGGTACTGTTATGTTGCGATTCACCCGTTTAAGTCAAGGCTACATCTCAACAGCTGTTGTGTATAAATGCACCAAACATGATATATGACAGGGACATTATGTATAACTATGCTGTTTTAATTTGGATGCATATCGGCAATTACTTTGCTTTGCAAAAATGTGGTCGAGTTCTGACCACTGGGCGATATTAGCAGATTCTAGACTAGTAGACATTATAAATCTGTAAAATTCTGTATAAATCTGTAATTCTTTAATTCTTTTTTTTTCATTCAGCGTATTGTTAATATAATATATCGTTTAAGAGAATATCTGTTATAAGCTGGATTTATTATTATTATAACCATCTTTGACATTATATCTTGCGATGTTTTTTTTTTATTTGTTCTACGCCTGAATTTTTCTCCTTATTTTCAGATCGAAGCACTCATACAATTGAAACGTAATGCATGCAACACTCAAGTAAATTATTATAATATTCTACAAGTAATTTATTTATGATTTCATGAAAGATTTTATATGATGAATAACGCACCTTTACAATTTCTAGCATGACAATTTTATTTCTTACAAGAAAAAATTTATGTGAGCATCTGACTTCATTATACACCCATTGAAACTCAGGGAGAGCAAAATAAAACCGTCCGCAAAGACATTGTAAGATTTACTCCTAACAGAACTTATTTGATAAACAGGAAAAAAATAAAAACTCAGCAAGTCTTGTTCAAAAAGTAGCAACATTTAAAAATGAATTCGGCATCTCGGACAAACTGGAAATTATACCTTATCAATTTGGACCATTAATTCCCCTTGTGAAGCCTAGAAAAGATCCCTGTGGTGTGAAAAAAATATTTTTCCGATATGGTTTTAAAAACTACCTAATTGGAAACTACAAATTTCAGATATCCTCAGCCAGAATGGTTACACGTCTATACTGACGGCTCTCAGTTAGATCGGGATAGCTATGAAGGCGCCGGAATTTTCTCGGAATTGTTCACAATTTATTTAACTTCAGGTCTAAATACGACTCTTTTTGAAGGTGAGGTGGAAACTATTAAAGTAACTACTAAACAACATTTGACAAGAGTGGAGAACTTTGAAAACATCATTATACATTCTCATTCCCTTACAGCAATTCAACACGTCACGTCTTTACATAGACTCCCAAAGTCCGAAAAATTATAAGGAGAATCTTTGGTGGTTGTTCACCCTGAAAAAGAATATTGTTCTCAGTGGATTCCTATTATTGTGATATACAATGGTCATCAAAATTAAACAGTAATGAGAAAAAGTACGTTCACTAAGTTAATGTTACAACCAATGCCTAATGCTGCAATTATTTATGTTAATTAAATACAATTGAACACAAAATTGCACTTGTGCACACACGTTAGCGGCGCAAACATGAAAATTCGATGACTGACAATGTGGTACACAATGAACGCTTGTTGGAAATTCGGTCTATAGTGTTGTTCAAAGTGAATGTGGTTTCTGAATGTGATCAGCATTCACTGCTTATGGCTCTAAGACATCATTTAAGTGAAGGTCAAAAGTGGCAAATTATTGGTAGGATCGAAGGAGTTGAAACACAAGTGGAGGTCACGCTCAACATATCTGAATATCTCTCAAAGTGTTATATTAAAAGTTTACAGCCCCTTCTAAGCACTGGATCAGTTGATAGACAGCCTAATCAACGTCGACCAAGAGCAAAAACTGCATCTAAAGATTGTTTTCTGTTATTGTTGGTACGATGAAATCGCAAAGAGACTACTAGAAATTTGGTTTTTAGACATTCAGGCTGCCACAAGGACTCGAATTAGTCATTCTATTGCTATGCGAAGGCTTAACGACGTTGGACTGCAACTGAGAAACAGAAAATCATTGGATTGTGCTCTATTCTTTCCAGCTTTCAGAGGTCCCCTTTCCAGCTATTTGTCACGATTCATCCCAGAACCATTAAAGCGCGATCGCGGAAACAGGATATTTCACAAAGAAAGGCAAGTTTCGTGTCCTTTCCTCTCTCAAGATCAAAATACATCTAGAATCAGTCTTCAGACTACGTCTGGACTATATCTCGAAAGTAAACAATACTTAGGTCCAGCTTTCTTTGGCTTTATTGAATAAGACCACGGAAAATGCTCAAATGGGCCCTTCTGGAAGCTGGAGTGAGTAGGATGTAAACCATTGTTTTTTCTCAGTTCCAGTCCAATATCCTTAAGCCTTAGTTCAACAGCAGAACAATAATTCGAGTTCATGTGGCAGCCTGAAGATCAAAATCTCTTCTAGTCGTTTCGCAGTTTCTTCGAGCCGACAATGACAGAAAAAGGTCTTCGGATGCGGTTGTTGCTCTTGGTCGCCCTCGACCAAGCTGCCTATCAACTGATCCGGTGCTTAAATAGCAGGTTCAAACTTTTTCCATGACACTTTGAGGGACATTCAAACTTGAGTGACCTTCATTTGTGTTTGACCTTCTTCAATTTTCATAAAAATTGAAGAATAAAAATTGACCTTCGTTTAAAGGATTACCTTGAGCCATAACTAGAAAATGCTGATCACTCTCAAATACCACATTCAGTTTAAACAATACTACAGACCGGAGTTCCGATGTGCGTTCATTGCATACCACATTATCAATCATCGAATTTGCATATTTCTGGCACTAATGTATGCATGGAAATACAATCTTTTGTTGTATTGTATTTAATTAGCAAAAATTCTTACAACATTGAGCATTAGTTGAACTTCGTGAACATATCTTTCTCCTTATCCTTCAATGACCAATGTGCATGGAAAGAGAATGATTAACTGTTAACGTGACAAGGACCGAAAATATTGTAATTTTCGCAAAAGGAGATCTCTTATACTTAAAAATAATAATTATAATTATTTTGAATAAGAGATATCAAAATAAGCTTTTCAACAAACTAAAGATAAAACTTGGAGAGAAACTTTTGAAAATATACCAGAGTTTTTAGGACAGCACGTCGTCGCTGCTTTCAGGTTTAAAACCAGTCATGCGTTTTTGCTGGTTATTTAAGCAGATTCGGAATACCTTCTTCCCTTAACTGAGTCCTATGGAAAAGTAATCAAGTAATGGACGCTAAACATCTTGGAGCATGTTCAGAGGTTACTGGAAGTCTTTATGAAATCTTTTACATATTGGTGTTTAACCTTCGGTTTCCCAAGATCAAAGCGTTACTGCAGAAGAATTGCTTTCAGGTGCCGCTTGGCACGTTTGGCGAAAATCACCAGCACCGCGCCTTTTTGCATCGTTTAGAACAAATCGTCGTGCAACATTCCACTGGTTACGTTTGCTATCTCTGGCGAATTAGCGCACTTTTTGAATGAGGCGGGTTTAATTAAATTTCAGTTTCAAAATAGTGTCAAAATGACCCCATTTTGGGAAAGTGAAGGTTAAAGAACAGGCAGTTTCTTGTCAGACAAACTTTTAATTTTTTTTATTACTGTTCTATTGTTACTTATTTGTTGATTCTCCTTGTATGTTTGCACGGAGTGTTTCTTACTTTCGCGAATAATATCATATCAGGTGTTATTACTAAATACTTAAAAAAAAAAAAAAAAAAAAAAATTATGCATAAGCCCAATGCATTCCATTCGACTACATTTCATTATTTTTACAGATACAAGTTTTACTTTCATGTCTTAACACAATTGACTGAAATAAATTCATTTGAATAAGCATCCAAAACAATCTCTTGTTAAAATATTTTAGTCACCAAATGATTTTTTTTTTTTTAATTACACTAAATCTACAACATTTTTTTCTCATATCAAAAGTTAACAATTTACATCAAAATTAAGTCTTTTATTAAAAAAAAATAGGCATTATATAAAGTCTGACACGTGTTCAACGCTGTGTAATTCTATTAGAAAAGAAATTAAAAGCACCACAATATGCACGATATACATATATGTGTGATGAAAAAACAAATTTTGTTTAAGTTTTGGGCATTAATTCTTTCAATTTACTTATATATAATATAATCGGCAGCCTTGATATAAAACTCATTAGATTGCGTAGGATATTGCTTCATGAAAGATTGCCATTTCACACCCGTGATAATTCCTTTTGTTTCTCGGCAAAATAAATCTGTGGCATTCTTGAGAAGTTCTTTCGCGTCATATTTCAGGGCCAAGGCAACAAAATCGCAGAAACTATCTACCGAAATCGTATTCTTCATGAAGCACATGCACTCTTCTTTCAGTTGATCTTCATGATATTTGTCAGCCAATTCGTAAAGAGCAGTAACATTTTCCTCGGAGAGGTTATCCACTTTTCCTGTATATACAAAGTGGATGAAAGAACGGAAAACGTCTGGTTCACAGTCCTTGATAGATACCGTACCGGTAGCCTTTTCTTTCATTTCAGCATTTAACATAGACTTGAAATAAGGGTTTCGGCCAGTGAGGATATTTCTATGAAGCTGGAATTCTTCATCCTTCACAGTAATTGTTACGTCGCTATGTTCTTGTGATTCACATATGCTCGCCAAATCATTCACTAGCTTTTCATTGGCTGAAAAAAAAAAAATAAACAATTTCTTAGATTCTAGTAAAATATTTTGTTTGGAAAACATTTCTCTTACAAATTACAGGGGAAAGGTATGTAGTACATATATTTTTAATGGAAGGTTATAAGATTAAATTTAGGATGTGTACCAATATTTACATGAAACTATCTAATTTTCATTTTCAAATATCTTAAAGGGGTGTTTTGTCTATGTTACTAAAATGTTGCATTAAATGCTGTGAATTACAGTTTGATTTTGCTTTTTGATAAGGCTGGAAAAAACAGACCTTTTACTGTATTAATCCATTTTCTTTTTCTCTTTTATTGACCTTTTTTACTGAGCTGCTTTTTTATTGATAGAATACCCGGCCAGTTTAAAAAGTGAGAGTAAAATAGACGAAAGAAGAAGGAAAGAAAAAGAAAATCTGAAGTTGGCAAATTTACATATTCTTTCAGAAAAAGCAAAAGCCCGCTACATTAGTCAAGTGTGTGATATAGACTTTGTCCAATTACGCCATGGTGACGACTTCACAAAAATTAAACTACATGCCCCTTCTATTTTTTTCTGGTGACTGTAAATTAGTTTTCAGGCATTGCGATTATTTACTGAAAGCAAATGAAATTCATAGGGCCGCGGTAGCCTGGTTGGTAAGAGCAGCGAGTTCGTGATCGAAAGATTGCGGGTTCGGTCCTCGAGCCGGCCGAAGACCGTCGTGTACGCTAATGGCGACTGGTGCACGTTAAATTCCGTCGTGGTCGCAAAGTCCTCCAAGTTCCCATCAAAAATTATACCTCTAGGGGTACCGGAACATGGGTCTAAACTCGCTCTGAACCGGATCAAAATTTGAGTTTGGCTGGTGCTGCCATCTTTCACCAGCTTATGGAACTAGAAGTCGTACTTCCTCCCTATGAGGCGTTCCTAATAACGGAAGACGCAACCCTCTTGCCTTAAACTTCCGGGGCTCGGAATTTCCGAGTGGCCCACGACAACAACAACAACAAATGAAATTCATTGTAGTACACAGCAACAATTACACATGTCTTTTTTTCAAACATAAATTTCATAACTGATAAAAAAAAAAATGTAAATTTTGACAATTAACCACAAAAATAGGTCATTTCGGCAAATGGGCACTATAATAGATTCAGAAATTTTGTTGCGTTGTAATAAAAGAAATGCCGTACTTTTCGAATAACAGTAAAGTTATCCTATATTTCGGCAATCGGTAGAGATTTTAGAGATTAAACTTAATTTTTTTTTAAATCAGTGGCAAAATTATTCTACATTTTATTGCGTATGGATTGTTAATGAGCATTAAAAAGTTACAAATTTCATTAATCGACTATTAAAAAAGGATATTTTATCAGCAGAAAAATGAACGTTTACTTACTTATTTTGACAATTCACCTCAAAGAGGGGGAAAAAAAGAAAGAAAGAAAGAAAAAGAAACTGTATGATTCATGTATATATAGGTTTCTCTCGAAAATATTTCCCCCTCTATACTAGTTTATTGTTTGAAGCTGCTAAGAAATAAAAATAAAAATGTCCATAAGTACATACACTTAAAAAATAATAATAAGAAGAAGAACTGTGTGAACTAGTTCTTTATTATTTCTGAGTATTTTTTTCATAATTTTAATACAGTATACAAAGGTCCTATACATTACTCTAGATTATTTTGACTCTGCTCCAGCTAGCAATATTTATTGATTCTTTTTTTCATTTGAAAAACTGGATACAACTGTAAAAATAAAATTATTTTTTTAAGCTCTCCCCTCCCTCCCCCCACTTAAAAAAAAATATATATATATTTATATTTTAATGTCTCTTTTGCTACAGATAGAAATATGTGTGTTGATAACATTACCTTTAGACTAATTAAATATTTCAGAATGCAGTTCAGTAAGAAATATTATTAATTAAACAATGAATGTTTGATTGTACGCTTTAAGGCAAGATGCTTGACAGTTTCATAATCTCAGAAAAGAGCATTTACTGAAAAAAAGGTTTTAAGTTTCAGCAAATAAATGAATAACAGAAAAAAAATGATGATTCATAAGTAGAGCATTATATAAATTAAATGAAATACCTTTTACCCTCATCAGTGAGCACTCGTGGTCGAACCACTTTCTTAATTCAATGACATCATTGCAAGTTGGACATCGGACAGGTTTATCCAGGCACTTCTGTTTATGAGAGGGAAGGGATTCAACATCAAATTCTTCCTTGCAGTCAGAACATTTGGCTTTCACAGTGTCATCTGCAAAAAACCAATGCAATTTCTATGACGATAACATCATGCCTAACAAGGAGAGGTCACGGCATAGAAAATTCAGATCAAAATGAAATTGCGCAGAATTGTAGTATATTATGAAAGTAACAACATATTAAAGCAGTAGCACACACTACCCACGGAATTTCAATTTCAAGAAAAAAAAAAAAAAAGCTTTAAAGTTTCAGCAATCTTTAAGTACAAGTTATTTAACAAACGAGTACACGCTCCTGTGGTGTAATTGGTAAAGTAAACGACTGTCATTCAGTGTCGACATGTGTTCGATGCTGAAACGGGATATTTTTTTTTCTTTAATCTAAACTTTTTGTTTTATTTTTACTTTCTTTTATATATCAATCGAAAATTTTAAAATTTTAATAAATAATAATTATTTAATTTTCTTGAATTAAAATATATATATAGGTTTAGAATTTTTCTATTTGTAATATTTATAATTTTCAATAACTCAAAAAATAAATTTTACTTTTGTTTTAAGTATTAAAAAAAAAAAAAAAAGTAAAAATACAGGAAGATTTTTTTATTTATGCATTTTTATTTTTCGAAGCATTTTATTTTATTTTTGCTTTATTTTATAATTAAAACAAAGCTCTTTTATAAATACATATATAAATTATAGGAAATTATAAATATTTCAAATAGAAAAATATAACTATATAACCTACATGTTTTTTTTTTTTTTTTTTTTTTTTTTAATCACAAAAATTCAATAATTATTGTTTATTATTATTTTTTTTAATTGTTAGTTTAATTATTCAAAAGATTAAATTTTACAATCCTCCAGCTTTACTATTTTTCAACTGCAGCTTTAATAGCAAAATAAATAAATAAATAAAATAAATGAATAAAAATAAATAAAAAAGATATATAAACAAAATCCTGAATAACAAAAATTAAAAAACAATAAAAATAGACAATAAATAAATAAATAATAATAATAATTAACGAATAAACTGAAGTGTAAAATAGTTGGCAGGTGTACTTAAATCTTGGTTTGAGCTTCCTGAGTTGGTTTTAATATGTATAAATTACGTAACCCCTTTTAGCTTCTTAATATTTATTAGAGATCAGCTGAAATTTTATTTCGTGCACAGAAGGATAAAAGAAAAATCGTTGTCGAAGAAACACGTATGTTGATTAGCATTTAAAATCTACATTTAAAGATATCCTATATTTGTGGGGTTTTCTTTTTATACGAATTACGCATTAACCAATACATCTTCTTGGACTTTACTTCCGCATTCTAAAAAATCACAACCGTCAAATGCGTACTTTTTTGTTTGAAAATATTTTATTTATTCATTTATTTTTCATTTGATTTGAAAGCTGTAAAGAGCAGGAAATGAATAAAGTGCATTTTCAAATGAAATATTAAATAATAGCAACAATTAAAAAAGAAAAAAAAAAAAAAATCAATAGAAAATTTTCTGAAAGTAAAAACGGATTTTTCTGGGCTCAGTTCTGATAGGTGTTTACATTGGCTTGAAAAACCTTTCGATAAATAGTTGGGTTAAAAAGCATAAAGTAGAAAAAAAAATAGCAACAGCCTTAACAAAAACTAACCAAAAATCTTATATCGATTTCCATAACATTAAAAAATTAGCTAACTTCAGTAACCATAACTCTGCGGTGATGTGTGAACTTATTCAAATACTAACAAATACACACAGCTGTAATGACTTTAGTTTAGTCCAATCAAAATTCAGCCAAAAGATGGCGTCACATGTTGGACATAAAAAAAAAAAAAGCAGTTGAAAGCGAAGTTCGTCGCAAGTTTACCTCCTGAAGATAACTCACCTCCGAGTGGAAAAGACTTCCAATGAAACAAACAAAAGGTATGTTTAGATTGTACTAGTTGTACTGCACTCTTATTTAAAAAAAAAAAAAAAAAAAAAAACTAGTGTGTTGTGGCCACCACAAGACTTTCTTCTATGTTTTCCTATAGAAATTCAAGAAGTACAAATAATTTATAAATCTATTATTTAATAAATTATCTAACATGATGAATGCAAATGATCTAGAGAAAAGATCTAGAATTCATCTTAGAGAAAACTAGCAGTAAATATCCAAAGAAAGACAGTTGTATAGTCTATGAATAACTTCTTAAAAAGTGCGTTTGTATAATGGTTACCTCGGATATCAAGTTTCGTACAGTCATATGCCATAGAATTTGAGATATAGCCTTCCTGTTATCTAGCAAATTTGTAGTATAGCAGTGCCACTCACTGGCCGATAAGCATCCAAATTGAATCAGCATAATGTCTCATAATGACCTTGACACATATCAAGTTTCGTTTGATAAGACGCAATAGAATTTGTAATATAGCCTTATTTTAAATTCCGGAAGTCACTGGGTAGCAGCGCTACCTGTTGAGTGGTTGACACAAAAAATTGTCAGGCATTAATTTGTGTCAAGGTGCATCTACATATAGATGCATATGCAACTCTGTGCAGTAGTTCCTGAGATATAGCCTTTCCTTAAATTGCGCAAATCATTGTATAGCAGCGCCACCTGTTGCCAATAAGCATTCAAAATGAGTCAGCATAATTTTTCATAATGGCATTCTCACATATAAAGTTTGTTCGATTATATGCAAAAGAACCTGAGATATAGCAGCTGTATAGCAGCGCCACCTGTTGAGCAGTTGACACCAAAAGTTGATAGGTACAAGGTCAAGATGCATCTACATATAAATTTATATACAATTCCGAGTAGTAGTTCCGAAGATGCAGTCACCACAAATTTTTTGTCCCCCTTTCTAAATATGGTTAAATCGTGTTCTAGACCTCTCAAAAAGTGTATATCCGTGGAAAACCAGAAGTCGAAAATTTTTAATAATCCAATACTTTCTTCTATTGAATATAGAAGAAAGTAAAAATATTTTTGAGTTGGTGGGAGGGTGTAGTTGTAAAGGCTACTAACTACACGAAGTTCCTAGTCCTCTATATCTATGGGGTGCCTTCGGTGAGGAGGCTTTCTAAGGAAACCTAACCGGTATTTAAACGAAGTTTCGGAGAAAAATATTTTTGGAATGACGAAGCTGATTTGTGTTAATTAGTTAGGTTTTTACTGATTAGGCTATGTAACACTACTATTTCATGTACAGGGCTTCACAAAAGATTGCAATACTAAGGTCTATGAGTTGTGTGTCTTTAAAACATGATTTAATTATCATTAAAACTGTACAAAATACAACGACATTAACATACACTATCCTGAAACACAAAAGTAGTTCCCGATAGAAAATGGAATGATTAGCATTAATGGCTGAATTACAGGGCCACACAAAAATATACAGATATATTGTGGGATTTAAATGAGAATGTAGTATGATTTTTTTTTCCATTATATTAATTTCTTATTGTATAATATGGTGCGTACATAAATTTCAAACAATACAGAGATCTTCACAATGAAAATGTATTTATGATTTTTTTCCCTCACTAGTTAAAAACAAAATCTAATTTAAACTTTCAACACGGAGGTAAAACACATTGAAAGATAAATGACGTAACAACTAAATACATTTCGAAATGTTCCATAATATAGGAGAACCGCATGGTTTTTATTTCTTTTTAGTTTATCTTTTAAACTCTAATCTCAAAAAATAATGTATCCTCATTTTTTAGGCAACGGCAAAAGTACCAAACGAATAGATAGAGAGCCACTGAAACACACGCACACACAAATCTATTTTTTACTTCTGAAGAAAATAAAAGAATTCTTATTTTACTACATATTTTATTTTAGTAATTGGATATTATTGATATTTCCGGTATTTAACAAAAGGCTCACCTGCGTGATAGGTAGTAGATTTGGGGCAGGACTCTGTCGTACAAACTATAGTCAGGACACCATCAGGGAGGAGAGTGGACTTCTTCTCCATAAGCTCGGATCTCAGCAAACACTGATATCCCCATCATCGTGCCTTTGTAAACTCATATGAAAGTTGTTTCTCGCAATATTCCTTTCCGTCGACTGTTTTTAGGTTGAAAGAGTATGACATGCTTTTGGAAGGGCCGGATGATTTTCGATGAAAATAAATAGTAATATATCCAACTGTGCTGTTCCGTGATTCACCATTCGGATACATCTTTAAACACCAATATTCTCCATCAATTAAAAACTTTGGACTATAATAGTATTCTCCATCTTCTTCCGAAAGAGAACAAAAGTCATCTATTCTCCACTCGAATGTAAATGCTGTTTTTGCAAGTTCTTGCACTCTTCCGATGGTATCCATGCCAAGAACTTTTTTATAATTTATATCGTTTTTACTTCTTGTCCTTGAATTATTTTTTCCCCAGTAGATTGCCTGAAAAAAATAGTTTAATTTAACTTATTCAAAATTAAACGTTCAAAATCTACACAATTCTTTTATATAGAGAGAGAGAAAAGAAAAAAATCAATATAATTCATTTTAATAAGTTCTTCTTTATAAAGAATAATGTAGCATTGCCTACGCATATTCATTCACAGACACACAAGATATTCTATATTATCGTTACAAACAATGTTTTGCAGAACAACTATTTCCGTATAGCAATATATCTATTATTCGATCGCAAGAAAATATTACAAAAATTTTCGATGAAAATGTGTTTTTGAAAAATATAAATTATAAATTGATACTTGCATGAACAGGTTTAATCTGGAAGAGTATAACAAATGACACACACACATACACACAAGAGAGAGAGCGAGAAATTAATACTTTTCCACTTTACAGGACTTCATAGTTTGAAATTTAAGTAGATTAGTGAAAGCACAATCCATAATTCTGTACTGATAAGTATAAAGGATTGATTTAAGTCCACATTCTTGAATTTTCAGGAGACGAAAAATAAAGTTAAACTAATCAGAAGAATCGATTAGGAAAAAGGGATTGTGTTGGTTTATACGCTTTATACCCTTCAGTGATTGTCAATCTTCATTTAATAAAGGGAAAAAGTTGAATGAAATATTTTATACCAAAGATTAATGATAAATTTCTGACTTGAATCTTTCTTTACCAATGGATTTTTTAAAACACTAAATGACACGGATTTAAATCCTTTATACCAATCGATAGAGAATTTTTTTCTGAGTCTGACTATGTACTTAACTCAAAATCGACATTTTTGGACTTAAATCCTTTATACTTATCAGTACAGAATTATTTACTTTATTCAACACTAGCTCGCTTCGTGGTACTATATTTAAAGGATTTCTTTTTAATTGAATAATTGAAACGTTTCAATAAATATATTTCGATTGGCGACTATTTTCTTCACAGTATTCGTATGGGATTTTCTTGACAATATCAAACATTTTTTGAACTTCTTGAATCTGTGCAAAAAAAAAACTATTATTAAAACAAATATTCACGAAAACAGCCAAATAGAAATGTTAATTCTTCGAATATTCTGGAAGCAGTTGAAGCTGTTAGTCGTACAGTAAAAGTCCCTATTCGATGAATGGTCGAATCAGAAAATGTTTAAGGCGTTTTCGCAGCAATCACTATAACTCACGTATGTACGCTTCACGCACATGAAAACCAGAAAAGCATCACTGGGCACCCCTACCTCGCTCTGCATGAATCTTGAAACGTACGAAACTCGGTTCTGCGGCAATCACTATCACGCATGTTAAAAAAAAAAAAAAAATCACTGGACATCCCTAATACGCCGTGCATGAATCGCAAAACGCACGAAACTCGTTTTCGCAGCAATTACTGTCAAGCATGTTAAAAACAAAAAAACATCACTGGACACCTTTACCTCAAATCAATGAAAATCAAATAAACCAATCATATCTCGTAATTCCTCATAACGTAGCTCTAGTTCAACGTAAAACACACTCAAATCAATGAAAATCAAATAAACCAATCAAATATCGTGTAATTTCTCATACCTTAGCTGTAGTTCAATGTAAAATACACTCAAATCAACGAAAATCAAATAAACCAATCAAATCTCGCCTAAGATTGTCCATTCTGCGTCATTATAGAAATGGGAAGTTTTATTTTCATATTTTTATTATTTAAAAAAAAACTAATCAAAAATTCGAAAATCTGATTTCGAAGTGCACAATGACCCTTCGGAGGGCACTTTCGTGTTAAATCATGTGACTGTCCGAACTACCGTTTACGAGAACAGTGAAATATACATATATATATACAAATATTGCTCACTTAATAGTATAAGATACATAATTAAAAGTACCATATATATATATATATATAATCCAGGGGTGATTGTGACTCAAAGGTAAAAACCCTGAAAATTAGAGCCTCAAATTAGAAAAAACCCAAAATATCAAATAACACTCAATTTATTTAGGGCAGAAGCCCTCAATCTTTTTACATTTCATTCACATATCACCTGGATAACAAATGAACAACCAATGAAAGCAAAAAATAATTTTATAGAAAAAATGAAAATACAGATGGGTTAAAGTAAAAACCCTGAAATTAGGGGTAAACCCTGAACACAAACACCCCTCTATTTACATTTTTCCATATTTTTATTCAATTTCAGATGCCCTGAGTACTATATGGCATTCTTATAAAATGTCCGTTTGAGTTTTTCCGTCTGTCTGTGTGTAAAAAGAAAAGAGAAATGCCACTATTTCAAGAATTATTGTACAGAATTAATATTTATATACATATAGTTGTATCTTGACATTAGTGCTAATCAATTTTTGGCCTTAATCACCTTTTAGGTAGTGCTGTTAAACTACAACTCTCCCACTTATGAGAAGGGATGATTTGAGCTTCTATATATACAATTATTGCATAAATTCATACGTGAGAAAGCCATTGTCACGAAAACTTACACTAAGCGCCAAAAAAAAAAAAAAAAAAAAAAAAAAAAAAAGCCGCACTTGGATTATTTTCTTTTCCCTTTTTGCAACCGCCAATTTTACCATTTAAAACGCAAATTTTTGAACAGATTTTATTACGTCGCCCTGAGTAACAGACGGCCCTTAATCCCACTTCTTTGGTGACTTTTTGATCTCTATTTGTTTTTCTTCAAAACGTTTGGTCCTTTTTTCAACTATTTTCACATTTTCAAGTATTGGCGGGTTTCAAGAAAGCATGTGTGCCCCAGGACTCAAATGAAGTTAATCAGGCCCTGGCAATACGTATAAAAATTCGATAGAAATTTGTACAATACTCGGCATATTTTTATTTTCCGAACATACATATGTAAGGAAAATATTGTAATTATGCCAAAAATCGGAGTTTAAGAATTTAAAGTTTCCATACGATTTGAAGTTCCTTGGGTTCATTTTTGCTACATTTACGGTGATGTATGTGTGTGTGAGTGAGTGAACACGATAGCGTCTGAAAGATATGTTGGAATTAGCTGAAAGTTTGTACGTATGTAATAAATCACTTTAGCAAGAACCCTATTGATTTTGGAGAATCTAGTCCTTATGGTTTTTTTACAAGCGTATAAAGAATCATTATGGTCTAAGGGCCCAAATTTTTTATAGTGCGATAGCATCTAAATGCCTTATTCGATTCAGCTGAAAATTTACACACAAGTTATAAGTCATCGACGCAGAAACGGTGTAGATTCTGGAGGATCTAGCGGTTATAATTTTACAAAAGTGACAGAAAGAAAAATTCTTTATCAATATGGCCTATGGGCTAAAACTTTCAAAGTGCGATAGCGTCTTTGTAATAAGAGTATGTATGTGAGTAAGAGTATGTATGTGTGTAAGATATATGTATGTGAGCATGATAGTATCTAAACGCATTGTTCGAATAAGCTGAAAGTTGATGCGTATGTTATAGGTCACCGTGGCAAGAACCTTTGGAATTTGTTGAATCTAGAACTTTTATAGAATATTTCTAGTTTTTTTTTTTTCCCGGAGACATAAATATTCTAATAATGGCCTATGGGCTGAAATTATTTGAAGTACGATAGCGTCTAAATTCCTCATTCGAATGAACTGAAAATTTATGTACATACATATCTTACTGCCACACGAAGGGTATAAATTTTGTAGAATCTAGCACATATAATTTTTTTTACTGGGACACCATAACGAAAAATTCTTTATCACTATGGCTTATGAGCTCAAATTACTTGAAATGTGATAGTATCTAAACGCTATATTCGACTGAGCTGAAAATTTATACTCATAGTATAGGTGTTGGAAAACTAGAGCAGCTGGAATCTTTCCTTTCCCAAGGCTAGCGATAACTCCAAAACTCAACAGAACAACTAAACTCGACTCCATGGCGACTAAGCCTGATTTAAGTTGTTCTCGTCTACCAGTAAATAATTTACCCACGATGTCTGCTCCCAAAAGGACTTCGATAGGCCCAGAATTTTCAATGTCAGTTAAATTCATTCCTTTATTTTTTAACTCACATATCCAATTTCCCTGAGTTATCGCAGAAATATCATTAGAAATAACATTTTGATCTAAAGCATCTAAGTGATCTAAGCTACAAATATAATTATTATGAAGATTATTCAAATAAATTTTGTAACATATATGTTTATTTATATCTGTTTTCTCTCCACCAAATAACGAATGGCAATATTCTTCTTCTCTTACAAAATCGAAATTTAGTTCTTCTGCAGTGGATTTCAATATATAGGATTTTTGAGACCCTGTATTTAAGACAACTCTCGCTTTCCGCTTCGCATTTTTTCCATGCAACATTACAACTAAAGTTCGCAAAAATACACTATTAGTAGCATGAGCTTTTGATTTTGTTTGTTTCTGTGTAAATAGTGTGTCAATACATTTTTCTTTTATTTCATTGTGATTCGAAAGTGACCTAGAACCTTCATAATTTTTATTAGATTCCAACGAGGGACACATAAATTTTAAATGTTTCTTACTACAAATCTGACACCTAATGTTTGATTTACATGAATTGGTTACGTGGCCCTTAACTAAACAAATTCGACATAATCCCTTATTTTTAATAACTGAAAGTTACTCGTTTAAAGGGATATAGAATGCTTTTTTACAAAATCGCATTTCAGGATCTTTTGAACAAAACGAACATAAATTATTTTTTTAATCACGTGTAATTAATTCCATTGCGGATGTGGAAAATTACCTTTCACATTCTTCTTATATGTTGCTAAACCTTTATGTTCGCGCTCAGGAAGCGTATTACAAAGATCGGCTCTGCTTAATTTAATTTTTTCTTCGGATTGTACTTCATTTCTTAAAAACAGAAGTATGGCATCAAGGCTCGATATTTTATTTTCAGTTTCTAGAGTTTTTCTCTGTCATTTAAATAAACGTAATATATTTATGGGTAAGGAACTTTCAACTAAGGGATATAAAATTATACCACACATTTCACTAGTAACACCCAAAGTGCCTAGCGCTCATAACTGAGTAGATAATTTATTATATAAACCGCTCAAAGAACCATTTTTCTTATTCTTAGCATTAAGAACAAGCTTTAATAATTCACGAACATAAAAATCGATCAAAAGGTCTTCTCGACCATACCTTTCTTTTAAGCTCTGTATAGCTAAATCATAATTTTCTTCTGTTATGGGATATGACTGAACAATTTCTCTAGCTTCTGATTTAATTTTAGTCGACTGAATCAAATAATGAAATTTATCTGCATTACTTAAATTTTTATTCTCATGAATATTCTTAAACTGATTCCAAAATGTGAGCCAATCTTTTAAATCTCCGCCGAACGTGTAAAGTTCAACTTCAGGGAGACGCTGACATAATGTTTTACAGGATCCTCTAATTTATTATCATTATCAGTAATATTACTTTCTTTTACAATTAATTTTTTGTAATTTTCTAAAAAGCGTTGAGCTCTTAATTGAATTCTCAATGACTTTTCCCTATATTCCTCTACGGAATTAAATTCTGTTTCAAATTCCTGTTCTTTTAAACTGTCTAAATATGTATTATGTGTTAATTCTAATGTGTCAGATTTTTGTTTAAATAAAACTAAACTGATCTCAACTTCTTCGAACGAAGAATTTTTGTCTGCTAATAAATTTTCTAGCTTCTTGTATGCCCTCGTGAAGGAAGCTCTGTGTGCAGTTTTGTTTCGTTTGATTATTTCCATTTTTACTATCAAATAATATAATACAATATTCACTCAATATTTATTTAACTAAATTTTATTAAGTACATTTCGTTTTGTTAAATTTGAAATCACCACAACATAAACTTCAAAACCAAAATATTTTCGCTTTACAAACTTTCAATTGACAATCATAAACTTCAAAATATTTCTATTTTCATTATATCAATAAATAATATACTCTGTATTACTATCTAATACTATCTAAATGATATAATACATTCTATAACTAAATGCATTCATTTATAAAATATTCTACGTAAGTTTCGTTTTAATATTCTTTATTTAGATCATCAATAAAAAACTTCAGAATGAAAATAATCTAACCTTCTTACCTCTTAATTATTAATCATTCTATTGTTGTAAATGACGCCAGGCCCACCCGGGGGGCGCCCAATGTTGATTTTATAATAATTTTCAATAAATAAAGGAGGCTGGCGTCTTAAAAACGAACATTAAGAACGAAATAATAATTTCAATATTTTTAATCCAACTGTACATACTTCACAAAAAATAGATATTACGATCAACAGATATTACTGAACATAAGTATTTATATTTACAGCCTATAGGATTATTTACAGAGGGACAAAAAATGAAAGTAAATGCCGGTAGCGGTCTCGGAGTAAGGATAAGAATGGAGTAGGCGAGAACCGGTTTTCAATGGAGAACTAGTATGTTGTGGCCACCACGAGACTTTCTTCTATATTTTCCTATACAAATTCACTCAGTAACAATATTAAAAAAAAAAAAATATATATATATCCAAGTTTTTTTTTTTTTTTTTTTTCGTTATAAGTAAAAAAAATCGATAACTTTGTTTTAAATTACCACATATTTATAGTTCAACCATTCGTTTTAAAGGTATTGACGAGACCTTTCGAAAGATACCCATCTTGAAAGATACCCATCTCTTCCCCCCACGGGGGGGGGGGGGAAGCGATGCCCCCACATGCACAATTTTTTTTCCTAAATAACTACTACTATTAGCAATAATTCATATTAATTTTACAATCACAGGTTAAGAATAACTCTCATTATGTACATTTATACGAAATTTTGTCCTGTACTACCATGTTAAAAATAATGTTAACTACCATGTTAACTGTTGTGCGATTGATTCCCAAATCTAATCAGCACCAGTTTATGTCGGGAACCAACTAAATACCAAGTTTTGATAATTTCGTTAAAAAAAAAAAAAAAAAAAAAGATTTTTTTTTTCTAAGTTTTTTTTCGTAGAAGTAAAACAAATCGATAACTTTGTTTTAAATTATCACAGATTTATAGTTCAACCATTCGTTTTAAAGGTACTGACGAGACCTTTCGAAAGATACCCATCTTTTGCCCTATATCACCATGTTAAAAATTTAGAAAAAGCGGGATGGCAACGCAACCTGTAAGACGATTTTTACCAAAAGTTGATAGGCACTAATTTATGTAAAGGTGCAACTACATACCAATTTCTATGAAATTCTGTCCAGTAGTTCCTGAGGTACAGTTGCCACAAAATTTTGTCACACACACACACAGACAGACAGACAGACATTTTCTAAAAATGATCAAATCGTGTTCTACATCTCTCAAAACGTTTAAATCCATCAAAAACCCGAAATCGAAAATTTTTATGAATCCAATACTTTCTTCTATTGAAGATAGAAGAAAGTAAAAATGATAATTATTTAGTAAAATAATTACCACAAATTGATTTATCCTTCAAAAATACTGAGAAATATGTTTTTTGTTTAGTGTATCAATCATTATATATATATATATATATATATATATATATATAATGAAATAAAATAAAGGAGCATTTTAGCGTTAAATATTCTTTTCCTTTTCACGCCGTAAAATTACAAAGTGGCCTGGAATTACTTTCTTATTTAAAGTTAAATATCACATTGAAAAAGCTAAAAATTTATAAGAAATATATTCTTTAAGATTTTCTCAAAGATAAAATAAATTGGCAAGAATATAGGCTGCTTTCTATTTGAAATTGTGATAATGATAAAAATAATGATTTTTATAACTTTATTCTATTCAGAAGAAGAACGTATTGAATTCGTGAAATTTTTTTATATCTGGTTTTTGATGCATTTACACGTCTGCAATGTCTTGAAAATGATTTGACCAATTTTAAAAATACATGTCTGTCTGTGTATCGTGCTTGTGTTATCAAAATTTTGTGGGTGCCGTATCTGATTAAATAATGGGCGGAATTCCACAAAATTTTATATTTAGTTAAATCTTCAAATGAATTGGTACTGATTATATTTCCGAGTAAATCGCCCAGCAGATGGCGCTACTATGCGTATTACCCCATTTAGGATAAAGCTATATTTCATTTTCTGTTGCATATATTTTCGTAAAATTTTATATTTAGTTTACATGAGAATTTATCCTGATAACACTTTGTAGTAAATCTCCCAACAGCTGCTATGCTGCCCCCTCTGCTATGCTTAATTTCTTGCTTGCTTATAAGGAAAGGCAGGCATATAAGTGTAAAAAAAAAACTTTTAAAAAGGTGACGAAAGGAAACAAAAAATGTGCCAAAAGTGACTTAACCCTTTATATACAGCTGAACCTCGTTAACATGAATTACTTTTAACATGAACTGTTTCCACAATGACCATCAAAATGAAGATTAGTTTAGTTATATAAAGATTAAATACTGATAGTATGAACTACTGATAACATGAAATTTTTTTTTTTATCGCCCTTTAGATTCAGGTTAACAAGGTTCGACTGTATTTTCTTTACTTTCAAAAGTGGTATTGGTGTTTAGGTTAAGACCAGTTACCTACTCTAGGGACCTAGGCCTAAAGATACATGCCCTCTTTGGGCAGATAAGTCTTTCTAAAGAATCCTATCCCTTTTAGGATAAACAGGAAAAATATTCGTGCTTTTAAATGTCAAAATCTCTATCAAAAAGACGGATAAGATCAAACTTCTATGTTTAGTCATTTTATTTTATTTTTAATTTCTTCTATATAAATATTAGGGATGGACCGGATATGAATTTTGCCGGATAACCGGATAGGGATATCCGGTATTCCGGATATTATTTTACTTTGCCGGATCCAGATATCCGGCAATCCCCTTTCCCAGTATACACATGAAATTTTCAATTTTTTAAGAGCACACAATAATTAAAAAAATCTGGAGTGACTCCACTCGACTTTCCGAACATTGAGTAATTAACGGTTTTGTTGATAAAATAAAGTAAGAGGAATTGTTAAATAAACAAAAGAGAAAATTATAATAGGGTGTTTGAGTATTTTTCTTTATATAGTACACTATGTTTAATTTAACGCTATTTTACCGAACACGTAGATCATAATGATAAAGAATATTTCGTTGTATCCCTGTAAAAACCTACAAATGCTAGATTCACCAAAATGCTTATAGTTAGTGCAACAGTAACTTATTATATTTATGTAAATTTTCAGCTTCGTTGGATAAGGCATTTAGACGCTATTGCACTTTAAAGTTTGAGCCAATATGCCACAATGATGAAGAAATTTGCATTTTGTCCCTGTAAAAAGAACCATAACTGCTAGATTTAAAGTTCGTGTGATGGTGACGTATGACATGTATATAAATTTTCATTTCATTTTAATAAGGCATTTAGTCGCTGTCGCACTTTAAATAATTTGAGCTTATTGGTCTTAATGATGAACAATATTTATTTGTGTCCCTGTAAAACTCGTTAAGTGCTAGAGTCACCAAAATCTATACAGTTTGTGTGATGTTGACATATAACTCGTATATAAATTTTCTACTCAAACGGCTATGACATTTAGATGCTATCGCACTTTAAATAATTTCACCCCATAGGCCATACTGATACAGAATTATTTGTTGAATCCCTGTAAAAAAACTAGAAGTGCTAGATTCACCAAAACCTATACACATCGTGAAACTGTGACCTATAATATGTGCATAATTTTTTTGTTCAACTGAATAAGGCGTTTAGACGCTATTGCACTTTTTAAAATTTGGTCCCATAGGTCATAATGTAAAGAATTTTTTTTTCGTTTTCCTGTAAAAAAAACAATAAGTGCAATAGATTCACCAA
Source organism: Salticus scenicus (assembly GCA_963930645.1). Taxonomy (NCBI): domain Eukaryota; kingdom Metazoa; phylum Arthropoda; class Arachnida; order Araneae; family Salticidae; genus Salticus; species Salticus scenicus. The sequence goes on along the minus strand of OZ005662.1, from coordinate 50,017,184 downwards.
AATCTATGCAGTTCATGAAACTATTACCTATAATATGTGTATAAATTGTTTGCTCAGTTTAATAAGGCGTTTAGATGCTATCGCAGTTTTAAGATTTCAGTCCCATAGGCCATAATGATAAAGAATTTTTCTTTGTGTCCCTGTAAAAAAACTATAAATGCCAGACTCACCAAAATCAATAAGGTTCGTGCTATGGTGACTTGCAACATGCGTACCAACTTACAGCTCATTTGAACAAAGCGTTTAGACGCTAGCGTGTTCACTCACACGCATACACACACACACATATCATCGTAAAAATAGTGAAAATGGACTCAGGGTACCTCAAAACGTATATAAACACCAAAATCTCGATTTTCGACATGATTACAATACTTTCCTTACATATGTATGTTCGGAAAGTAAAAAATTATTTTGGTTTAAAAGGCATTTGGCTTTTATACTGGATTCCATTTACGTACATAAAAATCTGGAGTGACTCCACTCGACTTTCCGAACATTGAGTAATTAACAGTTTTGTAGCTAAAGCAAAGAAAGAGGCGTTCTTAAACAAACAAAAGACAGAAAACCATAAAAGAGTGAGTATTTTTCTCCATATATTACACAATGTTTTATTTAACGCTACTGAACTTTAAGCCCATACATCATAATGATAAAGAATTTTTCGTTGTGTCCCTGTAAAAACCTATAAATGCTTGATTCACCAAAATGGTTATAGTTAGTGCAATAGTGATTTATAATATTCATATAAATTTTCAGCTGAATTGAATAAGGCGTTTAGATGCTATTGCACTTTTAAAAATTTGGTCCTATAGGTCATAATGATAAAGAATTTTTTTCGTGTCCCTGTAAAAATACTGTTAGTGCTAAATTTACCAAAATCTATACAGTCGTTGAAACTGTGACCTATAACATGTGAACAATTTTTTTGCTCTGATTAATAAGAAGTTTAGACGCTACCACACTTTTAAAAATTTGGCCCCATAGGCCATAATGATACAGAATTTTTCTTTGTGTCCCTGTAAAAAACCTGTAAGTGCTAAATTCACCAAAATCTGTACAGCTCGTTTAACTGTATGATAAAGAAATTTTCTTGGTGTCCCTGTAAAGAAACTATAAGTGCTAGATTCACCAAAATCAATAGGGTTCGTGCTATGGTGACTTACAATGTACATACCAACTTTCAGCTTATTTGAACAAAGCGTTTAGACGCTAGCGTGTTCCCTCGCACAAATACACACACACACACACACACACACATACACACACACATACATACATCATCGCAAAAATAGTGAAAACGGACTCAGGGCACCTCGAAACGTATAGAAACATCAAAATCTCAAATTCGGATTTTTGACATGATTACAATACTTTCCTCACTATAGTGTTCGGAAAGTAAAAATGTAAATACCATCGGGAAAAACACAGACAATTTTAATAAAAATAAAAATATGAGTATTTTTTTTTTTTTTTTTTTTTTTTTTTTTTTTTACAAAAATCAAGGAGAAATGATATTTTGAAAAAATGACCAATGTTACAGATTATGGAACATTGTCCTTAATTACTTTCCGAACACTACAGTGCTGGAAAAAATTATAAAGCCGATAGAAAAATTTACAAAAGTCAAAAAGTAATGGAATTGTTGATAACGCAAATTCTATTTTTATTTGCATGATCAACATCGAAGTAATGCGCATAAACTTTGTTTAGAAAAATGGAATAGGGAACATAAATTATGCTAATTTCTTACAACCAATGAAAATCAACTTGGAAAAAATTATAAAGCCGATGGTTCTAGCCTCCTTTGGCATAATGCCAGACATGAGAAAGCAGGTTCCTAGGAAAGTTTAGGTAAATATAAACGTGTTACGTGCATTCATTTTGTATTTGACGTGTTTAATACAATGGCAAGAGGAAAAAAGTTATCCGATGGTGAACAAATTAAAATATTAACTTTAAATGAAATTGGAATGTCTGGTTCTAATATTGCAAGAAAAATAGTAAGGTCCAAGGCTGCAGTAAACAGTTTTCTCAGAAATCCCGAAGATTACGGCAGTAAGAAGCGTACAGGAAGACCGAAATCCTTAACTGTAAGGCAATCAAGACAAATCCGGAAGCTAGCTTGCGAACAAAAAATGTCGTCTGCCCCAATTCAAGAACATTTACAATTACCATGTACAAGCCGAACGGTAAGAAATGTTTTAAGTAGCAATCCCATTGTTCAGTTTAAAAAATTTCAAGGAAAACCCCCTCTTTCGAAGCACCACAAATATGCTCGCTTAGACTTTGCCCGAAAACATTTAACCGAAGGCACAAATTGGAGAGATATTGTCTTTTCCGATGAAAAGAAATTTAATTTCGATGGATCCGACGGCTATAAATATTTTTGGCATGATTTACGACAGGAACCTCATATTTTTTCAAGCGTCAATATGGAGGTGGCTCGGTAATGGTTTGGGCTGCATGTGCTGCCGGTGGAACCACTCCAATTGTTTTCATCCATAACAAAATGAATTCAATTATGTATCAAAGTATGTTAGGAGATAATTTATTACCCATTGCTTCTCTTATAACTTCAGGAGACTGGACATTTCAGCAGGACAACGCTTCCGTTCATGTTTCGAAGTCAACTAAATCTTGGCTGGAAGCTAACCAGGTGAAATTTCTTCAATGGCCAGCTGTTAGCCCCGATCTGAATGTACTAGAAAATCTTTGGGGAATTTTAGCCTGAAATGTTTACAAAAATGGACGCCAATTCAATTCAAAATTAGATTTGAGGAATGCTATTAAAAACTGCTGGAATAATATTGATGCAAGTACTTTGTGTGGTCTGATAAATTCAATGAACAAGAGACTAGTCACAGTTATCGAAAAAAAAAAGGGTCTCACATCGATTATTGATGAAATACATGTATCGACTTTATAATTTTTTCCAGCTTTCTTTGTACATAAATTTTTCTTACGTCTACTAACCTTTTGTTATTGTAGTTATTAATAAATTTATTTTTTCCTTTTGTTCCTTGCAGCATATAATATATATGTATAAAATTTTGTAAATGTTTGATCATTTGTTTTAATTATATCATATTTTCAACTGGCTTTATAAATTTTTCCACCACTGCATAGTGAGGAAAGTATTGTAATCATGTCAAAAATCCGAATTTGAGATTTTGATGATTCTATATGCTTCGAGGTCCCCTGAGTCCGTTTTCACTACTTTTACGATGTATGTATGTGTGTGTGAATGTATGTATGTGTGTATGTCTGTGAGTGCACACGCTAGCGTCTAAACGCTTTGTTCGAATAAGCTGAAAGTTGGTACGCATATTGTAAGTCACCATAGTACGAACCCTATAAATTTTGGTGAATCTAGCACACATCGTTTTTTTACAGGGACACAAAGAAAAATTCTTCATCATTATGGTCTATGGGACCAAAATCTTAAAAGTTCGATAGCATCTAAACGCCTCATTCAATTGAGCAAACAAATTATACACATAGTATAGGTCACAGATACTCAATCTGTATAGATTTTGGAGTATCTAGCACTTATAGCTTTTTTACAGAGATACAAAGAAAAATTCTTTATCATTATGGCCTATGGGGCCAAATTTTTAAAAGTGTGATAGCGTCTAAAAGCTTTATTAATCTGAGAAAAATCTGTACACATGTTATAGGTCACAGTTGCAGCAACTGTATAGATTTTGGTGAATCTAGCACTTACAGTTTTTTTTTTTTTTTTACAGGGACACAAAGAAAAATTCTTTATCATTATGGCCTATGGGACCAAATTTTTAAAAGTGCGATAGCATCTAAACGCCTTATTCAATTGAGCTGAAAATTTATATGAATCTTATAAATCACTGTTGCACTAACTACAAGCATTTTGGTGAATCTTGCATTTATAGGTTTTTACAGGGACACAACGAAAAATTCTTTATCATTATGATCTATGGGCTCATAGTTCAGTAGCGTTAAATAAAACATCGTGTAATATATGGAGAAAAATACTCAAATACTCTATTATGGTGTTCTCTCTTTTGTTTGTTGAACAAATCCACTTTCTTTACTTTATCTACAAAACTGTTAATTACTTAATGTTCAGAATGTCGAGTGGAGTCACTCCAGATTTTTTTTACTTTCCGAACACTATAATGAGGAAAGTATTTTAATCATGTCAAAAATCCAAGTTTGAGATTTTTGTGTTTCTACACGTTTTGAGGTGCCCTGAATTCCTGTTTACCATAATATTTTTTCAACGATGTATGTGTGTATGTATGTGATTGAACACAATAGCGTCTAAACGGTTTGTTCAAATGCGCTGAAATTTGGCACATATGTTACAGGTTCCCATAGCACAAATTCTATTGATTTTGGTGAATCTAGCATTTATAGTTTTTTACTTTCCGCACACTATAGTGAGGAAAGTATTGTAATCATGTCAAAAATCCGAATTTGAGATTTTGATGTTTCTATACGCTTCGAGGTCCCCTGAGTCCGTTTCCACTCTTTTTACGATGATGTATGTATGCGTGTGTGTATGTACGCATGTCTGTGAGTGAAAACGATAGCGTCTAAACGCTTTGTTCGAATAAGCTGAAAGTTGGTACGTATATTGTAAGTCACCATTGTACGAACCCTACAGATTTTGGTGACTATAGTTTTTTTACAGGGACACCAGGAAAAATTCTTTATCATTATGGCCTATGGGGCCAAATTTTTAAAAGTGCGATAGCGTCTAAACGCTTTATTAACCGTTTGAAAGGGGCTGTGACAGCGTCTGTCACGCTTCACCATAGGATTTCGTAAGAGCCCCTTTCAAAAGGTTAATCTGAGCAAAAAATTTGTACACATGTTATAGGTAACAGTTTCACGAACTGTATAGATTTTGGTGAATTTAGCACTTACAGTTTTTTACAGGAGCACAAAGAAAAATTCTTTATCATTATGGCCAATGGGGCTGTTGCAACATCAGTGCCTTCCCCCCATTCTTTTCCCTCTGTCTCTTCGCCACCTGTCTCGACAGTGGAAATGCTTTTTTTTTTATTTTTCATTCTCTTTTGGTTTCATTAGAATAAGACTTTCGAAAGTGCAGTGTTAAAAAGGATGTAGACTAGATAAGAAAGGCACTTTTACGGTGTCTTAAAATTTATTATTACCATTCTGTTTTTGTTAAAGAAAGAGAAAACAGAATATTTTGAATATATAGAAAATTATTCATTATGTGAAGTAGAAATAATCTGAAGAATGTTAATTAATCGTTAAATTTTGTACATATTTTCATTGTAAATAGAAACATAATTATCTTCTGATTAAAAGCTTAGAAAAGAAACAAGAACTTATTATTTGTGATCTAACTGTTGCATTTTTCAAGTCGGCCGTGAACAGAAGAAAGGGTGAGTATCTTTTCGATAATTAGTTGATGAATAATAATGAATGTGATTTCAATTGAAAGATATTTATCGCTAGTTATAATCTAATTTAAAAAGAACCCTAGAATACAAGATTATATTAAATTAGTGGCGCCCCAGAACAGGGACGGCCGACTTGGATTACCTTCTCCAACATCGAAATAAATAAATATAAATGTTATTTGAATTGAATATTTGAAAATTTGTTCTTTTGATGATATTATAAATAAAGAGAAAAAGTTTTGGTTTCAATGAAAAGTTTCGTTTTCATTCACATTTAAAATAAATAATAAATGATATTTATATTGTTGGTTTTTGTTCTTGAAATTTGTTCCTTTGATAAAAATGAAATGAAAGAATATTTTTAGTTTTTGTTTGTGCATTACTTTGTGTTTTGAATTATTGCATTATATATTAATATGATGAATGCATAACTTTGAAATGTTTTTGTTTAATAAACAACTTTGACAAGAAATTTTATTTGATAATTAATCGAATAATAATATTTTTTAGAGATTTGTTATTTATAATTGACATAATGAGTGCAATTCAAAAACAAAAAAGAAGTGTTCTTAGAGCGCAAACCACAAAATAAATAAAATCGAAGACAGGTTATTAGAAATTGATGTTGGAGAAGAAGAGTTAGAACAATATTTAGAAGAATTGAATTTAAAAGATAGGGAACTGAATTCATTAGATGATGAGATACAGAAAAATATCAAAGTAGAAGAGGTTGAAGAGGAAGTTTTAAAATGCGATGAATATAATTCAAATATTTTAATTTGGAAAACTAAAGTAAAAAGTAAGATGATTAAAATAAAAAATAGTAGTAATTCTAACATTTTATCGACTAGCCCCGTAATAGAAGGTGATAGAACACCAAAATTAGATCAATGTTATATTAATCTTCCTCGATTAAATATTGATAGATTTAGCGGTGATCCAACGGATTTTCAGAGGTTAATTGATCAATTTGAAGCAACAATCGATAGGAATCCAGTTTTATCAAACATTGATAAATTTAATTATTTGAGATCCTATTTAATTGGTACAGCTTCTGATGCTATAAAAGGTTTCACGCTAACAAACAATAATTACTACGCGGCTCTGGAAACATTAAAAGATCGATTTGGAAAAAAACATTACTAATTAATTCCCATTTAAATAAATTACTAAATCTATGTCCTGTAAAAAAATCCAACGATATATTTGCACTAAGAAAATTACTGGACACATGTCAGACAGAAATAAGAAATCTAGAATCCCTAGGGATAAAAGAAGAAAGTTACAGCACGTTATTTTGCCCAATTTTCATAAAACTTTTACCAGTAGACATAGTTTTAGAAATAACGAAAAAATACGGCGATGATGATCAGTGGAAAGTTTCAGAAATGATTGAAATTTTATAAACAGAAGTTGTTAGTCGCGAAAAAGCTACTGCACTAATTTCAAATGCCCAACACTCGGAACATATTTCCACCACATCAAATAAGAAAGAAAGTTATGAATCACCAAAAATAAAACAAAATACGTCCATCAACTGCAGCTGGCCTTTACAATAATAATTCAGGCAATAAACGACATTTCTGTAATTTTTGTAATAGCGAAAAACATTTATTGCAGGATTGCAAAGAATTCCAATCTAAACAATTCAATGAAAAAAAAAGATTTTTTGATGAAACGTGGTCATTGTTTTGTTTGTTTCTCTAAAGGTCATTTGGCAAAAAATTGCCGCTGCTTTGTAAAATGCCGTATTTGTTCTCGCCGTCATTTCGATATAATGTGTCCAGAAAATAATTCCGAAAAACAAGTTACAAACGAAAATACTACATTGTCCAACAAAACTTGCAATCAAGAAGTATTACTCCAAACTTTAACGCTAAGGTTAATCAATAAAGATAAAGAATACATTATCCGAGCATTAATTGATTCAGGATCACAGAAATCTTACTTAAAGAAAGAAATAATAAAGAAAATTGGTTATACACCTACAGGACAAGAAAAATTAAACCATAGTTTGTTTGGTGGGTTACAACAAACACATGATCATTTACGGTATAGAATACATTTAAGTGATTTACATAAAAAACTATTTGTGTAATTTTGAAGTTCTTGATCAAGAAAAAATTTGCGCAGAAGTACCTAAATTACGAAATGAGCCATGGATTAACGAAGCAAGAAGGCGGGGAATTCAATTTTCAGATTATGAGAACTCAACAAAATTTAGAAGAAATAAAAATAGAGAAATTGATTTGTTAATTGGTGCAGATGTATGTGGGAAACTTTTTACAGCGAAAAGTAAATTACTATCGAAGGGTTTAGTGGCCTTTGAAACAAAATTAGGTTGGACATTGATGGGTAAAACTGAAGAATTTAGTTCCAACGATAGTACAAATGTTGTTTTATCTCTTCATGTGGCCAATGCACAGATTTCAGATCTTTGGCCCCTGGATACTTTAGGAATTTTGGATTCAGGAAATAAGAACACGAGAGAAGAATTAGACATAGCTGCTGAAGAATATTTTAACCAAAATATTAAAACTGTTGAAGACGGCAGATATGAAGTAGGCCTTCCATGGATTGAAGGCCATCCTCCACTACCTAGCTGTAGACCAATTGCTGAGCGAAGATTGAAGAATTGCGTGGAATCATTGAAGAAATCTGGAAGATTAGAAGCTTACGAAGCAGTTTTTGACGAATGGCTTGCAGAAGAAATCATTGAAGAAGTTGAGCCATACAGTAATAATCTAAATGAACATTTTCTGCCCCATAGAGCAGTTATTAAGGAAAATTCCACAATTCCAATTCCAATTCGTCCAGTTTTTGATGGGTCAGCAAGAGAAAAGGGTTCTCCTTCTATTAATGATTGTTTAGGAAAGGGTCCCAACTTAGTCGAACTAATTCCCTCTGTAATTAACAGATTTCGCTTTAAGAAAATCGGGGTAATTTCAGATATTCGTAAAGCGTTCCTACAAATTCAGCTCAGCGAAGTAGACCGACCGTATCTTAGATTCCTGTGGTGGGAGGAGGGTGATCCTTCAAATATTAAGATTTTTCAACATAGAAGAGTAGTATTTGGCCTTACTTGTAGTCCCTACTTGTTAGGAGCAACTCTAAATTACCACTTGCAACAGGTTAACGATGAACTAAAGGAAACTGCTGATAAACTAGCAGAATCTTTTTACGTGGACAATTGCGTCACAAGTGTAGAAAGTGCCGAAAAACTTGAAAAATTTATTTCGGAGTCTAAATATATCTTTAGTACTGCAAAATTCGATCTAAGAGGGTGGGAGCATAATATTATCAATCCAACAGAAGAAAATTCTACTCCCTCCAAGAAAAGAAATGTTCCAGTTTTGGGATTATTATGCGATTTAAACAATGATTCACTAAGTATAGACTTGCGAGAAAATCAAGAAGAAATCAAGACAGTTACCAAAAGACAAATATTGTCAGTAGCCCATAAAGTATTCGTCCCCATCGGATATAGTTGTCCAGTAACCTTAGCACCAAAAATTTTACTCCAAGTATGTTGGCAACTAAAAGTGAGTTGGGATTCTAAATTACCTGAATGTGTTGGGAAAAAAATTGAGAAATAGAAAAGGGGACTACATAAGTTGAATGACGTTGCTATTCCAAGACTCCTTGTACCTGATCCGGAGTATACGGAAATGAGCCTTCATGTATTCTGCGATGCAAGCAAAGCAGCCTATGCAACTTGCATTTTTTTAAGAGCAGAAAATTTTAATGCCATTACCTGCCAGCTTGTGCAAGCCAGATCTCGGATAGCCCCGTTGAAGTCAGTCACCATTCCCAGGCTAGAACTTCTTGCCTGTACCATAGGAGCAAGACTAGCGCAAAGTGTAAAAACAGATTTAAGACAGCCGAGTATTCCAACACATTTTTGGACAGATTCATCAAATGCTCTATTTTGAATAAAAAGAAATGAAAATTGGGCACCTTTTGTTTATAATAGAGTGCAAGAAATTAGATCCCTCAGCCATCTAGAGAAGTGGAAATACGTACCAGGGAGGCTCAATCCTGCCGATTTGCCATCAAGGGGCTGTACTACTGAATTTCTCTTAAAATCCCGGTGGTGGGAAGGACCTTCTTGATTAAGAAAATCTTCCGAATTTTGGCCTAACGAAGTTTTAGAACCTGATTTAAATGTAATAGAATCAGAGAGAAGAAAAACAATAGTTTCTGCAGCCAATGTATCATCGGAAAACATAGACTTTTACGAGAAATGTTCCTCGTATAAAAAGATGTTAAAGGTCACAGCATGGATACTCAGATTTAAAGAAAATGCTAAAGAGCCTAAAGAAGCAAGAGTAATGACCAATTTAACAGTTGAAGAAATTGAAAAGGCTGAACTTACGATTATGAAGTTTGTTCAGAATCAAGATTGAAATTTTAAGAAAAACTTATCCTCTTTGCTTACATTTGTTGTTTATCAAAGTTCCCATTCACAAAATGGCATATATGCTTGAGAAAAGGAAAAGGAAATCAGTAGCAAAAAATATGTAAATCAACTGATTTAAATTTTTAATTGTTAATTAAAAAATAATAATATAGCATTAATATGAAAAAAATTTAAAGTATATAAAAAAAACTATTATATTCTACATGTGAAAATCTAAATTTTAACAAAATGAGCCAGAGAGTGTAGAACAGTACAATAGCTATGACCAACATGGTTTGTGATGCCATACCGAACATACCATAATGAACTGTATGAGAAGCAGAAGAGACTTCATGTTGTGCAAAAGATGACAACCAGCATTCTGCAAAGAGACATAATGAAATGTCCTATGTGTAAAAATGTGTAGGAAAAAAAATCTAGCCCTATGTCAAAATAAGAGCGCACATGTAATAGTTCTAGTAATGTTTTAAAGAAAAACAAATTATTTTTATTTTTGTATTATAATTTATTTTCTCTGCAGAAATTATGAAGAAACTTTATTTCAATCTATTGTGTTGTTCAAAAATTATTAAAAAAAATACCCTTATGAAATAATTTCCTTTTCCTGAACAGAACTTTAACCAAGTAATTATTATTTGAAAAATTAATTTAAATAATTTTTTTTAAACAAAATTGGCAGCGATAAAAATTAAAATGATTGTAATTTTGATGTAACAAGACAAAACGATGAAGAAAAATTGTCAAAAACTGCAAAATTTCTAAACATATATAGTTTTAAAATTAAGTTGAATTATTATTCCATCAAGCCTAAGCAATATCTAATATATGTCTTACGAATGTAAACAAATAGGCTCAAAAAATATCAGAAATTACTGTAAATTGACAAAGAAATAAAAATTATTTATCTATTTATTTACTTTTGTGTATGTGTGTTTTACTATTATAACCAGTTTTTTTTTTTTTGTGAAAAATTCTTGTATAAAAATTTTTTGTAAAAAATTTAATAAACAAAAATGTAAAACGACATCACCCCATGTGAAAAAATAAAATATCAACTAAATAGGTCAGACAAAATTTTGTGAAAATGTGTGTGTGTGTCAAACATTGGGTTGTGAGGCCAAGTCTGATAAAAATGCAGAAAAGCATGGTAAACATGCGTGAATAAAATAATACTATTGGATATATTTGCATTATGACTGACAAACTGATAAATCAGCCAATAATACAATGAAATTCCGACCCAAAAGAAAACATATACGGGAACACACATAGAGATCTAGTAACAAAAATATATAAATTTAAACTCTTTTTATTTGTGTGAATTAATTATTAATTTATAACTTTAAAAATTGTTGCAAAAAATTAGAAGTCCCCTACACAATTACAGGTGTTGAAACCAATATAATGGTCGAAATCCAAAGATTATAGAAGTCATTATTATACTGACAACCAGAGCAACACAATTGTGTTTAAAGGGTAAATATGTAAGTGTAATTAAACTTGCAATCAAATGGGTGATATGTTTCAATATTTAAATAGATTTGTAAAATAACAACTGAAATAATTGGAACTATTAAAAAAAATTAGTATATGTCTGTAAGTGTTCCACAATATATTAAAATTAAAATAAATTGCCACAAAAACAAATTACCATAGCTGTAGTGAAAGCTCTCTAATCACGAATTCAACGTGCACTAAAATGTAAACAAAAAGAAAAAGTAAAAAAAAAAAGGTTTATTAGTGTACACATAAAAAATATAAGCCTTTTCTTTATTTAATTATTATTTTTTCTCTTTTTTGTGTGTGTGAGGATCCTCTTAAAATAGCGCAAATAATATGTAAAGCATGGCCATAATAATAACGGTTGACCTTTTGAACAGAATACGTCAACTCAAATAAATCAGTGCATATGCAAAATATATGAATATTGGTTGACCTTCTCAACAGAATACGTCAACACAATTTAAATCATCAGCTGGAATAAAATTAAACGGCTATTATATTTGCCTTCAACAAATGTACACAAAAATATGATTCATATGATTGAATATGCTAGCATATTTATTCATGAATTTCTCATTGGCGAAAATCAGTTGATCTTATTTATCATAAATCAATTCCCTTTTTTTTTTGTTTTTATCTTATTATTTCTCTTAAACATTTCTCTTCTTCATCAAAGCTATCATCATGTGTTTATACAAAAATAGTCAAATAATGTAAATGAGAAAAATAAAAATAAAAATGTGTAATTCAAAATATTTGATCATTTAAAAAAAATAAATTTCATTTAACTGCATTAATTATTACATGTGGTAAATTGACAAATGAAATAAATAATGTATTTTAAAATGAGTAAAGGTGTGATTGTATTTTAAGACATAATGTGTTTAATTCACGACTGACATATTTCAAGATCTCGATGATCCAGCCAGGTTTACGTGAACACATCATAAGTAAAATTTAATCTTTGTATGTGTCAAAATGAAACTTATAAATTACTTTATGTAAACAAAATCACATTTGGCACAACAATTAATTGTTCGTTATAATGTAAAAAAATTAAATAAAAATGTGTCTTGAAGAAATGCAATTTCTGTGCCAATACCATAAATAAAATTGTAATGTGCAAAATAAAAAATAAAAATATTAAAAAATATGAAAAGTGATAAACTTATACCTGTATGAAAACAAAATTGCATTATGATTTATTTAAAAAAATTAGCATGACAATATATATATATATATATATATATATATATATATATATATATATCTGTGCAGACCAAAAATAATTATATATTATGCAGTAAGAGGGGAAAAAAACTGAATACGATTTGTAATTGTTTGAATAAATTTAATGTACAAAGTATTTAATATTCCTTTTTCTTTTCTTTTTTTATCGAAGATGAATTATTTTCCTGAAAATTTACTCAAGACCCAATACCTTCAATACAACCTTCAATTTTTAAAATATAAATAAATTGTGTAAATAAAATTATAAACTTTTGTCTTTCCTTAAAGGTTTAAAAATGGGCAAATAGATATTTTGTACAAATGAAAAAAAAAAAAATACATGTAAAAAAATGGTGTAATAATTTTTGTAGAAAATATTTTAGATTGTGTGTACTATGCATGTATAATACTGTGACTAGCAAAGTTTTCTTTTTTTTAAATTAAACAGATCAGGCTAGATTTACACAATCATGCATAGTTTGTTTTGCAAAATAAGAAATCAAAACTAGCAAAACAGTTTTAAGCTACTGACACGGCTAGAATTACTTGATATTTTATAAATGTTAAATGACAATATTTATAGCTAAAATTATTTTATGTAAGTGAAATAAATAAAATGTGTATTATGCAAATTAAGTTACTCAAAGTACACCCTTACTCAAGACAATTTTTGCCAGAAATCAAGAGAAAGGATTATGCGTTGAGCATCAAAATACCATTCAACACAGCAATGGGGTATAAATACACAACATAAAAAATAAAATGCTATTATGATTAGTTGTTCAAAATTATATTTCTTTAAAAACATGTGAATATTATCAATTCAATGTGATACGTGTGTACGGTGTTCAAGTTGTTAATTAGTAAAATATATATATATATATATTGCAGTGTAAAAGCTTCGTATCTAACTTAATTAAAGCAGATAAAATTAATCCTAAGCTATGATCTCAGTAATGAGTTAAAATGAAAATCACCCATCAATGTATATATCAACATTATCTACCAATGAAATAAAAGAAAAGGTCTTTTTTGTTGTCATTTCCTGGTAAATATTCATGTAATTGAGTAAATTTGAAAATGACATGGGCAAAAACATAATATTCAAATGTCCATAAATATTCATATCAATAGAAAAATTATTTAAGAAATAACAATAACTTTATGCAAAATAATTTTGAGAAAATAAATATATATTACTACATATTATTGAAAATCAAAGTGCATGCACAATTTTTTTAAACTATAATTTTAAATTGTTACCTTATGTAAATTTATGTAAAAGGTAAGTATTAAATTAATAGTATACTTTTTAGGAAACCGTGTGTAAATGTGAATTTAAATGGGAAGTACAAATGTACACATTTGTTGTAAATATATTATAATTATACACTTCCCTAAAAATAGTTTGTTTGCAATAATAGTGTAACAAATGAGTTTTACATCTATGTAAATTAAATTATTAAGTTTTCATTTCAAAATTTCTCAAATAGGTTGCTTAAAAGTGTATGTGAAAGTGTAAAATAAAAATAGGAAACATCGGTGTAAAGTTATTTCAAACACTATAATGTGCATTTTCTAATATATTTAACACATTATTTACACTAGTTCCAAAAAAAAATAATATAACTAATTAAAAAAAAAAATATGTGTATATGTATTATTTAAACCTATCGAGAAATTCCAAAAAAAAAAAAAAAAACATTTGCAGAAATTCAAAATCCTAACAAAATTTTAAATTAAAATTCCAATAATACATTTTCATGCACACCATTTTCAAGCAATAGTACTGAAAAATTTAACCTTAATAAAATTTCCTCTTCGTACAAAAATTGACCACATCAAGTATAAGTATAAACACATATATAAGCACAACAAAGAAAAATAGATTATTAAAAAGCATATTAAAGCAAGTTTTAAGTGGAAAATTTTCAATCTTTTTTTTTTTTTTTTTTTTTTTTCAGAGTTCAACTTTCTTCTAACTTCACCAAATTGTTTATTTAAAAGAACAAATGCACACATATCTATTACTTTCTTTAAAAAAATTGGCACTTAAAATTCAAAAGTACAATTAAAGATTTATTTATTTATTTTAAATTAGTTCTAGTTAATGCAATATTTGCATTAAAATATAAGTGCATTTGTTTATATATATATCTATATACTGAAAAAAATATATACAAAAAAATCTTATCTGGAAAAATGTTATCCCAAAATAAAAATTCTTGAGACGTCACACAATGTAATAATCCTCAGGATCTTCCGAGAGCAAATTTAATGTTTATTTTGTCCTTTTCATTGCTGAAAGTGTTCTTTTTATTTTTTTTTATCAAAGCGTAACTTTGTTCTAAAACATTCCTATTCTGAAGTAATATATTCGTAAAAACAGATACATGCCGATCTACAGAAAAACGTCAACACACAGTATGTTCCCATGAGCATTCGACACAAATACTAATTAAATAAACATGATCGGCTTTCCTCCTGTATGAGAAAAGAAAAGTAGAAAGGAAGATATAATTCACGCAACATACTTTCTCCCTTGGTTTTTCCTCCTGTACGTGAAGAAACGGTGAAAGAAGACACAATAACTCACACTTGATATACCACTAAGGGCCTTATTCACCAACTTCTTAACACTCGGATTAAACCATGGATCAGCAAATCCGAGAATTAAAGTAGCCGGTGAACAGCGGATTTGGTTGATCCGTAGAACAGAGGTTCACTTTCTGCTTGGCGAACTTCCGTAGCGAGAAACTGCCTATCCTTGTAAACATAACTTAACAATTCTATTACGACGCAGTATGGAGAGATTTGATTGGTTCATTTGTTTTTTATTGATGTGAGTGTATTTTACATTGCACTAGAGCTACATTATGGGTAATTAGGCTATATTGAATTGGTTCATTTGTGTTGAGTATATTTTACGTTGCACTAGAGCTACATTACAGGAAATTAGGCGATATTTGATTGGTTCGTTTGTTTTGAGTGTATTTTACGTTGCACTAGAGCTACATTATGGGAAATTAGGCGATATTTGATTGGTTCATCTGTTTTTTATTGATTTGAGTTTATTTTACATTGCACTAGAACTATATTATGGGAAATTTTGGTCTTAACATGCGCGATAGTGATTGCCGCGGAGCCGAGTTACGTGCGTTTTCAGATTCATGCACAGCAAGGTAGGGGTGTCCAGTGATGTTTTTTTGGTTTTAACATGCGCGACAGTGATTGCCGCTGAACCCAGTTAAGTGCGTTTTCAGATTCATAGCTTTATACAGCCATGTTTATTTGTTGGTTCATATATCTTAGGGCTATGTCCCAATTCATCCTCCGTCGTTAGTGGCCGGATCCGTGAACTTTTAAAACAGAGAAGCTTTAAATTGCTACAATTAACTAATTATGCATGCATTTTTTTTTTTTTTTTTTTTTCATTTTTAATTAATAAGCACTAAAAATAAAATTTGAATATTAAATAGTTTACTTTCTATAATTTTAAAAAAATATATAATAATGCGAATAAAGTAAACGTTCTCTGTAGAAAATGGGGATATTTGGTTGCCGTACTCATTGCCCACAACGTAGCACTAGTTCGACGTAAAACTCACTCACTCAATCACTTGTTGGTCAAGTTTATGAAAACTAGGGAATTTTCCCTCCGCTGAAATGTAAGTGTTAATGAAAAATTCGAAACGATATGCGTCTGGAGAAATGAAAGCGTATCACTTGATAACTTGAAAATATGTTTTTTATTTTGTTTGTATATTCTCATAATTTTTATACCGATATGTTTCGATTCATTTAAATGCGGTTTTAGAATCCTCGAATGTTACGAATTAACTGAGCGCGAAGTGAAATATTTGATATGTGATTTGCGTATTATGGAGTCAACAGAAATTTCAAAATGGAAAAAACAAATAAATAAATAAAATTCATGTTGCATATATTGTAAGTTTTCATGCTTTTTTAATTACTTTTAAAGTTATATTTTTATTCTGAATTTTCATTTATTTAATTACATTTATTGTGTTGTTGAAATTAATTTGCTCTTAAAACTTCGATGACAAAACGTGCATTTTGTTAAGTATTTGGTTATTTATTAAAATAGTGTAGTTAAAAAGTTAATTAACCATCGCCATTTTATGAAATTTCTTCGATAATTTTATTTAATTACGTTAAATACTCGTCTGCATTAATATTTCTTTCATTTCGAACGTAAACAAACGTTTTGTAAGGTTGCCATAAGATAAATTCATTTCCTTGGTTCGTTGGCGCACGGATAATATCGCCAAAATGTAAACAAACACCAGAGAACCTCTGTTCTACAGATCTGCCGCGGATTTTTGTTGGAGAATACCGATTTTTGTATGATCGAGCGATTACCACTGATCCGAGGTTTAATCCGAGTGTTAAGAAGTTGGTGAATAAGGCCCTAAATATCTTATATAAAACTGTCTTAGTAATCCGTTATTCCGCATTTATCAATCATGGGGAGTGCAGTGGGCAGATGGGAAATCTCTAATTCTGATCCGGCAAATGGACTCCCGCAGACACATGGTAATAGGAAAGGTAATAATTTTCTCCTTAACTCTGGTCTCCAATGTTTAGTGAAAATCCTTAACTATGTTTCAGCATCTTGCCTCCAACGTTTAGTCACACAATAATCTGTAGAAGTCACTAAAACTTTAGATTCATAAAGTTTTTAAAGAATCCAGTAATGACCATTTTTTAGTCTTAAGGAAAACAAATTTGATAGTCTAATGGCGAATGAGATAAAGTAATAGTTTTTTTAATAGTCCGACTGAGAATGCAACGAATAAAAGTTTTTGTAACAGCCCCTCCCTCTCTCTTGATCCTTGTAGAAAAATCGAGAACCAGTGGTCACGGAGACCAAGTCTTGTAAAGAAGTTTATTGTCCGTGAACTTAGTGGATCCATCATGTAGTACATTGCTTACCAAAAATACCCAGGCTGGAAATCCATATAGTCTTTTGACAAGAGTGTCACTTGACATAAATAATAGGAGTCACTTGCAATACACTGTTAAAAAAATGCAGAAAAAATACAGAAATTCTCTGTAATTTCAGAAAAAAAGGCGTAAATTACAGAAAAATTACGTAGACAAAACGTATTTTACGACTTTTTTCTGAAATTACAGAGAATTTCTGTATTTTTTCTGCATTTTTTTAACAGTTTAGAAACTGTTTTTTATTAACACTTTCCAACAAGGTTGAAAAGTGTTTATGACTTCGGTTTGTCTGTCTGTCTGTCCGTTTGTCTGTCTGTCTGTCCGCGCTGTAACTCCCGAAAATATTTATGGAATTTCTTGAAACTGATATATGTTAATCAAGTTCACTATCGGACGGTCCCTATTGAAAATGGAGTTTATACCTCTACTGGTTTGTGTACAGGGACACCCGAAAATATTTCAAAGCATTGTGTTCTATGAGAGGTATTTCTATAAACCATAATTTCATACCTTTACTCTAGACATGCCTTAATGAAATTGAAATATGTTATTCAAGTTCACTATCGGACGTTCCCTATTGAAAACGGAGTCTATACCTCTACTGGTTTGTGTACAGGGACACCCGAAAGTATTCCAAAGCATTGTGTTCTATGAGAGGTATTTCTATAAACCATATTTTCATACCTTTACTGTAGACATATCTTAATGAAATTGAAATATGTTAATCAAGTTCACTATCGGACGTTCCCTATAGAAAATGGAGTTTATACCTCTACTGGTTTGTGTACAGGGACACCCGAAAGTATTTGAAAGCATTGTGTTCTATGAGAGGTATTTTTATAAACCATATTTTCATACCTTTACTGTAGACATATCTTAATGAAATTAAAATATGTTATTCAAGTTCACTATTGGATGTTTCCTCTATCAAATGGAGGAAATACCACCATCGGTTCATGTACAGAGACACTCAAAAGTATTCCAAAGCATTGCGTTCTAGGAGAGATATTTCTATAAATCAAACTTTAATAACTTTACTATCCACGAAGTTTTAAGAAATTGAAATATGTTATTTACACGCACAAAAGAATTCTTTGCATAGAATGTAGCATGATTAGCATTAGATTTACAGGGGGGCCCAAAAATATCCAGTTATATTAAGAGGTATTAATAAAAAATTGCTAGAATTGTACTTTCGTTTACGTTAAGCGTTTTTAACACTTTCTAGCATTTTTTAAGTGTGAATATGATTTCAGCTTTATGTATCTGCCTGTCCGTCCGTCTGTCTGTCTGCCTGTCTGTTTGTCCGATCTCTAACTCCCGAAAATATTTATGGAATATCTTAAAACTGATATATGTTATTCAAGTTCACTATCGGATGTTCCCTATTGAAAATGAAGTTTATACCTCTACTGGTTTGTGTACAGGGACACCCGAAAGTATTTCAAAGCATTGTTTTCTATGAGAGCTATTTCTATAAACCATATTTTCATACCTTTACTGTAGACATATCTTAATGAAATTAAAATATATTATTCCAATTCCTTACTGGATGTTTCCTGTATAAAATGGAGGAAATATCACCACTGATTTATACACAGGGACACTCAAAAGTATTCCAAAGCATTGCGTTCTATGAGAGAGATTTCTATAAATCAAATTTTAATTACTTTACTTTCCACGAAGTTTTAGAAAATTGAAATATGTTATTTATATGCACAAAAAAAATGCTTTGCATAGAATATAGCATAATTAGCATTATATTTACAGGGTGACAGAAAAATATCCATTTATATTAAGAGCTATTAATAAAAAATTGCTGAAATATTACTTTCGTTTACATTGAGTGTTTTTAACACTTTCCAACATTTTTAATTGTGAATATGATTTCAGTTTGTGTATCTGTCCATCTGTCTGTCTGTCAGTAAGCCCGCGCTCCAACTCCTGTAATTATTTATGGAATTTCTCGAAACTGATATATTTTATTGAAGTTCACTATCGGATGTTCCATATTGAAAATGGAGTGAATATCTCTTCTGGTTTGTGTACAGGGGCACCCAAAAGCATTCGAAAGCATTTTGTTCTATGAGTGTTGTTTTTATAAACATTATCCCTATAGAATTTTCCCCATTTAAAATGAAATTAATAGGTCCTGTACCTAGTGTGTTTACAGGGACAAAATATATATATATATATATATATATATATATATATATATATATATATATATATGCCAATGCATTACGTTTTAGGACAGAATTTTTTGAAAATTATATTTAAAAGTCTTTCTACTGTGAAAATCATAAAAATATTGAAATTTATTGTTAATACTCTAAACTAACCTTTTGTATAGAATATGATATGATTAACTTTCTGATTTACAGGGCTACACTAAAATATTCAGAGAGATCAAAAGCTGTAATTATAATCTAATGGCTGCATTTTCTTTTGCGTTAAGCCTTTTTAACACTTTCCAAAATGCCTAAGAGTAATTTTAAAATCAATTAGTCTCTCTGTATATTTTTCAGTCCTTCTGTCTGTTGTGTGATAACGTAGGCAAAGAATATTAAAAGTTATTCAATACAACAATTACGTACAGTTGGAAAGTGTTACTAATCAATGCGTACTGCATGATTTTTCTTTCTTGTTTTTATGTTAAAAACATTAATTGTCAAGCAATCACTTACAATGGTCCTCATATGATCTATAGGGCAGAGAGAAAGGGAGAACAAACGAGGGCAGTTGTTTCTTAACCAGTAAACAAGAAATACTAACTGTTTGAATGCCAAAGGTGTACTGAATTGCATTCGCCAATTCAAACCCGAAATTAATAAACTAATGCCAAATAAAGCGCCAAAAGAATGTTCTAATTGGTTAATTCAAAAATTTAATCCGTTATTCAAAAGACAAAGCGAAGCTTGGCAACCTAAATTATGCCAAAGTAATTACTCTTTATCGGCGCCACAAATATATCATATCATTAAGAATTTATCTGTTCTGTTTTTTTATTTTATTATTATTATTAAAAGAAACGAATCCAACATCTGTTGACACCAATGAGACTTAATTAAGCTATTATGATAGCACAAATCACTGGAAATGAAATAAATTTCGCAACTTCTGTTTATATTATAAAGTAATTTAGACAAATAAATTATTTTCTATCTATGATTAAATGAGATATTGAACATAACGTTGTTGAAAAGGGGGAAATGTATCTATCTACAAACGAATAAGTCCCTTAGTAAAAATACAAATTACATTAAATAGAGATTGACTTTTATAATAGAATGAATTGATTTCAGAGGATATTACAGAATAAAATGTTCTTTTTTATTGGAATAAATTAAATTAAATTTGTTAAATTAATTAATTAATTTTATAAATATTCTTAATAAATTGACTTTTTTTTTTTATTTAAAATTTTAAATTGAATTATCTAGAAAGAAATTAAATATTTATAAGAACATATGTGTGAACTTGTTCTCACAACACGTGATTACAAAATTTTAACTAAGTGTTTATGATATAATTTTTAATTTCTTGGACTTCAAAGCATATAAATATCATGATGTAGTAAAATATGAAGCCATTTTTTATTTTTTAAATATCTTGTTAACCAATGTTGTTTGTAATTTGATCTGACAAGGAGAAATGAATTTGGAAATACATGTCTAAAACCTTGACGGGGCAGACCGACTAGTACAATAATAAAATTTAACCTTTTTCCAATGGATTTTTTTTTTTTCTATTTAATACCTTGCCTACCTCTAATCAGGCAGTTAAAAAAATTAAAAAATAATGTTATATTAATAATAATAATAAAAAACAGAAGCAATAAAGCTTTCCCCCCTTTTTTAAAAAATTATCTTAAATGAAGCAAAGTCTTGGCGTAATGCTAAAGGGATTGTAGGAAAAAACTATATTCGGCGTTTTCAAAAAAAAAAAAAAAAGCAAATAACAGGAGACTTGGCGTTGGAAAATAGCAACTAATATGCGAATAACATGCCATTTTGTGTTCGTAATAGATAAAGAATCTTACTTCAAAATCGAAGTCCCATTTCACCCCCCCCCCCCCCCCTCGTAAAATTATCAGTTAATGTATGAAATGAAATAACGAATTTTTACTTACTAAAATTCCTTGTAAATAATTATACAAAATAAAAATGTTGCTATATCCCCAACACTAAGTAATTACACCGACAAATCTAACATATTGTACATGAATCTATCCTATAATACTATATGACATAACAATGACAACTTGACAACAAGTCTAATTTCTCTGTGAGCAAATTCTCATTTTCCGCCTGTATATAGCATGCTTTATTGATATCAACGTGTTTGATAAAACGTGAACCAAAACCGAAACTTACGCCTTACACCAATACTGACACACATGTCTGACTACACGTCATGCAAGCGATTTGAAATTTCCAAGGTTTTTTTTCCCGCTGAGACTACATTATAATTTATAGTGGCTTTTAATTTATGGCGAATATGCATTTGATTCAACAGAGAAGATTAATAGAGCTATATACTATTTTTACTATATTATTATTATTATTTTATTCAGGTCTCTAAATAATTGCTTAAATTTAAGTGTTTTTTATTTATACAACTATGTATTCTATAAGCGATTGCGAAAACGTTTACACGAACGTCGGCTTTAAAAATTTTCGACTTTAGGTTTTCAATGGATTTACGCGTTTTGAGGTCTCCGAAAGTCATTTTGAACATTTTTAGGAAATGTGCGTTTGTCTGGTTTTCTGTGTTTGCATGCTACCAAATTTATGGGTCAGCTGCAGCTCAAATGCAAAGAATTTAATATAAATTTACATTTAGTTGCACTTTGATATAAATAAGTGCCCATCAACTATTCCCCAAATGTATTCGACATCTTTACAATAATTCGTAAGTTTGTTAGACTTTGTAAATAATGTCTACGAAGTCTAACAAACTGGTTAAATTTACAGATATTGATTTTGTAATTTTCGATTTTATCACAGCTGGAAAAACGTAAGAATGTCAAAAAACCCAATTCGAAAAATTTCTCTTAGACCTGAATTCTTGATATTTATAGTATGATAAACTGAAATCATTTATTACGCAAAATAAATATAAGGTCATAAATTCTTTCCAAATTCGCTGTAAAGTATAAAAAACGTATAAAATAACACGATATGCAGCACCGATAATTTCCACCTGAATCTCGTAATAATAAATTCTATTTTAGTATCCCTGTAAATAAAATTACAATCGTAATTATTTTATTTTTTATAGAAAATTCCCTTTTTTTTTTCTTTCCCTGTTCTCTCTCTCTTTCATTCACATTTGTTAGTTTTGCCACCTTCAGGCCAAGTATATATAAGAAAAAAAGTATTAGATTCGTGAAATTTTTTGACTTACAGTTTTCGATTTATTTAGACGTTTTGGAATGTCCTGAACACGATTTGATGATCTTTAGAAATTGTCTGTGTGTGTGTGCGTGTATCAAAAATTTTTTGGACGCTGTATCTCACAACACAATGGACGGAATTTAAACAATCTTGATATTTTGCTGGACCTTGACGTAAATTGGAGCTGATTACATGTCAGAATCAATCGCTCAACAGGTGGCGCTATCACCCCACTTTTTTTCATATTTTTAAATATGACACTATAGGACAAAACTTCGTAAATGTAGATAATGAGAATTCTTATAAACTTTTCAATGTAAAATTAAAATATACCTATTTATAATAGTAACAGTAAAAAAAGACAAAAAAAAAAAAAAAAAAAAAAAGTATATGCGGTTGCATCTTACAGGTCATCAATCACAGATCTAGGTGTGTAAATTTTCGATATGAGTGTCTTTGAAAAGAACTCGTCGATAAATTTGAAATGAATGGTGTAACCATATATCTGTTAATTTAAAAAATATATATATATCGTTTCCTTAAAAAAAAAAGGGGGGGGGGTATTTGCAGTAGCATCTTACAGGTCATAATGCGTGTGTAATGCGTGTGTTACATACGTGTGTGTAAATTTTCTATGTGAGCATCTTTCAAAGAACTCGTCGATAAATTTGAAACGAGTGGTTGAACCATACATCTGATAATTTTAGACGAATTAATCGTTTTCTTAAAAAAAAAAAAAAAAAAAAAAACAGTTGTTGAAACATATGACTTCTTTTCTTCATTTAGTGTCTGACAAGAAGAGGTCATTTTGCGTGATGAATGGTTTTAGTTTATCGTACTATACTATAGATATCAAGAATTCAGGTCTAACAAGGAGAGGTCACGACATGGAAAAATCAGATCGGGACGAAATTGTGTAAGATTGTAGTATATTAGGAAGGGAACAACATATTAAAGCAGTAGGACCCACTATTCACAGAATTTCGAGAAAAAAGCATTTAAAGTTTCAGTAATCTTTAAATACAAGTTATTTCGCAGACGAGTCAGCGCCCCAGTGGTATGAGCGTAAAGCTCTGGTCTACCACCCAGACAACATGGGTTCGAGACTACCTACGGAACTTTTTTTTTTTTCTTCTTTAATTTTTTATGTAATCTAAATTTTTTATTTATTTTTACTTTATTTTTTAATGAATTCAAACTTTGAAAAAATTATAAAAGATTATTTAATTTTCTTGAATTTTTTTTTTTTTTTTTTAATATTTATAACTTAAAAATACAATGAATTTTTATAACTTAAAAAATAAGTTTTAATTTTACAAAACACGAAATAACAAATATAAAGAAAAACAGATTAAAAATTTAAATAACTAAAAAATAAGCAAGCTGTAAAACAAAGTGTAAAAAATAGTTACCAGGTGTACTTAAATCTTGGTTTGAGCTTCCTGTTTTCCTTTTAATGTCTATAAATTACGTAAATCCTTTTAGCTTGTTAAAAATAGAGAGCAGGTGAAGTGAAATATTTTATTTCATCCACAGAAGGATAAAAAAAAATGTCGTTGTCGAAGAAGAAAGTATGTTGATTAGCATTTAAAATCTACATTTAAGGATAACATTTCTTTGCCTGTAATAATTTAATAGTATCGTAATCCTATACTTTAATTTTTCAAGAAGTTGTATTCATTGCAGAAAGAAGAAGTAATTATTTAATTTAGATAATAATTATTGCTGCAATTCGCGTTTGTAATGATCGATAGATGGCGCTTTTTCAGCTTTTGTTGTTAGTAAATATAATAGCCACGTGTATTTATTATTGTTCTTTTTGTTATTCTACTTAATATTCGTACTATAATTTCTCCGCCATTACATCATGGAAAATTGATTGCTTTTCGAAAAAAATATTTCAGTTTATTCAAAGTTCGATCGGAAGTAGATTTTTAACTGAAGTTGAACAAATATTAGTTTTAAATCATCTGATTAATTCTTTACTTCCATTAGCCGAAGCAACTGAAATTTTAAATTTGTCATTTGGAAATAAATGGAAGCTTAATTCTGGATTTCTTGATCCTTTGGAGTTAACACTGAGCACACAACAGTACGTGTATCTTTTTTACCGGATTTATTCATTTTTATTCAATAAATATATGTGAAACTAAACATCGGCCAGCAATGGCGGCTTGATGGAAGCCGAATTAAAGCACGTTAATTGTAATTTCACCTTAGCCCACCAGAGGGCGAGCATTTCATTAAAATTGCGGATTAAAATCATCATTTCTCTGTAATTTTTATTTTTTGTAATTAAAAAACAAAATTTAATATTGTTTTGGATATACCTAAAATAAAATAGAATACTTAGAAAAATAATTAAAAACATTTTCTTTAGTTTTACCTTATTTTATAGTAAAAACTAAAATTTATTTTTTAAGTAAAAGAAATTTATTGTATTTTTAAGTTATAAATATCAAAAATAGAAAAAATTATTAATTTTATATTCAACAAAATTAAATAATCTTTTATTAAAATTTTCAAATGAATTATAAAATAAAGTAAAAATAAATAAAAAATTTATATTACATAAAAAAATAAAGAAGAAAAAAAAAAGTTCCGTAGGTAGTCTCGAACCCATGTTGTCTGGGGGGAAAACCAGCGCTTTACGCTCACGGCACTGGGGCGCTGCCTTGCTCGCGAAATAACTTGTATTTAAAGATTACTGAAATTTTAAATGCTTTTTTCTCGAAATTTTGTGGATAGTGGGTCCTACTGCTTTAGTATGTTGTTACCTTCATAGTGTACTACAATGTACGTCCCGATCTGAATTTTCCATGTCGTGACCTCTCCTTGTTAGACCTGAATTCTTGATATCTATAGTACGATAAACTAAAACCATTCATCACGCAAAATAAATATAAGGTCATAAACTCTTTCCAAATTTGTTGTAAAGTATAAAAAACGTATTGTTACGAAATTGTAAATAATTGTGTTTATTTTTGTATAAATTCTTTCAAAGAGGCTTAGTAAGTTGATAAAGTGCTAATTTTGTGCATTTCTAGTCGTTTTAGCATTGAAATAGCCTTATTTTCCCTTAAAAACGCATTAAAAAGCCCCAGTAATGCAGGTAATGTATTTGGCGACTTTTTCCCATCTTGGCGATTTTTTTGGCGACCTTGGCGAGAAAATCCGTATATGGGATATACCAAATATGGAAGCTGTAAGTTGATTGGTTGACCACTTTCTAGAGTTTTCTCGAAAAATCTGGGTTCCATGGAACAGCATATAAGGAGCGCTTCCTCGCCAAGGCAATCAGTTCAGATCAGATCTCAGCCAGCTTCGCTAGTGCTTGCATTGCTCTTGAGCCTCTTTGAGAGAGACTTGCTTCAAGTGTTATTTGCTATACAGTTTGTACTGTGGATTTGCTATTGACAGCTGTTGTTTAAGCTGTGTTTACTGTTTGAATTGAAGCTGATAATTGGTTTATTGACCTGTATTTTTCTGGAACTTTCTGTGAATAAATTACTGAATTGTTGTACATTTGGCCTTTCATTCTCAGACAACTCACGAACCCCCAAGTACGCAACATTTCTGGTGTCAGAAGTGGGATTGTCTGTGAATGGTGATAACGAGAGCTATGGAACAAGAAATGAAGAAATTTCTAGAAGGACTCACTGCTCAGATGAATGGGTTAAGATCTGGATTGATAGAGGAAATGAAAGCCGGACAGGAAAAGATGGAAACCGGATTGATAGAGAAAATAGAAACACTTCAAAGAGAAATGAAAGAAGGACAGAGAGAAATGAAAGATAGCCTGAGTCAAGAGATGAAAGAAATGAAGGTAGCACAAGAGGAAATGAAAGCAGTTCAGGAAAAGATGGAAGCCAGTTTGACCGAAGAAATTAAATCTAATCAAGATGAGATGAAGAGAGAGCTTTCAACGGCGAAAGAATCAATAGAGGGTAAATTAACGGTGATGGAAAATAAAATGGATGGAATAGAAAAGAAAGTTATAAAGATAGAAGAAAGTTTTGAAGAGAAAGTTATAAAGATAGAAGAAAGTTTTGAAGAGAAAGTTATAAAGATAGAAGAAAATTTTGAAGAGAAAGTATTGAAAGTGGAAAACAATTTTAAAGAGAGATTTATGAAGATAGAAGAGAATTTTGAGGAGAAATTTAAAGAAAACTTTGATCAAGAGCTGAAAGGAAAGGTTTCAGAGATAGAAGGTAAATAGAAGAGAATAGAAGAAGATCTGGAAAGAAAAGTGGAAGAAAAGTTAGAGTCCATGCCCCAGGAAACTGAAAAGAAAGAGAGAAGAAACCAGAATCACGAATTTATTAAGCTATCTACCTACGACGGCAGTTCCTCCTGGCATGTATATAAGACGCAGTTTTCCATCGTAGCTGAAGCTAACGGCTGGGACTCTACCGCCAAGTCGGTCCACTTAGCAGCAGCATTACGGGGAGATGCAGCCGAGATACTGAGAAATGTTTCTAAAGAAGAAAGGAACGACTTCGAGGCCTTGACTAGAGCACTGGAGCTACGGTTTGGAGAGAAGTGTTCTAAGGACTATAGTCGCCTCCAGCTAAAGTCCCGTTACCAGAAAACGGGCGAAAGTTTGCAAGAGCTGGCAGCGGACATTCAGAGATTGTCACACCTAGCATTCTCAGACTGCCAAGCTGACACTCGAAACGACTTAGCTCTTCAGTACTTTATCGATGCTGTTCGGGATCCAGAAATTCAAAAAGCGCTGAGACTCTTCAACATCAGAGATGTAGAATCAGCTTTAGGCTATGCACTTAGGATAGAGGCAGCCCAACAAGCCTCCCGTAAAGACCGCCATACCATAAGAGCAGTCTCATTAAATGATACGCCTGCTGATGAGAATGAAATGAAGAGAAGTTTCGCAGAGATCTTAAAGAGATTGCGCAACCTGGAAAATAACATAGAAATAAAGGATCGGAAGATAAAGCTGTGGAGGGGATGGTCATGTGAAGAGGAACTGCCCCGTACGACCAACTATAGGAAATCACCCGGCTTCATCATCACTGCAGGGAAACTAAGAGGAGGCCATCTCGCGGGGCGGAGGTTGCCTAAAATTAAAGAGCCCCAATTTACAGTATTTCATGTTTCATCGATGAGTGGCGGCGATAATGGACTTCACGTCTATGGCCAAGTCAACAACGCCACCTGCCGGATGATTCTGGACAAGGGAGCCAACGTGACCATCATTAGAACGGATTTGGCTCAAGAACTAAAAGAGAAGATCATCTGGACGCCGCCCTGCGTTAAACTCCAGACTGTGACCGGAGACGAAATCACAAAATATATGGAAAAATGAACTTGACAATCACTTTTGGGAATGCCAGTTACCATCATATGACATATGTGGCTGATATAAGAGATCCTTTAATCATTGGAATTGATTTCCTAAGAAAATTTAATTTCAAATTGGACTTCAAGAATAATGAACTGCATTCGAGTTCGGAAGACATAGCTGTGTTCAATACTGAAAATCAGGACATTCAACAGATTTGCCAGATAACAGCCAAGTCTGAAATTTCCATCCCCCCACACACAGAGACAATAGTTTCAGGAACACCACCTACAAAGCAATACTTCCGCTATGGACTGATTGAATACCCGAATACCGACAATAGCCCAAGAGGAGTTCTGGTAGCTTCATCTCTAGTTGATCTCTCAAAGAGTACTATTCCTGTGAGAGTCGCAAACATCAGCGATAAGGTCCGGACAGTGAAGAAGGATGAGGTGTTAGCAACCTGCACTCCTGTTACATGCATCAACCGCCCCACGCAATCAACCGAATCCAAGTCTTCTGAACAATTAATAACGGAATTACTCAAGGATGCAGAGTTAGGAAAGGAACAGAGATGTGCTGCGGAGAAGCTACTCCAAGAATTTAAAGACCTTTTTTCTCGAACACCTGAAGACGTCGGAAGAACGAACATCACGCAGCACAGAATTGATACAGGAAATCATCCTCCAATCAAACAACTTCCAAGAAGACTTCCATTTGCTAAACAGGAAGAGGTCACTGAACTTCTAAGTGAAATGCAGCACAATGATGTCATCGAGCCATCAACGAGTCCTTGAGCCTCTCCCATAGTACTGGTGCGGAAAAAGGATGGATCAACAAGATTTTGCGTGGATTATCGTCGTTTGAATGACATCACGAAGAAAGACAGTTACCCTCTTCCCAGAATTGACGACACATTAGACACACTTGCTGGAAATAAATGGTTCTCGACTTTGGATCTGAAGAGCGGCTACTGGCAAGTAGAAGTACATCCTGATGATCGTGAGAAGACTGCATTCACCACGGGACAAGGACTGTGGCAATTTAAAGTTATGCCGTTCGGATTATGTAATTCTCCTGCCACCTTCGAACGCCTGATGGAGACAGTGCTAAAAGGACTTTCCTATGAAGCCTGTCTGGTGTATTTGGATGATATTATCATTGTGGGGCGCACCTTTGAAGACCATCTACGCAACATCCGAAAGGTGCTGGAGAAACTCAGAATGGCTAACCTCAAATTGAATCCAGGCAAGTGTAACTTGTTCCGTCGTGAAGTGAGCTACCTCGGCCATATCATCTCTGCCGGAGGTGTGAGAACTGATCCTGAGAAGATCTCTGCAGTCGAGAACTGGAGTCGCCCTGAAAATGTACACCAACTACGAAGTTTCCTGGGGTTATGCACTTATTACAGGAAGTTTGTCAAGGGTTTCTCAAATATTGCTAGACCACTCCACAAGCTGACGGAAGCCAAACAGAAGTTCCTGTGGACAGATGAATGTGAAAACGCGTTCAAGCGACTTAAAGAGGCCTTAACATCATCGCCTATCTTGACGTATCCACAGCCCGACAGACAGTTCATACTTGATACAGATGCCAGCCATGAAAGTGTCGGTGCTGTTCTGTCGCAGGAAATGGATGGTCAAGAACATGTCATTGCCTATTGGAGTAAATGCCTGTCTAAACCGGAGCGAAATTACTGTACCACCAGGAAAGAGCTACTCGCCATCGTAAAAGCCATAGAACATTTCCATCATTACCTCTATGGCAGAAGATTCCTGCTCCGGACTGACCATGCATCTTTAACGTGGTTGCTCCAGTTCAAGAACCCGGAAGGACAGATTGCCAGGTGGATACAACGCCTGCAGGAATATGACTTCGAGATACGTCATCGTAAAGGGACTCTACATGGTAATGCAGATGCTTTGTCACGGAAGCCCTGCTCGGAAAGCTGCAAGTATTGCTCTAGAGCCGAACAGAAATACCTGCCGATAAATCCGGTTGCCTGCCAAGTTACTGTCTCAACACCATCAGATCAAGATCCCGATCCATGGAGTGACTAAGAACTTAGAAAATCCCAGTTGGAAGATCCTGACATAAAGCCAATATTGCAGCTGAAGGAGACGACCAGCAACAGACCTATCTGGCAAGACATTTCCAGATTTGGTCCCATTACGAAAAGTTATTGGGCACTTTGGGACTCTCTTCATATCAGAAACGGCGTATTATACAGAAAGTGGGAGTCTGATGATGGGAAAAGCTTCAGATGGCAGATTTTATTACCAAGATCAAAAATTCCAGCTGTTTTAGAACAACTGCATAGTAGCTCTACCGGAGGCCATTTTGGGGTAATGAAGACTCTGCAGAAAGTTCGGGAACGCTTCTACTGGTGCAAGGCAAAGGAGGATGTGGAGAAATGGTGTAAATCCTGTGATGCTTGTGCGGCACGTAAAGGCCCGCAGAAACGAAGTCGAGGAAGACAGCAACGGTATAACGTGGGAGCACCATTTGAACGGATTGCAATCGACATCTTGGGTCCTTTGCCACGGACCTCCAGTGGAAATAAATACATTCTCGTCGTGATGGACTATTTCGCCAAGTGGCCTGAGGCATATCCCATTCCCAATCAAGAGGCATGCACAGTCGCAGAGGTCCTAGTGCAGCAATGGGTGTCAAGGTACGGCACGCCCCTACAACTTCATACCGACCAAGGTAGGAACTTTACCTCTGATGTTTTCAAAGGACTGTGTCAACTACTCGGCATAGACAAAACCCGGACAACACCCTTACATCCCCAGTCGGACGGCATGGTCGAGAGGTTCAATCGTACCATCCTGAATAACCTCTCTCTTCTAGTCTCAAGGAACCAGCAAGATTGGGACTTGAAGTTGCCATTGTTCCTGCTGGCTTATCGAAGTGCTGTCCATGAAACCACCGGTTATACTCCAGCCCAGATGCTGTTTGGACGTGAACTTCGTCTCCCTTGTGATCTCCTGTTTGGTTGTCCACCCGATGCGCCTTCATCACCCGAGGAGTACATCCAAGATCTCCAGGCACGATTTGAGGACGTTCACAACTTTGCTCGGGAGCGAATTCACATTGCATCGGAGAAAATGAAGACAAGGTACGATCTAAAGGCTACGCAACATGAGTTCCAGGAAGGAGAGAAGGTCTGGTTGTGGAATCCTGTTCGACGCAAAGGACTCTCTCCCAAGTTACAGTGCAACTGGGATGGACCATACACAGTCTTAAAAAGGCTGAATGATGTAGTGGTGCGGATCACTAAAACACCTTCATCAAAACCGAAGGTGGTGCACTATAATAGGCTAGCCAAGTACCACAAGTAACGGTAATATTAAAAATTAAAAATGTAAATACTGGTAAAATTTGCGCATGCGTAATGTAAATATTTGTATATAAATATTTGTACATATTTGTGAATTTTTTAAATATTTGTATATAAATATTTGAACATATTTGTGAATTTTGTAAATATTTCTCACTTGATTTGTATTTCTATTTTATCGTTATATGCAACTTAGTTTTTGTGTTTTAGATTGTGTAAATTTGTTTAGTTTCGCCTCTTGACCAAGGGTTGCACTGCCCGGGACGTGCAGTCTTTGGGAGGGGGGCAGTGTTACGAAATTGTAAATAATTGTGTTTATGTTTGTATAAATTCTTTCAAAGAGGCTTAGTAAGTTGTTAAAGTGCTAATTTTGTGCATTTCTAGTCGTTTTAGCATTGAAATAGCCTTATTTTCCCTTAAAAACGCATTAAAAAGCCCCAGTAATGCAGGTAATGGATTTGGCGCCAAATTTGGCGACTTTATCCCATCTTGGCGATTTTTTTGGCGACCTTGGCGAGAAAATCCTTATATGGGATATACCAAATATGGAAGCTGTAAGTTGATTGGTTGACCACTTTCTAGAGTTTTCTCGAAAAATCTGGGTTCCATGGAACAGCATATAAGGAGCGCTTCCTCGCCAAGGCAGTCAGTTCAGTTCAGATCTCAGCCAGCTTCGCTAGTGCTTACATTGCTCTTGAGCCTCTTTGAGAGAGACTTGCTTCAAGTGTTATTGGTATACAGTTTGTACTGTGGATTTGGTATTGACAGCTGTTGTTTAAGCTGTGTTTACTGTTTGAATTGAAGCTGATAATTGGTTTATTGACCTGTATTTTTCTGGAACTTTCTGTGAATAAATTACTGAATTGTTGTACATTTGGCCTTTCATTCTCAGACAACTCACGAACCCCCAAGTACGCAACAGTATAAAATAACACGATATACCGCGCCGATAGTTTCCACCTGAATCTCGTAATAAATTCGATTTTAGTATCCTTGAAAATGAAATTACAATATTTATTATTTTACTTTTTTGTAGAAATACCCAATTTTTTATTTTATTTTCTCTTTCTCTTTCATTCATATATCTTAGTTTTGCCACCTTCAGGTCAAACGCACTTATAGTATAAGGAAAAAGTATTGGATTCGTGAAAATTTTTGACTTACAGTTTTCTATTTATTTACACGTTTTGGGATGTCCTGAACACGATTTGATGATTTTTAGAAATTGTCTGTGTGTGTGTATCAAAAGTTTTTTGGACGTTGTATCTCACAGTACAATGGGCGGAATTTAAACAATCTTGATATTTTACTGGATTTTGGCCTAAATGGGAGCTAATTACATTTCAGAATAAATCACTCAACAGGTGGCGCTATCACCCCATTTCTTTCATAATTTTTGATATGACACTATAGGACAAAA
The DNA here is from genome assembly GCA_963930645.1 of Salticus scenicus. Lineage (NCBI taxonomy): Eukaryota > Metazoa > Arthropoda > Arachnida > Araneae > Salticidae > Salticus > Salticus scenicus. The sequence continues at coordinate 49,984,182 of OZ005662.1, read as the reverse complement.
TTTCGAAAATGTACATAATGAGAATTATTATAAACTTTTCAAGGTAAAATTAAAACATACCTATTTATAATAGTAATAGTTAAAAAAAAAAAAAAGTATATGCAGTTGCATCTTACAGGTCATCAACCACAGATCTAGGTGTGTAAATTTTCGATATGAGTGTCTTTCAAAAGAGCTCGTCGATAAATTTGAAATGAATGGTGTAACCATATACCTGTTAATAAAAAAAAAAAAAAAAAAATGTATCGTTTCCTTAAAAAAAAAAGGGGGGGGGGGGTATTTGCAGTAGCATCTTACAGGTCATAAACACCACATATAGTTGTGTAAATTTTCGATGTGAGCATCTTTCAAAAGAACTCGTCGATAAATTTGAAACGTGTGGTTGAACCATATATCTGATAATTTTAGACGAATTTATCGTTTTCTTAAAAAAACAAATCAGTTGTTGAAACAAATATGATTTCTTTTCTTCATTTAGTGTCTGAGATGAAAATCGTCTGCCTTCATCATGAAAAGTAATTTTAATGAATAATTTGTACTGCATGAATTTTTATAGGAAAATATAAAAGAAGGTTTTGGGAGAATCACAACATACTAGTTCCCTTTAAAAACGTACATTTATGTAATCAGGTTTGTACAGTACAATGGTATGAAAATATAAAATGTACAAAGATGTTTCAAAATTGTTTTTACCTCATTCATTGTGATGCATTTGAATTCTTTTCCAAATTTCTGTATACAATATGCAATTTAAGTAATAGGAAACATGTGCTAAACATAAATAAAATATATCAACTTCAAGTATAGTAAAAGTATTTATGAAAAAGATAACATATATAGAAAGATAAATAAACTGAATTCAAAAACCCTTTTCAAAATGCTTGGAAAGTGTTTAAAAATATCAGTTACACTTTTTTTTTTTCTTAATTGTATTTAACCATAAATATATTTTCCTAATATTTTGGAGAACGATTGCCATTACTTACATTTTTGTATCATGGTTTTAGTATTTATGAAGGGGCAGGTTTCTGAAATTTATTTAATATCGTTATTCTGGAATACATCGGAATACTGTGCAAAAATGACAATGTATTTGTTTTGTTCCTTGATTTTGAAAATGTTACATATAAATTTTACAAATGAAACAGATTGTATATATATATATATGTTAAGCGATATTAATTTAATAAGACAAAAAAAAAAAAAAAAAAAAAAAAAAAAAAGAGTAGGAAGATATTTAGGAAAAAAAAAAGATTGTACTTACTGAGTCAGCAGACGAAGTCTGAAGTAATTTAAATTAAACTACTTTCACTCTTCGTTTGACATTTTGTTTTGTTGTCATAGCTGCTATGTTTCCCTTTTACCAAAGGGAAATATAAACTAAATCGCACACTCATAGCGACGCTGTAAACAATTTGTATTGATTCCTGATAACAATATAGATCACGTCTCTTAAAAGAAAAAAAAAAAAAAAAAAAAAAAAAGTAAATCAATATTAAATACTCTGAGGCACACGTTTACAAAACAGAATTTACAATACTAAGTAAAATATTTTATTGTGAGTACTTAATTTATTGTGAATACTTAAAACAGCGTCATATGGAAATAATCGTCAAATTAAATCTCAATTTGTTTGTTTATTTATTTGATTAATACTTTCAGTTATGATGACACCGGTTCGTGTCTTTGATCGTGGGTCCTGACTATCTGTCTGTTACCGCTACAACTCCCATAAATATTTATAGAATACCTTGATACTTATATACGCTATTCAGTTCTCTGTGGCACTGTTCCTATTGAAAATGGCGTAAATATCACCAATAGTCTGTGTATAGAAACACCTAAAAGAATTCCAATGTATTGCATTCTATGAGATGTGTTTTTTATAAAAAAATATTTAAATAACTTTGTACTGCAGAAAACATAATGAAATCGATACTTATTATTTACATGCGTGAAAATATGTTTTCTGTAGAATATAGCATGATTATCATTAAGGTTTACAGGACCACACAAGAAATATTCAAACACATTGATTGGGGTTATAATTAAAATTTGCGAGATGTCAGAATTTTTTTTTCTCGCTCTGTTACGCATATTTAGCATTATTAAGAGTGATTAAGCTTTCGGTTATTCTGTCTGTCTGTCTATAAACACTGTAATTTTACAAATATCCATAGAATTCCTCGAAACTGATACACGTTATAGGAGTTCTCTATGGCGTATTCCCTATTGTATTGAAATTGGTATAAATAGCGCCACTTCTTTGTGTACGGGAACACCCACAATTATTTTAATGTATATAGAGCTCTATAAGAGGTATTTCGATAAAGCATTATACTGTGTAATACATAATGAAGTTGGCATTTATTACTGATATGAACAGGGCCCGATTAAGCTTTGAAGCTAGGGGAAGCTCAGCATCATTTCGGGGCCCCTTTTCATTTCGGAAAATGTTGTTTTCCTGTTACATATTGTAATATAAAAATGCTTTAGACCAAAAAAAAAGTGTGTGTTTATTATTATTTTTTTTTTTCATACATCTGGGTGGTTTCTACACAGAATATTAAAATCATACAACTTTTTAACTAAGAACATTCAGATTTTTGAGGTTAAAGAATAGATTTTTCCCGAAACAGCGAGTGTTTTGACTTGTTTTAGGTAACCTTTCTCAGAAAAAATCCAATCTCAGTGTAAAAATATGAAACAAAAAATTCAAGACCATGTTTTTAATCCTTATGGGGCCCCCTCTTAAATTTTAGAGGGGAAGCTTGTGCTTCCTGGGCCTTTTGGATAATCAGGCCTTGCATATGAATAAAATTATGTTTTCTGTGGAATGTTTTTGATTAACATGTGGTTTACTGGCAACACAAAATCATTCAGATACATTAAGGGCTAGAATTGGAAAATACTAAAATTGCATTTTTAGTTGCGTTGAGCATTTTTAGCTCTTTGCAACATTATTTACGAGTGACTAATTTTGGTTAGTTTGTCTGTCTGTCTGTCCATCTGTCAAACTTTACGCGCACTCATTTTCAATATATATATAAATGCCTTCAAAGTAACGTATTTTTTTAGGCTTAACATGGCATGTTCTGCATTAAAAATAGATAGCGCTACTTGTTTGTGTACAGGGAAAATATTTCAGATGCATTATGGTTTGTGAGAAGTACTTTTTAAAGCATATTTTGATATTTTTCCCTGCACACAACCTAACGAAATTAATATATAAACAATTCAGATACATAAAAACCCTTATTTAAATAGAGTAAAATATTATTAGAGTAATTTATTGATTTACTGGACACCATTGGCTTATAGGAGGGGTTTAAAGTTGTTCATACACTTTATACGCTGTAAATGGAAATTTCTGAATGTAACATTTTAGTGTTATGGGAGGTTTTTTTTTTTACACTCTATGGTAGTTAAGCACAAGATCGAGACCTGCATCGGGTCGGGTACCCGCTTTGCAGGTCGAGTTATCTTTAATGTTTGACTCTCGGGTAAAACCACGGGGCTACCCTCAAAATTTTTTTCTTCGAAAACTAACGTATTCCTTTGAATGCAGGGATTAGAAGACATTATTTTCCTTCATAGGAATTTAAAGCAACATGACTCATAGCATTAGTTTAATTTGTAAAGGAGAAATGAATAAATATTAATACTTAGCACTTAAAACGCTGTATGAGAAAATTATTTACCTTCCAGCGTATATTTGATTCCTTATTTTACTTTCTTTTATATACAGTGAATAATTAAAACAGTGGATTTTTTAAATGTGTAATACACAAGAAGTTTTTTTATATTATACACTGAAGTTTTGTTTATAATTGGACTGTAGTTACTTTTAATATAACTTTAATATCACTAGTTTTAATTTAATTATATATTTGTAATATTTATGTAGTAATTAATTCTCTGAAAGATTTGTTCAATAATATATCTGTATTTCGTGAAATAAAATTTTAATTCAGCTTCTTATGTAATTTAAATTGGATTATCCTTTTTTGCGGGTCACAGTGCAGGTTGCTGGTTGAAAGTAAGGCTCCTATATAAACGAGCTGGTGCATCAGGTATTTTGTTGCCTTAGGGTTGCCACATGTACCCAACGTGTTTTTCTGATAAACAAACGCAATCAATTTTTTTTATCATCTTACGTTACTTTTAAGTAAATTCTTTTATTATATTTCAAAATTTTAGCTAAGTAAACTATGATATGGGAGTTTGTTAGGCGATAAACTGCTATAATGCTTGCATAAGCGGAGCTACAACTTATTTAATAGACGATGGATTGTTAATATTTTATATTCTTATCGCAGTATTTTGTGTCTACTGTAGTCTACAACTTTCTCGTAGAAGGAAGTTGGGTAGGTTTGAAAAACCGTGAATGTGGAAACAAAAATTGATTATTGTTGAAAAAATCTGTATATCTCCTTGAATATACGTGCTATTCATATACAAATGAATATAGATATTTAAAAAAAAGCTTCATAATAACACGCTATTGTGGTAACGATTCAATCATTAATTTTTAGAGGGTGAAAATTTTAGAGGGTGAATTAAAAAATGATCCATTAAACTTCTATAAACATGTTACAGTTATCTATTAACACGACAAATGTTACTCTTCTTTAGATCTATTAGATATCTGTTAAATCCCCAAATATCCAATAATTGGATTTGTTACATCTAATAAATATTGAATGAAAATATCTAAATCTTGTTTTAATCTAACGTGTTACATATATTAGACATCGAAAAGGGCACGTCTAAATTTCGTCTACATTTAAACACCTAAGGGATATCTATAATTAGTACAGGATATACCCAGGACTTTTAATGGACATTCTTTAGATATTTTGTACCTTTTATGGATCATCGGATGCAATTTAGATGTCTAATCGATATAAGTGGCTGTGTGGGTTTTATTCTTCTTCGCTTGTTGCTAATTTTCTTTGTACTTTCGGAACAAACTTTCGCTGAAATACTCGTTCATCACAACTTTGACAGCCCAAAAGCGAAAAGTAAGAATCAAATCTCTTCGAAATGTGTAAGAATTAATATTTAGACTTACTTAAGGGGATTTGCCGCTACTGAAAGTTCATATAAAAGCTTATGTTTCCATTTAATATTTATAAATTGAACTGTATTAGGTATGTTCAATGAAATATATATTCAGGGTGTTTTGTAAGTTTGCATTTTTTCGAGATTTCATGATCTTCAACATGCTAAAACTTCTAGAGATATTTAAGAAAAGACTTGATACATATCTATATATATATATTTAGTATGGGGGGGGGGGGGGGGGTAATAGAACCTACCTAAAAGAATTAGAGATGGATTTTGAAATTTATTAATTAGTTTTGGGGAAAAAACAAAAATGGGCATATACATATTGTAGAAATCTGCAAAAGAAAAGGAAAATAAAGACTTTTGTTATGTTTTTTTTTTTTTTTTTTTATTTTTTTCTTTTAAAGATATTGGAAAATCAATCCCTAATTCCCCTTTTAAGTATATTCTATTAAACATCCATATATATATATATATATCAAGTCTTACCATAAATATCTGTAGAAGTTGAAGATCATGAATTCATGAAAAAATGCAAACTGAGAAAACGCAATTTAAAAGATTTCAAATTAGTAAAAAATATAATAAAAAAACAATAAGAGTTCTTGCCTGAATATATATTTTATTGAGAAAACCTAATATAGTTCTATTTATACATATTAAATGGAAATATAAGCTTTTATATGAAACCTACAGTGGTGCCAAGGTCAAAGGTGCTAAATTTAGCAACTATGTGTAAATGTGGTTTATTTAACAAACTATAGCTTTCTGAAAACAAAAGAATCAACAATAATAGTGGTAATTTATAACTTGTGTATACCAGGATCAATTAATAGGAAGTATAAATTTTATTTATTGAACTCGATTATTTTACGGTAATAATTAAAACTTAACGGTATTTTCTTAATCTTATTTACTTAAAGTATCTGCCTAGGTACGGAGCACTTTTTTCTAAAAAAGCACACTATGCATTAAGTAATTATATTTTTAGTTATAAACGGACATAAAATTATGAAAAATAGTACATTTTAAACAAATATTTCTTTATTTTGCAGAAAAATAGGTGTTTTTTTGTAAAAAATGAGCAAAATTTCACGTTTACGCCAATCCTCATATACTCTATAAAAATTATTATAATTCAATTTCCATTGAAATACATAATGATATGACCCTTATCTGTGCATTGAACTAAAAGTTAAGAGATATTCTTAAAATTTACTGAAATATGGTAACTAACAGAGAAAAAACCAGAATTTTCCGAAAAAAAAATCTGTTTTTTAGAAAATAAACACATTTAAAATCTTTAAAATAGTACATAGAACATATCTTTTAGTTCATTGCGTGACTGGAAATCTGTTATATACTGTGAAAAAATTTCATAGAAATAACTTGAAAACTTTTGGAGAAATCAGGTTTATCGCATACACAAAAATCGAAAAATATAGTTTTTCAGAAAACGCATTTAAAGATTTTACTTAATGTGTAATTATTTGTTGCGAAAAATAAATAAATACATGGGGTATTAAAAAAAAAAAAAAAAAACTGAATGATTTAAATAGAAAATAAATGTGAAATTAGGCCTAAGTACCAACGTTTACCTATTGACAGCTCTTTAAACTGGCGAGATCGAGCACTTCCTGTCTTAAAGAATCTCACTTCCGGTTTGACTATAACTTCGGTTCTAATTAGCGTACAAACAAAAGTAAAGGTGTTTTAAAAAGCTAAAAGTATATTCTTTAAAACCAAATAAAAAACAGAAAATCGATTTTTTTGTCAAAAATGGTCATTTTAACCTAGGATAATAGAATACAATGATACTTTAGCAAATATTTTAGTTTTTATCACAAATGTTTTTTTAAATTGATCAAATGTTAATTAAAAGTTTATAGAATCCGATGAATATTAAATAATTTTTAGAATTTAAAGTTTTATAATAAAGTAATGTGAGTGGATTTTTTTTTTTTTTTTTTTTAAGTACACATTGATGTGGAAAACGTAATGGTATGTTTTGATAAAATCTTATTTATTTATTTTTTTAAATAATAGTTATTCTTTAGGTAATAAAATCTGGTAATATGTAAAACATTGAATTTTCTGTTTTTAAATAAAGAGGTATTATTATTATTATTTTCTTTTTCTTTTCTTTCTTTTTTTTTTTTTTTTGCTGTTTTGTAGGGACTAATTTAACGCAAAATCAAATCACAAGCATATTTTATAAAATATGCGTAACTTACTTTTTTTTTTTTTTTTTGAGTACTTCAGAATAAAATAATAATAGTAATAAATGAGTATTTATTTAAGAATTAAAAAATGATGTTCCTTGAAAAAAAAAATTATGTAAATAAGATAAACTTTGATGTTATTCATGTATAAACACAGTTCATGCATGCCTTATGACTGTTTTTGCAGACACTATCTCTATCTCCATGTTTCAAAATAATTGCTCACAATAAATTCAATTGACAACCAAGCAGAATAAACTTTTATTAAAATATTTCGGTTATTTATTCAAGATTTTCAATTACCCTAAATGCAGTTTTTTTTTTTTTTTTTTTTTTTTTAAAGCATAACAAAACTTGACAGCATACATAAAAATCACAGCAATTATTTTAGAAAAATAAACATTGGAATTTAACATAATGGCCAGTGGCGTGTTCTGAAAATTTATAAAAAGGAGGAATTAGAGCACATTTTTAATTATCTTTCAATATTTACATATATGTCGTGGATATGTGTACATTTATGTTTCTTACCAGTTTAAATATATGTAGTATATGGCACATAGTATGCTAGGTCTGCATTTAAGATGCAAAAAAGAAGACATGACGGAAACCCATCAATAAGCCGGCTTTAATTAATATATTGCAATGTCTTTAACCTTAATGATATTATCTATATATATTAATGAAAAAAAAAAAAACTTAGCAAATGGAATAATGTAAAGAGAAAAACTTCATAAATTTTCGAAAAATACCATATTCGAGTTCTGTTCATTTGGTACTGGTGTATCAGTATTGCCTGCTTCCAGGGACTTTTTTATTCAATAACTACCATTGATTTTGAAGAAAAGTGTTTGATATATATGATAGCAGATTAGGCATATATAATACAAATAGATAAATATTATAATAAAAAATGAGTGATAGACATTGAATAAAGTAAAGAAAAAAACTTTCTACAATTTGGCAACACTATGATGGATGCACATATTCTAGAAAGATAAATTTCATCTATATTGTTAAAAATAGATTATTTTCTACTCCATACGCTAAAGTTCTACATGATATTCGTTTACACATTATTTTTGCTTAAAATTTCTTGTGAGATTTATAGAACTTCATCACTTTTTTATAAATTTTTTGGGAAAAGCAAAGCAATGTATTTTTAATAAGTACAAAACTTTGAGTAAACACCATAAAATGTAAGAACTCGAAACAATTGTTTCAGGTCGAAAGAAAACACAACCCTTCGTCGGGCGAACAAAGTAGGCACAAGTGTTGCGAAATTGCGAGTTCTTACATTTTATGGTGTTTATTCAAAATTTTGTACTTATTGCTTTTAAATGCCTTTGGTGCATTTTTATAATTTTTTTTTCGATGAACTTTTACTTTTCCCGTAATCAATGCTTGATAATAATATATTTTCCATAAATATTCTATTTCCCGCAGTATATTACTTTATAAATTTAAAGCAGTATATCATCTTTAAAATTGACTTCAATTATTTTTTTACTCCCATTACTCGACTACCGAAGGTAATGGAAGTATTGTATTCGGTCAAAAATTTGATATCGAGATTTCACCTGATTTACATGATTTAAGGACTCCTGAGTCTAAAAAAAAGTGGGTTTTGGCAATTTGTCAGTGTGCACGTGTGTGTACGTGTATGTATGTGCAGAATCTTCTGACTATTATATCTTTGAAACTAATAAAGATAGAACTACAAAACCTCAGAATTGAAACAGGTCTGGTGTACACATGAATTTTCCAAATTTTGGTGAAAATTGGAAAACCAGAAGTGGGACATGCAAAACCGTATCTAAAAAACGGCTCTAACGATTTTCTACAAAGTTTCTATATAAACACTCAATTAGATGTACTTTTGAATGATATAGTTGGTTAGTTAAAGAAAATTGATATTCGTCCTGTATAAATAGCTCAATTTCAGGTCTCGCAAGCTCGTTCTTCCAAAAACGGTTGCACGGATTTTTTTTAAACCCGCTATATTAATCACCTTTTAGATATTCTTTTGCATCTAATTGTTGTTTTTCAGTCAACAATTGAGTATGACAAGTTTTGGTAAAAGCCGGTATTTCAAAAACAGCTCTAACGATTTTCTTGAAAATTGTTACATAAACCCATTTTACATATCCTTTCTCATGTATAACGTGGTTATTAAAAGAAAATTAACAATCATCTTGATTAGGTAAATCCGTTTTGATCTCAGAAATTGGTGTTTCAAAAAATAACCTTTTTTTTTTAACTCTACTTGTTAAGTTTTGTTTTATATGTCTTTACACGTGTATCAGCGTTTAGGTGTCTACTTTCTTAGGTCAATTTTATGTCTTCTATCACATTATCTTCTAAAAATGCATATAATATAATGTAATAGTGGGTAATGGAATTTGTGGGGTTGTTTCACACCAGATTTTTTTCCCATTGTATCATAATGTATAAGAAATAGTTTGCGCCCCCCTGTAGACGAACTGAAAATACTACATAGGGGAAGCCGGGGTAATAAGAGACAGGGGTTATAAGAGACGCAGTCAAAAAACCCACCAAAAAATATACTTAGACAACTTTAAAAATATGTAATGTTAAGTATAATGTGTATTCTTTACTACAATACACTTACTGAGAAGTTTATAACACATTTTGAATTCTTTTTATACGACGAAAAAAAGCCTTCACTTTGAACTTACCCTGAAAGTTCGTGACTTTTTCTAAATTTTTCTTTATTGTTTTTTTGTAGGTAAGATGTTTGGGATTTATTAATGTGTAACCTTTTGACCAAGACTATAACTTTGATGTACAATTTTTTAAAACCTTGAAAGCATTCTTTATTTACATGTTCTAGGCATGTTTCTTATTACCCCATTTTTATTTTTTGTGGGGGTAATAAGAGACTCATGTCTCTTATTACCCCCACTGTTAATTACTGTGCCCCCCCCACCCCCCATTGTAGTTTCTGTTAATTCTGCCTGACTAGTTTACGAAGAGTTTACCAAGTGTTAGGCCCAGACTAAGTTTACCAAGAGAATATTTTTTTTTTTCACTTTAAATCAAAAAGCAGTTTTACTGATTTGGCTAGACCATATTTAGTTGTTATGATTAAGTAAATTTATGTTTAGAATGTGTATAAGTCAGTATTTAGTCATTAATACTTCATTACATAATAAATAAGTTCATTTATAATTACTAGAAAAATCTTTTATAACATTTTGTTCGCTTGTATACACTTCAAAGATACGTCTTTTTTGCCTACACTTTAGAAAATGGGTAAAATATTTTCTGCCCATTTTAAAAATTATATTGATGTTTTTGGTTAATCCCAAGGTTATGTTGATTATGTAGAAGTATCATTAAGTACAATATTATATTATTTAGGATCTAATATTAAAAGAAATGAATTTAACAAACACATTTATGACAGTTAATTTTCGAGAAAACATATTTTTTGGATGGATGTAAATAATAAAAATTAAAAACTATTGGCTGATTCAGAATTGTTTCCAGATGTCTTTTATTGTCCCACATGATTTTACATTGTTATATATGGACAGTTACAAGCCTGGTCTCTTATTACCCCACGTGGGGTTATTAGAGACAAGGATTTAATGAAAATTTAAAAAAAACAAAATTAACAAAAAGTTTAAGTTCAAAAATCACCTAAAAAATCAAGAGGAGTCCATTTAATGAAATTAATACGAGACATTTATTTCAAGTTATTTAGATTAATAGTATAGATTTTATTAATATTTTTTGTCTCTTATTACCCCTTTTGTCTCTTATTACCCCGGCTTCCCCTACTTCATTTTTAATAAGAAGCATGAACTCGGATAATAGATATAAATTACGTAGTTTTCAAAGCAAACTAATAGAATTAATTGCTCAGAGAGAATCTAATTCATAAAAATTTCTTAATTTCGTGGTTGGAAAGTACTTAAAATATTAAAATAAAAAATAAAAAACATTCAAAATATTCATATATTTCTGTTTCAATTAATTAAAAAAATACTTTAATGCAATAAAAATATATTGATTACCATGGAACTTTCAGGGAAGGGTTCTGATCTGCATCAACATTCCCCTCCTTTGGATACACCACTGGTGTAATGTTGTATATTTATAATGAAAAGAAAAAAAAGAAAATCACCAATGAAGTACATGATAGTAGGTAAGAAAGGCCGGTTCTAGCCCATGCGGGGGTGGCACTGCGGCACCGGCAAGCCGTGCGGGTGCCACACCACCCCCTGAGGGGTCCAGATGACTTGGGGTTGACCTTGAGACGCCCTCTAACTTAATTTTGAAAGATGACGAGGGTATTAATGAGTAAATTTAATTAAAAAATTTAATGAGTGATTTATTGTAAAAGGTGACGATGGTTTTAAAGAGATGTTTTCGGTAGAATGAAAAAAGCAGGATATTGTTTGTGACTCATTAAGAAATTAATTAGGAGGTTAATTAAGAAATTAATTATAAAAAAATTTAAAAAATTGGGAAAATAAATAAGAAATCGGTTGAATTTAAGGATGTGGATGTGAATAGAGTATGTAAGAAATAGAGTTGTCTGACTGGGGTTCGAACCCGGCACCTTGCAGTAAAAATATTTCCATAAGACAGTAGTTTTCGTGCGCGAAACCGCTGACCTATGGAAATATAGCCTGATGACTGTATCTTAGATATAAATATGAATTTTTCGATTGAATATCATTTAGTGTTCCTCATGTTACCGTCCCGAGAGGAAGGGATTTTCGTGTTCTGCATTTATTATGTGATGTGTGTTGTCTTTTCGATTCTTTATATTTTTTCTGGAGTTGGAAAGTTTAACGTCGATTTTATTTTAAATTTAAACGACACGGGAAATTTATCCTTTTCAATGTGATGTCTTCACATACGTGCTGCCATGGAGGAAACTTACCGAGACCCGAAAGCGGTTGCAAGTTTTGGAGGTGTAGATGCCTTTCACCGTGCTGTCCGCGGCAAGTTATCAAAGAAAAAAATTCGAGAATGGCTACAAGGAATAGATGCATATTCACTTCACAAACCGATTCGAAAAAAATTCCCCACGAACCGTGTCATAGTATCCAGAATTGATCAACAGTGGCAAGCAGATTTAGCTGATCTGACGTCTCTTCAAAAGTTTAACGATGGTTTTCGCTACATTTTAACTTGTATAGACATCCTCTCAAAACGAGCGTGGGCGGTTCCTCTGAAATCTAAAAAAGGTGAAGAGATTGTGAAAGCTTTTAAAAAAATTTTCTCTGAACGAAAACCCAACTGTTTGAATACGGATGCAGGAAGGGAATTTTTGAATAACAAGTTTCAAAAATTTCTGAAAGAGGAAGGTGTGAAATTTTTCAGAACTTTTAACAACACGAAAGCGTCCGTAGTAGAACGATTTAACCGTACTTTAAAAACTAAAATGTGGAAATATTTTACCAGTCGTCGTATTTACCGCTACCTAGACGTGTTAGATCAATTACTTTATAGTTATAACCATACTTATCATTCGAGTATTAAAAGGGCGCCCGCCGAAGTAACTCCGGAAAATGAAAGCGAGGTGTGGTTTACTCTGTACGGGGATGTGGGGAATGAAAAGAGAAAGCCTTGCGTGTTTAAACCGGGGGATACGGTTCGAGTATCCAAACAAAAATTAACCTTTGAAAAAGGATATGAAACTAATTGGACGGAAGAACTCTTCGTCGTGTCCGAGTGCGTACCACGGGAACCGCCCGTCTACCGGATCAAGGATTTGATGAACGAACCTATCTTAGGAACATTTTATGCAGAAGAACTTCAAAAAGTTCAACCTAAAGAGAACTTTGCTATCGAAAAAATCTTAAAAAAGCGAATGGGAAAAGGGCGATTAGAGTATAAAGTGAAATATAAAGGTTATCCTTCTAAATTCGACCAATGGATACTGGCTTCTAATTTATTTCATTTATAAATTGAAACGACATTTCTTTTCAGAATCATTCGCCAACATGTCTTTCTACGTGACGCTACCTTCCGACAGTTCTTTGAAATTTTACCCAGAAAATAAAATTTCACATTTTATTACGAGATTACCTTCACCTCTTGATCTGAAAGGTGAATGGGAGGTCGGTCTTGTAGAATTGATTTATCCACATATGTGGAGTAATATATTTGATGGTAGAAATGAATACGAATATGATGCAGGTATTGGAACGATAAAAAGAACTAAAATCCCCTTCGGTTTTTTTGAAAGCCCTTTAGACATTATAAAATGGATGAACTATCAACACTTCAACGGTTTAATTCAGATAAGCTACAACAAACATACTAGAAAAGTGAAAATTGGATTAAAACCAACAGCTAGAATAAAGTTATTACCAGGACTTGCCGAAACATTAGGCTTTTATCCGATCGAATTGGCTAACAATGAGGATCCTATACGCGATAGTCCTTTTAAATACTTTGAAGGGATTAAAGAAGCTGACCCGAATTTTGATTTAAAATTACTTTACATGTATTCGGATATAGCAGAACCTCAGATCGTTGGTCATATAGTATCCCCTTTGCTTAGAGTAATTACTGTGAAAGGTAAAGATGGTGATATGATTCACGAAATGTTTGACAGACCACATTATGTACCTCTTTCAAGGAAAAACTTTCAAACAATTGAAACTGTTATAAGGACGCACACAGGACGACTGGTGTCATTCGAGCGTGGGCAGTTGATCGTGAAACTTCATTTTAGACAAAAGTACCTCTCATAATGTTTGTCCCTTACAAGTGTTGTGCGAAATCTTTTGAAGATTATTACATTCATCAGTCAGGTAGCGGTTTGAACTACTACCAAGGTTCTACATTACAAAAAGGATATGGATTAGGTTTACTGTTTCGATCTCTTTTTCGAGCTGCAGTACCCCTTTTTAAATCAGGTGCGAAAGCTGTCGGTAAACAATTGTTTCATACGGGTGTAGATGTGTTGAATGACCTGTCACGAGGAGAAGATATAAAAAATGTTGCTAAGCGTCGGTTGAAAGAAGCTGGAAAAAATTTAACTGACAAAGCTGCTACAAAAATGAAAACAATGATTGGTTCAGGACAACGCTATAAAAAGAGAAAACGATCTAACAAAACCATCATTCGTCCCAAAGTGAAGAGAGCGAAGACACACGATATTTTTGCTTAATCATGTCGGGTCTCATTCATAAAGATTCCCCAGCCTGTGTCAAATCTGAACTGGACTTGTTTTTGATACCACCTACCCAGACGGCTATTGAAAAAGGACATTTCGTCGAATTTCATCCTCTCGCGAATATTCGCGATGGGGGACCTGTGGAATTTAACATCACGGGTAATGGCGAAGAATACATAGATTTATCCTCCTCGCACATGTACCTAAAAGTGAAAATTGTGAATGCTGACGGAACCGCTCTGGCTGATAAAGAACCTGTTGCACCTGTTAATTTATTTTTTCATGCCTTGTTTTCCCAAATCGACGTGAGTCTGAACGAAAGATTAATATCCTCTTCGAGTAACACTTATCCATATCGTGCCTACATTGAAACTCTGTTGAAATTCGGTGAAGATGCTAAAAAAATTTAATAACCTGTGAATGTTTTTTCAAAGATGAAAATTTAACTGTATCCGATCCCACACAAGCTACACCCCAAAACCCTGGATTGTTAAAAAGACATGAACTCACCAAGACGAGTAAAATTTTAGATATGATCGGTCCTTTACACTGTGACATTTTTCAACAGAATCGACTTTTACTGAATATGGTGGATTTGAAAATTAAAATGATTCGAAGCACTCCCCAGTTTTGTTTAATGGCAAAGCAAGTGGCTGGACAGGAAAATAAATATAACGTTGTGTTAGAACATGCCTCGCTGTTTATTCGAAAAGTGAAAGTGAACCCCGGAGTTTTATTAGGACATGCTAAAGCTTTGGAAAAAAATTCTGCAAAATACCCCATCGATCGAGTTTTATGCAAGACTTATACAATACCTGCGGGAAGTATGTCTTTTATGCAAGATAATGTTCTTTTGGGTGCTATGCCAAAACGTGTCATAATTGGATTGTTAGATAATGCCGCCATGAGTGGTAAATATGACTTAAACCCTTTTTACTTTCATCACTACAATGTTAACTTTTTAAGTGTGTATATGGACGGTCAACCTGTTCCTAGCAAACCTTTGGAATTGAATTTCGAGGATAAAAACTATATAAGAGCTTATCATCGATTATTCTCTGGTTTCAATCGTGATGCTGGAAATTATATTTCACGGGAAGATTTCGTGAATGGTCATACTTTGTATGCTTTTGATCTAAGTCCTGACTTGTGTGACGGTCCCCACCTCAACTTACAAGAACAAGGAAATTTTAGAATTGAGATAAAATTCTCCACTGCTTTACAATCCACCATTTCTGTGTTTGTGTATGCAGAATTTGAAAACATTATTGAAATCACCAAGTCCCGACACGTTTTATGTGACTTTGCCAATTAATGAAAATGGATTCTCTGCAAATCAAGAATATTTTATCCAGTGATACAATTACGAAAAAATATTTTTTAGATGTTTTCCCAAGTGATCATCTACCCGAGGTGGTCGTGCGTTATCCAGCTTGCCTCGTATGTAACACAGATGACTCGTCTGAACCCGGAACCCACTGGTTAGCCTTTTTCATACAATCTGATGATGAAGTGGAATTCTTTGATTCGTATGGAAACGACCCCGGTTATTTTAAAGGACCTATTATGAACTTTGCATCTCGATTTTCACATGTGAACTATAATCCTCTGATGCTTCAGAGTGCTATAACTGCCGTTTGTGGCCAATTTTGTGTTTATTATTTATATTGTAGATGTAGAGGAAAAACTCTGAAAGAATTTTTATCTATGTTTGTGACCAAGAATATCTGTAACGATCATCGAGTCTATGATTTTGTTGCCAAAAGATTTCGTGTGTATGCTAATTTTTATCAATAAACACTTATTTAAACTGTATACATTTTGTGTCTGTGTTCATTTATCATGGAGTTTCCACTTCTACAACATCCTTTCACTATGATTCTTGCCGGTCCTACAGGATGTGGCAAGTCTTTTTTATGAGAGATTTGTTACATTTTAAAGAACAAATGTTTCATCCTACCATCGACAAAGTGGTTTGGTTTTATGGTATTTATCAAACTTTATATGATGAAATACCTGATGTTACTTTTGTAGAAGGTTTCCCATCAAATTATAAAGATTATTTGAATGGTAATACTTTGTTTGTGATAGATGATTTAATGGTCGAATGCAGTAACGATAAACGTTTGACTTCGTTATTCACGAAAGGTAGTCACCATTTAAATCTAAGTGTTGTTTTTTTAACTCAAAATTTTTTTCAAAAAGGGAGTGAAATTAGAACAGTGTCTTTAAATGCCCAGTACATTTTTCTGTTTAAAAATCGTCGCGACATGAGTCAAATTATGCATTTGGGTAGGCAGTTGTACCCCAAAAAATCAAAATTTTTTCAAGAAGTGTATGAAGATGCTACAAAGAAACCCTTCTCATACTTGTTTATTGATTTGAAAAATGAAACGGATGAAGATATGAGATTGCGAACACAAATTCTACCCAATAAAATTCAGTTTTTATACAAGTATAAATAAAGTATTAGTGTATGTGAAGAGTTAGTTGCTAACATGACTTTGTCAAGAGAACAACTTAGTGACCTGGAATTGATTCGCACATGTCCCAATAAATTACGTAAACATTTTCTTAAAAAATTACCTAATCGTACTGTTAAAGCTATCTGCGAGTGTACGTTGAATGTTTTAAAAGGAAACGTGCCTCTTTCTACTACTCAGAAACGATCGTTGGCGAAATATAAATCGACTCTTAGAAAGATTGGAACGAAAAAAGGATCCTTATTCACTAAAAAGAAACTGATAATTCAACAAGGTGGATTTTTAAACATTTTAATCCCTGCTGCCATATCAGCCATCAGCACACTCTTCCATGGAATTCGCTAAAAAGTTTGCTTTGATACCTGAAGAAGCGTTGAACAAACACACACCTTCCCAAAAACAGTTAAGTGAATTGGATAAAGCTTTGCTAAAAATATTAAACAGTTCCTTACCAGATTATGAAAAAGTGCAACGCTATTATGAATTATTACAAAGAAAAATGAATTTACAAGAAAACAATCTGCCGTGGATTCAACGTTCTGATGAAGAAGTTGAGCAACAACCTGCAAAACCCGAACAAGATTCTGTGAAACAAGAACCCACACCGACACAAGAGAGTGTGAATCCTGAACATATCAAACAAGAAATTGACTATAACCAACTTCCTTTAACTTTAGTACCTTCAAGAATGAAAAAACAAGCTTTGAAATTACTCGAATTTCTTAAGACAAGTCCTCACAAACTAGAGTGGAATGAAAATGGAATAGTGTCTTTTAAAAATAAAAAAATACAGAACTCTAACATTGCAGATTTTTTTCATTTAATTTTTTCTACAAACAAGAAAGTACCTATTAATGCACAGGGTGAATTGTTACAAGTTCTCAAAGATATGCATGTACCGCAAAGTTTCATTAAAAATAAAAATTTGTTATCACGTCCTATGTCAACACCTAAAGTTAGAAAACAATCCCATGTAAACCCATTTTGGATCAGTCTTAAATAAAATTAATTTTTTTATTATTTTATGTCTCCTCATTCTTTCATTAAAATATGTAGACACGTGCAAGTTTGGACAAGACCCGAGAGGGGCCAGGTGGTGGGGATGAAGACATTCCTTGAATAGCTTTAGGGTATGTGGTAACAATTGACTTCCCACGGCTGACCACACACGTTGGTTGGGAGGTGCCAGGTAGACGACATTCCTTTTACACCCTTAAGGTGTGTGGTAACTATTGATTTCCCGCGTTTGACGTCACAGGTTGGTCATTGGTTAATTTTGAACAATTGCGAGCGTGGGTTTACGTCACGAGTTGAGGGGGTAGCATTCATTCTACCTACTGTTCTCGCTTTTGCAAGTTGTATTTTTTCATCGTGCTAAACTTTATTTCAAAATGAGTATCCACTTTTATGAAAACGGTCTTAATGTTAGTTATTATCCTAACTTTATCGAGAAGGAAAAAGCTGATGCCTATTTTAACGAGTTGAAAACTTTACCGTTTTACACTCCCACCTTCAACATTTGGGGAAAAGATGTTATGCCGAAACGAAAAATGTTAGCATTTGGAGATGATGGTTTGGTCTATGCATTCAGCGGTGCTCAAATTGCTGCCCAACCTTGGACTCCAATCATGATGGAACTGAGAAACATCGTCGAAAAGCATATTGGATGTACTTACAACTATGTTTTATTAAATTTGTATGCCAATGGACAAAGTTACATTTCGCAACATAAAGATAACGAATTCAGTCTGGATGATACTTTCCCTATCGCAGTACTCAGTTTTGGTGCACAAAGGAAAATTGAATTTAAAAAGCCAAACACGTCTTCTACAGTGATTGAATTAGACAATGGTTCTTTATACACTATGGCTAAACCTACGAATGAACTTTTCACTCACGGTATTGCTGTAGATCCTTCGATAAAGAATGCAAGAATAAGTCTAACCTTCCGTCATATTATAACTGTTGCTCGACCTTTGAAAAGACCTAGATTGGACTTAGAACAATCGTCTCCTGATAATGGTGGACAGTCTTCTAGTGAAAAAAACGAACAATTACCCTCGGATAATATTGGACAATCATCCTCTAATGAACTGTTACCTACAAAAAGTATTGACGAACAATCTACTAGTGGTGAACTGTGTTGTAAAATTCCAAATAATGACTGGTTGGATAATTTTTTCCAACATAGGCAGAAATCAAATCCTATCCTAGGAGAATGAGATTTAGGTTGGTGTACATTCTTGCAAATCATTTTGGAAAATGAAAAAAATTTAAGAGTGCACATTCATAATTTTACAGAAAATAGTGTTGGTGATCGTTTTCCTACAAAATCGGGTGTTATATTATCACCGATAACGTGGCTAGATTTCCAAAAAAATATATCTTCGTTCAAATTCAATTCTGTGAAGGATAGTTTTTTATCAAACAACCAACTGTTAACAGTATATGTGAATGAAGATATGTGTTTGATGCAACAAATGTTTTGCACAAAAAATGCCGGCTTTTATCTAAAACCGATTGGTTTAAAAATGTTCAAAGATCAAATCAACAGATTGATCGAATTGAAAAGTGAAATTTCTTACTGTTTAATGGAATCTGTTCTCGTGAAACAAATTCCGACTTTGATTTCAAACAAAAGAATTAAATGTGAGAAACATATGATTTTCGATGAGGCACAAAACCATTATCTATCATCAATTTGTAGTGAAATTCAATCAAATATTAATACATTTTTCGAATGTAACGGGTGTGATTTGAATATAGATTCTCAGTTCGATCACGATTGTTTAATGTTAAACACTTATGAGAAATATATCTTTTCTCAAGAAACTGTTTTGCTACATTTGAACACTTTTAAAATTGTTCAAAACAATGTTTGTGTAATTATAATGAAAATTTCTTTGACAACTTAACAATGAAATTTTACCAAACTTATTTTGAGAAATATTTCTCAAAGATTGTATAAATGAAATGGTTTGAATAAATCACTTTTTGTATTAATATAAAATCTGTCTATGTTTTATTTCAAACTTATTTATTTAGTTTCTTTATGTATTTTATTTTCTAGGTAAAAGAAAAGAAAAAAAAAACTTATTTGAGAAAAGAAGAAAAAATAAAAAATAAATAAAACTTATTTGATAAATAAAAGAATATATTAAATTGGAAGAAAAAACTTACTTGAGAAACATTAATTTACAAAAATATTTATTTTATTTAGAATGATGAAATTTTTTTCCATTATAAATAGATGAATTAAAAATTATTTACTTGAAAAAGAATTTGTAAGAAAAAGTAATTTATTTAAGGAATAAATAAAAGAATTAAAAACTTATTTAAGGAATAAAAACTTAAGAATTAAAAATTATTGTTAAAGAAAAACATTAATTTATAAATTATTTATTTTTATATTTATAAGAAAGAAATAATAATTAAGAATGTATTAAAAAATAAATCATTTTTAATAATTGTTATCTTTTTATGAAAAGTGAAACTTGAGGGAAATGTTACTTAAGAATTAAAAATTGTATGAAATAAGAATAATTCTTCTTATAAAAAAACATATTAATTTTCATGATGTAATTTATTTGAGGGATAAAAACAAAATTTTAATTTGTTTTAGTATGAATAAAAAAATTAAATTTCCTTCAAAGCGAAATATTAATTTCGTTTGAAGAGATATGTTTACGATAATAACTTCTTTTTTCAAAAAATATCTGACAAGAATTCCACATTTTCTGAAAAGGGAAAAGTATTTTCCACACTAACAAGATCTAAACCGTATCAAATTTTATACTATTCAATCGAGTCACGTCCGCAGACTACATCTAAAAAAGGTGAATAACAATTCAAATCAACCCTCTTTTTTGGAAAGGGACGCATGCAGAGAGAATCATCTCCCCTGCATCCCCCCTGCAGCGAAGATCAAATTCTTAACCTCTCCCCCCTTTAACGCACCCCTACCTCATCCGAGATGGGGAAAATCATACACCTTCCTCTCATTCTGTATTTAGAATTCGTGCTGAGTAGATCTCAAGCTATCTCGCTCCCTCTTTTTACTTTTCGCTTTTCCAACTTTAATATTTTTTGCAATGGAGTTCTTCTGGGATTCTTGTGCTTGTGATGCAAGTATTAAAAACATTTATTTTTAATTTATATTAAAAAAGTTACACCTTTTTGTATAAATTTTTGATAAAATATGTAAAAAACATATTTTTTCTCTCTTTTTAGGTTGATTTCAGCTTCGGGTTGACACCGACTCAAGTTAATGACTTATTCTCAATCAATGATCTGAAATGGGAGGATGAATTTAAATTTTCCGACAGCGATATGGAGGTAAAAAAATTTCTTTAAAAACTTGAAGAATATTTTAAAATATATTTTTTATACTCAAAATATTCTTTTTTTCTTATTTTAGATTGAGAGTGTCGATAAGTCTAGTGTAAAAGTACCTCCTGGTTTTGAAAACTTCGATCCTATCCTTCGCTTGAACCAGGAACCTGCTAACCACTCGCTTCTTCGAAAATCTGTAAGAAAAATGAATTTTTTCTCTTTCTAGGAAAATTTCAACATACGATTTGTACTTAAAATATTTTTCTGCTTTTTGCTTAGGCACCTGCATTAAACAACGAGCCTGGCCCTTCACGTTTCAGCGAACCACCTGCAGAGCCAACACTACAGTGTGGAGTTTGTGGTGAAGGATTTTTAAATACGAGGGAGCTTAGAGCTCATCTGAAAAGTCATATGGTACGTATTATTTCACTTTTTCTGTTTAACTGTTTGAATAATATACAATGTTTAAAAAAAATATGTTTTCTTTTCTTTTTTTGCTCAAGGTTGTTCAGAGAGGTGCTGGATTAACATCTAGGGAGGAACGTGTAAATTCAAGATCAGCTTCTTCAGAACTTCAGGTATGTTAGTTTCAAAATTTTTTAGTGTTTAAGTCGAGTTTTCAGAATTCATTTCTGCTAAAAAATAAAATTCTCTCTTTAAAGTAATTAAAAAACTTGTTTAGATAAACTTAAAATAAATTTTCACTTAGAATAAAAATGAAATTCTCTCTTTAATGTAATATTAAAAGTTTTGTTTCGATAAACTTAAAATAAATTTTCACTTAGAATAAAAATGAAATTCTCTCTTTAATGTAATATTAAAAGTTTTGTTTAGAAAAAAGCTTCACTTAAAATGAATTTTCACTTAGAATAAAAATGAAATTCTCTCTTTAAAGTAATTAAAAAATCTTGTTTAAATAAACTTAAAATAAATTTTTACTTAGAATAAAAATGAAATTCTCTCTTTAAAGTAATTAAAAAAACTTGTTTAGATAAACTTAAAATAAATTTTTACTTAAAATAAAAATTTAATTCACTCTTAAAAATAATATTAAAAGTTTTGTTTAGACAAAAGCTTCACTTAAAATAAAATTAAAAAGTTATAATAAAATCCTCTTTTGAAAAAACTTGACAAAATAATTAAAACTTGTTTTCTTTTCTTTTTGCTATTTTTTAGAATTCTATCCAAGTAGCTTCTGGAGATGGAGGTGAGCAGTTGACTGGTGAGAGTAGCTGCAGCAACACCGTACCCATACCTACCAATCCGACTGTTAATAATGATGATGATGATGCTGATAGTTCGGATGATGACATGGATGAGACAGCTGTTGCCTCAAAATCGAAGGTATGTTTTTTATTTTTTGCATGGGGTGGGAAAAATTTTCCATTACTTTTCAAAAATGTATCATTTAAAAATATAATTTCTTAAAGTAAAGTGAGGGTTAGTTTTTTCAAGTTAAAGTAAAGTTCGGTTTAAAATTAAACTATCAAAAAGTAAAATTGAAAGTTAAGTCTGAAAAACTTGTTAGAGGAAAAATTAAGATTTAAAAAAATTGTTAGGTAAAAAAATTATTAAGATTTAAAAAAAACTTGTTAGAGGAAAAATTAAAAATAAAAGTTAGTGGAAAAACTTGTTAGAGGAAAAATTAAGATTTAAAAAAATTGTTAGGTAAAAAAATATTAAGATTTCAAAAAAAAAAAAAAAAAAAAAACTTGTTAGAGGAAAAATTAAAAATAAAAGTTAGTAGAAAAATTTGTTTAGTGAAAATTTAAGTTTAAAAACTTGTTAGCGAAAAAATAATTAAGATTTTTTAAAAATAATTAAAATTCTTAAACAGGGTTTTTTGTCTATTTCAGACTTGTCCTGTTTGCAAAAAAGTTTTCACCCATACGGGGACATTTAAAAGGCATTTTCGTACCCACAACACAGGAAAACTCTTCAGTTGTGAACAGTGTGAAAAAACATTTTCTAGAAAAGATAGCCTTCTTAGGCATATGAAGGTACATAAAAACGAAAAGCTGTTTAGCTGCGAAGATTGTGACAAAAAATTCGGAAGAAAAGAACATCTAGATAGACATAGAGCCATTCATCAACGACAAAATTCTTTCACAACACAGGAAAACTCTTCAGTTGTGAACAGTGTGAAAAAACATTTTCTAGAAAAGATAGCCTTCTTAGGCATATGAAGGTACATAAAAACGAAAAGCTGTTTAGCTGCGAAGATTGTGACAAAAAATTCGGAAGAAAAGAACATCTAGATAGACATAGAGCCATTCATCAACGACAAAATTCTTTCAATTGTGATGAATGTGGAAAAATATTTAATAGAAAGGATGATTTGAGAGGACACAAGATAGTTCATGAAAAGACTCTTCCACATTCATGTGATGAATGCAGTCAAAAGTTCCCTTTAAAATTTAATCTACTGCAACACCAAAGAACAGCCCATGGAAGTGTGGCTAGCAATAGTACTCAAGCAACTAAGAAAATAAAAATAGCTCATAATAATAGAATAAGAAAAATAAATCAAGCCCTTAATACATTTAAAAATTACTATTTATATCCTGAACCACGAGGAAAGTAACATAAATATTTTTTCTAAAAATAGTCGTAATGAAATAAATAATATTTTAACTAGTGAAATTAATGATAAAAAATCAATTAAATGGCACGGGGTGATGAAGGCTGAATTTATTAAGGTGGATGGAGATGAAATTAAAGAGAGAGCTTCATTTTACTTCTCCTCAAAATGTACAATAGAATTAACCCCAGACAACTTAAATAATAATATAAATAATATGTTTGCAAAAATAGAAAATAACATAGAAGATTTTCAAAATCAGGGATCCGACTGGATCTTCAATAAAATAGAGTGTCTAGAATTAAAAGTGGCAAAATACATACCCCTTCGCGGTGGCTCATTCATTAATACTCCTCAGAAATTACAGTCTAAGAAAGCTTTAATTAATATACAAAATTTCAATGATAATAAATGTCTCATATGGTGTCTTCTGGCCCATAAATATAAATTTGAAGATCATCCATATAGAGTTAATAAATATTACCCATATGAGCATGAAATAATTTTAAATGACATTACCTGCCCAGTTCCTTATAATAAAATTCCTGAAATAGAAAAATTTAATAATCTACGAATAAATATCTTTGTATATGATGCTGATGAAGACATCTGTCCTCTCTACATTTCTCCTAGAGAGGATGAAGATGTCATTAATTTATTATTATTAGAAGATTCTGAGGGGAATCAACATTATATATATATTAAAAATTTCTCAAGATTAATGGGCCACTTAACTAATCACCAACATCAAACTTACTACTGTTACAGATGCCTCCATAGATTTTCAAACCCTGATTTATTAAAAGACCACCTACAATATTGCAAAAATCACTCCATACAGCAAATTAAAATGCCATCCAATAATAATAATATTCTCTCATTCACCTCCATCCACATGCAACATCTAAAATCTTATGCGATATATGCTGATTTTGAATCTATTTTAAAACCCGTCTCCACTGTCGCACCTAATAATAGTACTTCATTCACCATCAAAACATCAGAACATATTCCTTGTGGCTATGCCTATCTTATCGTAGGGCCCGACGGCAAATCTTACGAGCCCATTCAAGTTTATAGGGGTGACGATGCCGTTGGGCACTTCTTAGAAGCCATTCTATACGAAAAAGAAGACATAGCCAGAAAATTAACTTCAATAGTTCCAATGCAGCTTACCCCAGATGAGGAGAGAGCTTTTCAGCAAGCAACTAGATGTTCAATATGTAATAATAGATTATACAAAAATAGAGTGCGCGACCACGACCATCTTTCTGGAGCTTTTCGTGGCGCGGCTCACAATAGTTGCAATATTAATTACAAGCAGCCCAAATCCATCCCCATCATTTTTCATAATAGCAAGAATTATGACACCCACCACATAATGACCCAACTTGGAAGAGTACAAGACCACACCATAGAAGTCATCCCCAACACTTTAGAAAAATACATAGCCTTCAAATTAATCAAGAAAAATTGTCCCATCCAACTTATCTTCCTGGACTCTCTTCAGTTCCTCCCCTCATCTTTAGATAAACTCGTCCAGAACCAAGATCCAGATCAATTTAAATTATTATTTGAAAACTTTCCTCCTTCAACAGATTGCTCTCTCCTCTTAAGAAAAGGGGTCTACCCCTATAGTCATATCACCGATTTCAACACCTTCGGTGAAAAACAGCTGCCACCCCCAAGGGCCTTCCACAATGATTTAACTGATGAAGACATTTCTTCTGACGATTATCAACATGCAGTTAAAGTGTGGGAGGCCTTTAACATCCAAGATCTTGGGGAGTACCATGACCTCTATGTCAAGACCGACGTGCTGTTGTTAGCAGATGTCTTCGAAAATTTTCGAAGACTTTGCCTAAAATATTATGGATTAGATCCCACTCACTGCTTCACAGCACCCGGTCTGTCATGGCAGGCATGTTTAAAAATGACAGGGGTAGACCTCGAACTACTCACTGACATCAATATGCTTCTCTTCATAGAAAAAGGTGTAAGAGGTGGGGTTTCCATGATCAGCCATAGACACGCAAAATCTAATATCCCAAGAACTCAAGACTTCGACCCTTCAGCTTTATCCCAATACATTATGTATTGGGACGCAAATAACCTTTACGGGCATTCAGGGTCAGAGCCTCTGCCTTACGGAGGCTTCCAGTGGGCTGACCCTGGAGACTTCAACACAGAAAAAATCCTCAACCTACAACCCGACACAGCAGAAGGTTTCATCTTCGAGGTGGACTTGGAATATCCACAACATCTCCATGACAGCCACAACGATTATCCACTAGCACCAGAACCTCTACACATTTCAGAACACATACTATCACCATTTGCCAAACACATGCTTCAAGATAGAAAATTCCACCCTTCCAAGAAACTCACACCTAATCTCAACAATAAAATTCAATATGTTACCCACTACAGAAACCTACAATATTATCTCCAACAAGGATTAAAGCTCACCAAGATACACAAAGTTCTAAAATTTAAACAAGCACCCTGGCTGAAACCCTACATTGCCTTCAACACAGAAAAACGAAAAGAATCCAAGTCCACCTTTGAGAAGAACTTTTTCAAGTTACTCAACAATGCTGTGTTCGGGAAGACAATAGAAAATTTAAGAAAACGAAGATCCATAGAACTTACAAACTCCTCCATAAGAGCAGAAAAGATTGTTGCCTCACCTCTTTACACCAATTTTAAAATATTTGACGAAAATTTAGCTGCAGTGGAGCGGGTTAAAAAATCCATCTTAATGAACCGTCCCGTTTACATCGGCTTTACCATCCTGGAACTTTCCAAACTACACATGTACAAATTCCACTATGACTTCATAAAACCTACATACCAAGATCAAGCTAAACTTCTCTTCACCGACACAGATTCCCTGACCTATCACATCACCACACCTGACATCTATCAAGACATGCTACAACATCAAGACATCTTCGACACATCTGATTATCCTACAGACCATCCACTTCATTCACAGCACAACAAGAAAGTTTTGGGAAAGTTCAAAGACGAGTTAAACGGGCGGTTCATCCATGAATTTGTAGGCCTCAAAGCCAAAATGTACAGTCTTAAATCTGAAGATGGAGAAAAGAAAACCGCGAAGGGGATTTCCACAATAACAGTCAAGAAAAAAATTAAACATGAAGATTATATTAATTGCCTTAATAATTTAAAATATAATATATCAGAGCAAACGAGAATTGGGCAGGAATGTCATACAATATATACCTATATACAAAATAAAATTTCTCTAACTCCTTTTGATGACAAAAGATGCATTTTGGATGATGGCATTTCTTCTCTGGCTTATGGTCATTACAAAATAACTTAAAAAAAAAAAAAAAAAAAAATGAAAAATGTGAAAAAATGAATAAAAATTGAAAAATGAGAAAAATGAAGAAAAATTGAAAAATAAGAAAAATGAAGAAAAATTGAAAAATAAGAAAAATGAAAAAAATTGTAAAAATAAGAAAAATGAAAAAAATCTGAAAAATGCAAGTTTTCAGAAAAGTTAGAAGATCACAAAAATTGGGGCGTCGCACACATGCGGCGGGTGGATGGTGGGACCCCTTTAAAACACCGAAGAAAAAACTGAAGATTTGAAAATAAGAAGATCTCAAACTTACAAGAAAGAAAATTAGAAGAATGAAAATGAAGTTGCAAGATCACAGAAAAATTAGAAGATCAGAATGAAAAATTAGAAGATTGAAAATGAAGTAGCAAGATCCCAGAAAAATTAGAAGACCTGGAACATAGAAGTTACAAGATCCTAGAAAATAAGAAGAAATGATGATTCAAGTTCATAAAAAATTGGGGCGTCGCATACATGCGGCGGGTGGGTGGTGGGTCCCCTTTAAAACACCGAAGAAAAAACTGAAGATTTGAAAATAAGAAGATCTCAAACTTACAAGAAAGAAAATTAGAAGAATGAAAATGAAGTTGCAAGATCACAGAAAAATTAGAAGATCAGAATGAAAAATTAGAAGATTGAAAATGAAGTAGCAAGATCCCAGAAAAATTAGAAGACCTGGAACATAGAAGTTACAAGATCCTAGAAATTAAGAAGAAATGATGATTCAAGTTCATAAAAAATTGGGGCGTCGCATACATGCGGCGGGTGGATGGTGGGTCCCCTTTAAAAAAAAAAAAAATAATAATAATAATGATAAAGGAACTCTTCAAAAGAGTTCCAAAGAAAAAATAAATATATGCTCATACAGATTTTTCAAAAAGATCTATATGAACATATAACAGAATCACTCACACACACACACACACACATTCATACCTAAGATACAGTCATCGGGGTATATTTCCATAGGTCAGCGGTTTCGTGCACGAAAACTACTGTCTTATGGAAATATTTTTACTGCAAGGTGCCGGGTTCGAACCCCAGTCAGACAACTCTATTTCTTACATACTCTATTCACATCCACATCCTTAAATTCAACCGATTTCTTATTTATTTTCCCAATTTTTTAAAATTTTTTATAATTAATTTCTTAATTAATTTCTTAATTAACCTCCTAATTAATTTCTTAATGAGTCACAAACAATATCCTGCTTTTTTCATTCTACCGAAAACATCTCTTTAAAACCATCGTCACCTTTTACAATAAATCACTCATTAAATTTTTTAATTAAATTTACTCATTAATACCTTCGTCATCTTTCACAATTAAGTTAGAGGGCGTCTCAAGGTCAACCCCAAGTCATCTAGACCCCTCAGGGGGTGGTGTGGCACCCGCATGGCTTGCCGGTGCCGCAGTGCCACCCCGCATGGGCTAGAACCGGCCTTTCTTACCTACTCATGATATAGATGCAATGCCATATTTCATTTTAGTATTTCACACAGTGTGTTCATGGGTTCTTAATCTGTGGGTTCCCAAAGCACAAACTGCGAAGACATAATAATATCCAAAGAACGAAACGCACAAATTAATACATTTCTTTTCTTTTCTTAAATTTAAGATAAAAATGTGAACTAAACAAAATAATAATTATTATTTTTTTTTAATTAAGTAATATTTGTGATATTAATACTCGAATCATACCATGAGTAATCCTCTTACAAGTTATTACTTTCCGAACACTATAGTGAGGAAAGTATTGTAATCATGTCAAAAATCCGAATTTGAGATTTTGATGTTTCTATACGTTTCGAGGTCCCCCGAGTCCGTTTTCACAACTTTTACGATTATGTATGTATGTGTGTGTGTGTGTATGTCTGTGAGTGAACACGCTAGCCGAATAAGCTGAAAGTTGGTACGTATATTGTAAGTCACCATAGTACGAACCCTATTGATTTTGGTGAATATAGCACTTATAGTTTTTTTACAGGGACACCAGGAAAAATCTTTATCATTATGGCCTATGGGGCCAAATTTTTAAAAGTGTGATAGCGTCTAAACGCTTTATTGATCTGAGCAAAAAAATTTTACACTTGTTATAGGTCACAGTTGCACGATATGTATAGATTTTGGTGAATTTAGCACTTACAGTTTTTTACAGGGACACAAAGAAAAATTCTTTATCATTATGGCCTATGGAACCAAACTTTTAAAAGTGCTAAACGCTTCATTCAATTGAGCTGAAAATTTATATGAATATTATAAATCACTGTTGCACTAACTATAAGCATTTTGGTGAATCTAGTAGCATTTATAGGTTTTTACAGGGACACAACGAAAATTTTTTTATCATTATGACCTATGGGCTCAAAGTTCAGTAGCGTTAAATAAAACATCGTGTAATATATGGAGAAATATACTCAAACACTCTATTATGTTTTCTCTATTTTGTTTGTTTAACAACTCCTCTTTCTTTAGTTTAAACTGTTAATTACTTAATATTCGGAAAGTCAAGTGGAGGCACTCCAGATTTTTTTTTTTTTTTTTTTTTCTGTTAGAAACGGGAAAACGTAAAAAGTTAATTATTTATAAATTTATTAAATTCACAATTGCATGAGAATTACTGTTTCCTTATCAAATAAATTTCAGTTCTGCACGCATAAAAAGTATATATATATAAAAATTATCTGATAGTTAGTAAAAGATCTACCAGTTTTAAAATTAATTCGTAGCATTGTTATTAACCACTTTACTTTTTACACCACTGTTTTTGCACAGTACTTTTAGTGCATTATGTAATTACAATTAAGGAAGAAAATTACTCTTTTTTTAAGAAAATGAAGTGAAAATAGGCGGGTACTAACAATGCTACGGAATAAATTAAAAAATTTACAGTTCTGATTAAAACGTAGAAAAATTCTTTAAAATACTCTTTATTGTAAAAATGAAATGACATGAGGGGGACTTATTACTTTCTTCTATATGTAATATAGAGAAAGTATTGGATTCGCAAAAATTTTCGACCTCCGTTTTTTGACGGATCTACACGTTTTGGGATGTCCTGAACACGAATTGATACTTTTTAGAAAATGTCTGTCTGTCTGTGTGTCTGTCTGTCTGTGTGTCTGTATCATTTTTTTGTGGACGCTGTATCTCACGAACATATGAATGAAATTTAACCAAACTTGGTATTTAGTTGCACCCTGACATGAACTGGTGCTCATTAGATTTGGGGATCAATAGCTCAACAGGTGGCGCTGTGCAAATTTTTAACATGGCAGCATAGGACAAAATTCGGTATAAATGGGCATAATGAGAGTTATTTTAAACTTGTAATTGTAAAATTAATTTGAATTATTGATGATAGTAGTAGTTAACTAGGAAAAAAAAAATTGTGCATGGGGGGGCATCGGTTCCCCCCCTCCCGGGGGGAAGTATCCCCCCGGGGAAGTAAATTTTCAAGATGGGTATCTTTTGAAAGGTCTCGTCCCCCCCCCCCCCCCCGAGGTGCAAAGTTCGAATGGTTCAACCATAAATCTGTGTTAATTTAAAACAAAGTTATCGATTTTTTTTACTTTTAGCGAAAAAAAAACTTCGAAAAAAAAATCGTATTTTATTTTATTTTATTTTGTTTTTTTAACGAAATTAACCAAACTTGGTACAGTGAAACTTGAATAATTCGAACTTGTTTAATTCGAAATTCGGTATAATTCGAATTTTTTACTCGGTCCCTTGAATTTTGTATTAAAATAATGTTAAAAAATCATGGATAATTCGAATTCTATTTTAGATAATTCGAATTTTTCATTATTACTTTCTTCTATATTCAATAGAAGAAAGTATTGGATTCGTAAAAATTTTCGACCTCGGGTTTTTGATGGATTTACACGTTTTGAGAGCTGTAGAACACGATTTGCCCATTTTTAGAAAATGTCTGTCAGTCTGTCTGTGTGTGTGTGACAAAATTTTGTGGCAACTGTATCTCAGGAACTACTGCACAGAATTTGATACAAATTGGTATGTAGTTGCACCTTGACATAAATTAGTGCCTATCAACTTTTGGTAAAAATTGTTTTACAGGTTGCGTTGCTATCCCGCTTTTTCTAAATTTTTAACATGGTGATATAGGACAAAATTTTGTATAAATGTGAATAAAGAGAATTATATTTTAGTAATCATTATGAAATTTACAAGAATTATTTATAATAGAGATAGTCAACTGGGAAAATTTTTTGTATGTGTAGGAGCCTCGCCACCCCCCTGGGGGTGAAGTCACCCCCCGGGGGGGTTAAATTTTGAAGATGGGTATCATTCGAAAGATCTCGTCAATACCTTTAAAACGAATGGTTGAACCATAAATCTGTGATAATTTAAAACAAAGTTATCGATTTTTTTTACTTTTAACAAAAAAAAAAAAAAAAAAAAAAAAACAGAAAAAAATTCGATTTTTTTTTTTTTTATTATTATTATTGTTAGTGATTGAATATGTATTAATTTTCACAAAAAAAAAAAAGAAAAAAAAAATCTTTTTTTTTTTTTTTTTTTAATATTGTTACTGATTGAATATGTATAGGAAAATATAGAAGAAAGTCTTGTGGTGGCCACAACATACTAGTTTTTCTCAAGAAAATAGAAAATGTCAGAAACAGAACTTTAGTATAATATACAGAAAATTCGAAAAGTACAGCCCATTTTTAGCAGTTAGAGTTATAAAATCCTAATCATATTAACACAATAGAAAAATGCTTAGGATGGACAATAGGGTGGTCCTTAAAAATTAACATTTAAATTTTTGTATGGGGCACCCGCTTATTTTGTTCTATATATAAAATAAAGACTTCCACAACAATTTCAAAATTTTAAAACAAGTTTTAAGCGTGGCGACCGAGGTTTGAAAAAAATTAAAAATTGACAAATTTGACATATTTTGCAATTTTATTATAAATAAATATATTTTAATTACATTAAAAATCCAGACAATATACATTAAAATATTCAATTTAAAATATTAAAATACACATAAATTTAAACGTTTCGAGCCTTATTTTAGGCTCCTCATCAGTAAAATGCATCAAAAGTAAACGATGAAAAAACAATACATTTCCTTCACGAAAGTACAACATATTCAGCAGGACTTCTGCATGCCTCATTAAGCGGTAAAAAATTCGGTTTCGTATACCAGCCTTTCAGGAAAATTCTTGAATGATAATTTGAACAGTTAGATACGATTATTTTAGTATTGTTAAAATCATGTAGATGGTCGGTTTCTATGGCATGCTGCACTATTTTAGAATGAATGTCGCGGTTTTTGAAATTTCTTTTATGTTCGAGAATTCGCGTATGAAGGGAACGGCCAGTTTCACCTATATAAACAGAACTGCAAGATCTACAAGGAATATTATAAATAACCCCAGCACGTGAAAAGGGGAGGGATACTGATGAGGAGCCTAAAATAAGGCTTGAAATGTTTACATTTATATTATGTATATTTTAATATTTTAAATTGAATATTTTAATGTATATTGTCTCGATTTTTAACGTAATTAAAATATAATATTTTATAATAAAATTACAAAATACATCAAATTTGTCAATTTTTAATTTTTTCAAACCTCGGTCGCCACCCTTAAAACTTGTTTTAAAATTTTGAAATTTTTGTGGAAGTCTTTATTTTATACATAGAACAAAATAAGCGGGTGCCCCATACAAAAATTTAAATGTTAATATTTAAGGACCACCCTAATGGACAAGTTGGATAGCAATAAAACATTCAACTCCTGTAACATTAACAGCATTTTAGTATAATCTTAATTTTTATTTGTTTCTTTTATTGAAGAAAAATGTATGTTAATAAGAACCCGATGTTTTTATTATTATTATTATTATTACAATCCTTTATTAAATTTAAAAACCAAAGTACACTTTTTTTTTACTATGGAAATTTATTTGCCCTTTTTTGAAAAATTTTTTTTTCTTTGGGGGTTCTTGTGGTCACGTGTATCTACGGATGAGCCGCCACTAGTTGCGCAACAACTGATGCTATTTAGTTGCCATCATGTAATCAATAGCTTTGATATGCAACTCATTAGATTGCGTAGGATACTGTTTTATAAAAGAATGCCATTTCACATTTGTGATAATTTCTTTTGTTTCTCGGCAGAATAAATCTGTGGCAGTTTTGAGAAGTTCTTTCTCGTCATATCTGAGAGCCAAGACAGTAAAATCGCAGAAACTCTCTACCGAAATTGCATTCTTCATGAAGCACAAACACTCTTCTTTCAGCTGATCTTCGTGGTATTTGTCGGACAATTCGTATAGAGCAGTGACGTTTTCCACAGAGAGGTTATCCACTTTACCTGTATATACAAAGTGGATAAAAGAACGGAAAATGTCTGGTTCACAGTCTTGGATGGATACGATACCAGTAGCCTTTTCTTTCATCTGAACATTCAACATGGACTTGAAATAGGGATTTCGGCCAGCTAGGATATTTCTATGAAGACGGAATTCTTCATCTTTAACAGTAATGGTTACGTCGCTATGTTCTTGTGCATCACATATGCTCGCCAAATCATTCACTAGCTTTTCATTGGCTGAAAAGAAAAAAAAAAAAAATAAGCAATTTCTTAGATTGAAGTAAAATATTTTGTTTTGGAAATTACTTCTCTTGCAAATTACAGAGGAAGTGTATGTAGCACAGTAGTATATTTTTAATGGAAGGTTATAAGATTAAATTTAGGATGTCTATCACTATTTGCATGAAACTGTCTAATAGGACTTCAAATAATTCCCAGCAAAACTTGAAATGATGCCCAACACGAGGTCAGGTTTTGGTTGCCAATGTACTGCAGTCAAAACCTTGCCTCGGTACAACCTGTTCTCAAATTTTCGGTTCATTTACCTCAGTTGGATCGCTGGTGGCAAAAGTTAACGGTGCCGAAGAGAATCTGTTGAATCAGCCATCAGGCGGTCAATTTCGACAGATCAACTGCTGGTAGCCCAGTGGGATGTAAATAATTGAGTTGTCCAGTGATGAGTTGCTGTGGAAAGCTAGCAATAGAAAGATTAGTGGGTCTCTGTTGAGCCAGCTATTGCAAGCATAAAGCTTTATATTCTAGCTGGCAGGCTTCAGTGGGCCAGCAATGGCAAATATAAAATTTCTATATTACTGCCGACAGCTTTCATTTACCCTTTATATTTTCCCATTAATGGGCCAGCAGTAATTTGGTTATGACTAAGATATTTGGTTTATTGGTAACACCCTAAATTTTACTAGTGCTAGTTTCTATGCATCCAATATTTAATTTGGTTTTGTACTTATTTTTTTTAATACTATTTTTATAAGTACTTGACTCTAAGACTACAGCTAAGAATTCAGCATTTCTAGTATAGCATGGGAAATATTCAGTTGATCTCTTTTCATTAATAGCAACCTTATAATAAGCTTAACATTTTTTTATATGCAAATATTCCAGTATATTTCATTCTTAGTTATGCTTTCTTTCAAAATGAAAGAGTTTTAAAATGTTTATTTAACTGTGTTCAGTTATTTTACATAAATAAATGCCACTTTTGATATGAACATGATAAAATATTGAAACAAAGAATTTCTGATTTAAGTATACGATATAGAGAACATTTAATAAAATATTTAAATCGGGACTTAAAAGGATATGATTTTAAAGAAAAGCAATATAACTACTAAAGTACTGGGATCTGACTAAAGAATAAGATAATAAATTACAGAAAATAAAAATGTTTGTAAACAAACACCCTAAATCTTATAAATAAAGCAAAGAGTTTGTCGGGAACACATCCGGGTGGACCACTCCTATTTTTGATTTGTCTAGATTTAACTACTTTGGTGGTGAAAGTTGGCCATTTTTTTAGTAATAACTAATGAATTTTTTTAAAAAGATACTGCATAGATGTTATACTTTTTAAAAGAGCTCTAAAAACTGTTAATTTTGTGTGGACACTATATACATCAAGGTATAAAGATATTACGTTGCAAAGTTTTCTTTTAATTAATTGAAATATGAAAATAAATATTAGTTATAACTTAATAGTTGCCAAAAAAAAAATTACGAGTTCATTTTCTTTTGACATAAAAATAAATACATTTAATTAAACATGAATTTAAAAAATTGTAAAAAGTTAAATTATGCAGTTGACGTCTTTATCACTTTAAATTTTTCTACACATTGAAAAAGTGCTAATGTTCTATAGCTATAAGATTCAACATAAAATTTAAAAACATGGCATACAAAAAGTTTTTTTAATCTTTTAATTATTTATAATTTTGTTGTCATTTCGGCGATGAGTTGATATGGTATAGTGTTGAATTTCATCAACACCTAAACCCAGGATCTTTATGTCGAATGGCCGCGTCAAAAAACTGTAAAAATAAGGCTGTTGGAAGAAAGAGGACACACTTGAAGAAAGTCAGAAGAATCATGTTGCTTAAATCTGTTGACTTGAACAGTCCTTTGTAGTTCAAAGAAGAAGAAACAATTAACTAAACAGGAATTTATTGACGGATTTATGAAAACAATTTTCTTCAAACATGAATTACATGTTCTTGAAGCACAGATGAACAAATAAAATCTCTTGCGGACAAGGGAACGGGGAGGAGAGGAGGAAGACCAAAAAACTTTACGTATTACGCTTACCGAGTCAAAATCCAAAAGCTTAACTAAAACTCGCAGTCTCTTAGAAGTAAAGTTGCAACCCCAAAGATTGGCATCGTTGAAATCCAGCCAAAAGAATGCCAAACAGTTTCTTTGTTCTTCTAACATTTTCATACTAAATTTTGAATATAAAAAGTTGTTACAAACGTTAAATCGATTTGACATTCAAAACCATCGCCAAATGTCCTTGCACTTCAACGTACATACAGCGACAGTTTTAATAGCGTCGCGTAGTCTGCTAAACATCTATTATAAATCTATTTTTGGAACTATAATGACGGGGAAAACGATTATAAATCTATTTTTAGAATTATAATGACCTGTTTGAAATAATAATAGGTTTTTAATGTAAACATACAAGGGTAATAAACATGAAATGAAATGTTTATTTTATTTTATTTTATTTTATTAATAACTGTATATGCTATAAAAAGGCTGATAACGACTTTTTAAATTACCCTCTGAAAAGTAAATAATTATAGCTAAATTGATTTAATCCATTCGGGGGAAATGTATTTTCAAAAACCCTGATATAAAAATTGCTTTGTTTTATTCCGAGAGCAATGTGTTTGTACGATAAAAACAAAGAAATGCCATGAATGAAAGATTTTGATTTGTAAATAAAATGTGAAATTCTATATAATTAATTTTAATTAATTGAATTACATAAATTTAAAAGGTTTATTTTATATAATCTCTATTAATCCCTCCTTTTTGTTATATTTTAGGTTTGAATAAATAAATAAGTTTTTAAAGGACATATGTGTGAGAACACTCACACATATGGGTATCGCAAATGCATAAGTAAACATTTTGGCGAGAAAGGTCGGAGCTACTGCAGTGCCAAATTTCAAATTCTGCCAAGAGGTCAAGATCTTTCAATGCTTTTGCACAATTTTTCTCAATTCTATTTTAAATGCAAATAGGAAAAAAAAGGAAAAGCATTTTTTTTTTTTTTTTTTTTTAATTGGTCTAATTATACAAAATATCTCAATGTAAAATATTATGCGTTTTCCGTTCTGTTTGTTACCAAAAAGAAAATGACTAATGCTGTTTTCCCTGTATTATTGACATTTCTATAAGTTAAATTATCCAGTACCAAGACGTTGCGGTGAAGAAGTCTCTGCCAAAGTCAGCGAAAGCCCGAAGCGAAGATTTTAAGAAATTTCAATGTATGTTTTTCTTTTTCTTTCTTTCTTTCTTTTTTAGTTTTGATTTGTAGATCAGTATAAAAAATTTTGATTCTCTTTTTAATTCACTTAAATATAGTGACCAGCGAAGCAGGCAAAGCCTGCTAGTTGAAAAATAAAATCTTTGCGGCAAATGAGACGAGGAAACAAAAAAAAAAAAAAAAAAAAAAAAAAAGTGACCCTTCATCAGACAAATAAAGTGGACAGACGTACTCCCGAGTGAGCTGAAAAATTCAACCTCATATTCCACTTCTAAAATAAAAGGAAAATTAGTGTTTAAAGATGGAAAAAGTACACAAACACCATAAATTATGAAAACATTCACCAGTCGTTTCGACTCAAAGTAATTAAGCATGGCCCTTCAACAGGCAAAGAAAAGTTGATACGAATTAAACATATCATCGTCAATGAAATGTAGCAACGTGCAAACCGCATTCCTAAAAAATCTAGAAGTGAATAGTTGAGTTAAAAATTATGTTTACATTTATGTTAATTAATTAAAATTAATTATGTTAATTAATTATGTTTTATTATTTATATTTTTTCTTTAAAATTATTTTGGAACAGAGCCGTGCTTAGCAAGGGCGAGACCCAGAGAGAAAATTTTTGCGAGGACTTTCCTTCGAAACTAATTACTTATCCTGTTTTACCACACAGTCATCAACAGTCAGAGCTACACAGGCTTAAAAATGATGTATATAATATGTATATATATATATGTGTGTGTGTGTGTGTGTGTGTGTGTGCGGAAAATTTTCAATGTTAAAATATTTGCATAATTAGACAGCTAGGGGACTCATTAAGGTGATAGAAAATACAGAAAAAAAAAACTTGTAAACTTAGTTAAACCCCAATACGATTTCTCTCTCTCTCTCTCTTTTTTTTTTTTTTTTTGTGTGTGTGTGCGTGTGTCTGTGAAACTTTCTTTAAACACATTATATACATTTCTTCCTTCAGAATGAATTCACATGATTCTTTGTTAAAATAATTTTACGTTTAAACCCGCGAACTGGCATATTTGAAATGAAAATTCTTTCCAGCTCATTTCATTACATATGGCACCCTGGCGAAAAAAAAAAAAAAAAAAAGACAACTCAAACATGCAATACTTGATAAAAATCAAGTTAAACAAGGATAAAGCATCATAAAAAATACAACAACCCGTGAGGTGGATAACTTTTTAAATAAAGATATACGCTGTTGGTGTACGTTGAGGCACTTCATACGCATTTTTCAATGATATAACCTTAAAATTGTCACCTTTTGACTTCTGACACTTTCCTTGCCAGGGTGTGATATGCATCTTCCTTCAAATTTAATTCATCTGATCCTTTACTAAAAATAACACAGGTCTGCAATGAAAGTTATGTTTTGGGGGGGGGGGGGAGGGGGGCGTGAGTGTGTATTTTTGGATGCTCATTAAGGAAAAGCTATTCGAATATATCCATCACGAACAGTTTTGACAAAATATGGGATTTTTTCAGATTAAAGCTCCACTTTTTCCACTTTAGTTTATATCCCAGACTATCTGGGTAATGAAAGAAGGGCACAGAAGGAAAGATATTTCATCAAGACATCAAAAAATGTAGAGGAGGTATCAAATAATGTGTAAATAATTGCCTATTTCAATGTATTTTATACATAAAGGTTTTCGAATTTGTTATAACTAACCTCTGTGTGAATTCTGGACATCCCACGCAGTGCATAAGAAATTGAAAAGTACAGTTTCGCAGACCTGTGTATTTTTATCTTTAGCATCAGATTTATTTATACAAAAATTCCCATGAAAATAATCTTTCAAGATTATTCTTCGTCTATAATACAACTAAAATTTAGCTTTATGAAAAATTAAACTTGCACATGTGAAAAACTTCAACTGGTAAAATTACGTCATTTTTTAAAGACATATTTTTAAATAGGCCACTATTTTATTAAAAAAAAAAAAAGATTTATATTTTTTTTATATATAATACATGTTTTTCTTTTTCTTTTTTTTTTATAAGTAATTTTATTCAATTATTAGACGACGAATAGTGATCAGTGTAATAATTTCACTACTTTAACAATATCTAAAGGAGTTCTAACGGTTTTTGAAGTAAAATCTTTTAAGCGCACTGCACACATTTCTTCCTTCAGAATGAATTAACCCCTTCCACTCCAGGGACGTACGTGCGTACGTCCAAGTGTTAATGGCCATTAATACCATGGACGTACGTGCGTACGTCCAAAGAAAGTATACGATACTATTTCAAAATTATAATCTGGTATTTCAGACATTTACACTACAGCTAGCCTGGAGCGGAAGGGGTTAATCTTATCTTCTGCTTAAATACTTTTACACAATTTACAATTACGTTTATTTATGGGTGAAAAAATATTAATTGGATTTAAAATTGGACGTACTAAATTGGATGTAAATATTTTTGTGCTGTGCTGTGTTAAAAAGGGCGATTCTACACCTATCAAATAATATACAGGAGTTTCATCAGGCTGAAAAAGGTATATTATAACAGAATGACACCTTAGAACATTGAAAGAACGAACTCTGGCATTCCGTTATTTAATATTTTAATTATAATAAAGCACAATCACAATAGATATATAAATTCCTATATACATATTTACATTTAGCGCAGTAAAAAAATCAGAGTATAAATTTAAGATACAACAGTTTTCTTCTTATAGGCCGCGGCTACATGTTGCAGCGAGAACGGACAACCTCAGACCCTCACCGCTGCTCCTGAAAACAAAATGCTTTCACTTCACTTTTTAGGATTGACAAAATATCATTAGATATTTTGCCAAGAATGGCGACAGCGCCGTCTATATTGTTTTAAATGATAGGGAAGATGGCTCAATATCGGTAGGCTATTTAACGTACTCGTACGTG
This sequence comes from Salticus scenicus, assembly GCA_963930645.1. Taxonomy (NCBI): domain Eukaryota; kingdom Metazoa; phylum Arthropoda; class Arachnida; order Araneae; family Salticidae; genus Salticus; species Salticus scenicus. Next base: position 49,944,188 of record OZ005662.1, on the reverse strand, counting down.
TTTGAACCTACCGCGTTACAATATTGAAAATGAAATGGAACATGCAACAATTATCGTGTACAGTGAATAATGTATCTGATGTCTTTGGTAATGCCATGTAAAGAGACTCTAAATATTACTTATAACAACTGCATAAAACAAAAGGTTTTCTTTTATTTCGAATTCTAAAAGGAAAAAGAATTTTTTCGAAAGTAAAAGTTTACAATTCTGAGCATAATGTAAAAACTTAGTAAGTTGGAAAATTAAAAAACTGTTTCTTGCACTTTGTATACATCATATTACTTCTCAGATATATATATATATTATTATTATTTTTTTTTTTTTTTTGCCAATATATTAAATATTAACATTTTTATCTATAAATATATAATGAAGTAATTGCAAAAGTGTTTTATGGTAATAGAGGATGATTATAAAAAAAAAAAAAACTACCCAGATATATGAGATCATAGTTGTCATGCCGTTCACAGTAACTGAATAAAATTTTGGTGGAAGGGTTTTTGAGGTATGCGCTCAAGAATTATATAAAAAACAACAGTTAACAGTTACGGTTACAGTGACAAAATTTCAAACGGCAACAACTTTTTTTTTTTTTTTTTTTAATTGAAATAGAATCTCCATAGCAAAAATCCATAAATAGCGTTGGAACAGTACCTGTAGCACGAAAATCACCAGCGCTAGCAGGCTAAGAAAAAAAGAAAAAGGAAAAAAAAAAAAAAAACTATTATGTGCCTAACAGAGCACGACTTTCATTTTTTTAATGACGTCACTTTTAACACTGATACTTTGATTCAGACCAAAGTCTACTGATTCTGCTTCGAAACGAAAAGAAGGCTTTAATTTCGTTGTTAGTCGTAAGACGCCATCATGACTGACGTCATCGCACTAACTGAAAAACAAGGCATCGTGAAATGCTAATCAAAATCGTTTTTGGTGATGATAATGATGCTTCCCAGTAAGCGGCATATTGTTCACAGTGCAAGAAAGCAAGATACATATCACGCATTTCACAATGCCTTATTTTTCACTTACTGTGATGACGTCAGTCATGACGGTGCTTACGACTAACAACGAAATTAAAACCCTTATTCAGTAGGCCTACATGAAATTAAGGATACCATGGTCTCTTCTTCTCGTTTTGAATTAGTAGACTTTAGTGAGAGCCGAAGACTCAGTATGAAATGTGACGTCATTAAGAAAATGAAAGTCGTGCTCTGGTAGGCACATCACAGCTATTTTCTCTTTTTTTCTTAGTATGCCTAGTGTTGGTGATATTCATGCTAGAGGTACCGTTCCAGGGTTACATTGCACCATAGCAGCATCATTTCTCAGCCAATACGCACACTAATTGGATAAATATAGCTTTTTGTCCCGATTCTCATTCATATCACGTTTCGTGCATTGATACACTATAGAAACTGTGATATATAGCCTTATCTTATATGGCCGAAATTGCAATACGATGCATTTGGGTGGTATATTCACAAATCTAATCAATAGCAATTTAAGTGAAGGTTGAACAGAGTATGAAGTTTTGTTAAATTCTGTCCTTTGTTTAACGAGATACAGTATTTACAAAAAATCGAAATATCTCATGAACCCAATATATTTTCGTCTTTTGTAAAGAAAAAAAAATTAATAAAAACATTAAAACTAAAATTACACACAAAAAAAACTAATAAGTAAGTGAACGATTAAAATAATAATAATAATATAAATTATTTTAGTATACTATAGAATAATAAGATTTCTAAAATAAAGGTTATTAGCGCTTCCTTCCTTGCCCCCGCCTTTGAAATTAGATTCTCCGTAGAAAATAATAAGTACTCAGAGCAAAGAAATTGCTTAGGTTTGTTTGACGAAATAAAACTGTAAAAATAAATAACACCAAATTTTCACTAAATTGATCAGAAATAATAAAATATTTGAAGTAAATTAAATAACTGTTAAAATATTAAAAATAAATTCAGTATAAATTGACGAAAAACTTTTAAAAATTTATTAAATAGAAATAAAAGAAAAAAAAAACAGAAGATTTTTTTTTTTTTTTTAAACAAATATGGATGTAAATAAATGACGAAATTATTCAGTTATTTCTAAATAAAACTAATGACATCAACAATTGTCAATTATATTTATAGGCAATGACCGTTTTGGATTAACATAGTGATGGCGATTACGAATAGTCATAACGTAGCAGCGAGTAAAGAGAACGGATGAATATCACGCATGGGTTATTCTCAGCTGATAATCGGTTCCTAATAAAGCAAGATCATGATCATTAAAGGCGATAACGAATATTCATATCGTAGACGTGAGCGGCGATTTCAGATGAACCCAATGTCAAATATCACGCATGCGTAATGCGAGTATCATCCCCTCTCCTTCGTATCAACGATTACCGGCTATCACGGCACGGGATGAAAAGCCAATGTCAAATATCACGCATGCGTTATGCGAGTATTATCCCCTCTCATTCGTATCAACGATTACCGATTACCGGCTATCGCGGCACGGGATGAAAAGTTGGATATGGTCGCTCGCAATACATTCACAGCCGAGTTCCTGATAATCGTGGCGGTTGTGATATATCGCCAACGGAAAGATTCCGCTATCAGTTTCAAATTTCATGCATTAAATAGATGTTTCGCGATGTATCGCCCACTCCTACTATCCGCCTGCTTGCAATTTAATTTTTACTTCCATTACCCTACGGTAGTAGAGTAATGGAAGTATTGTATTTGGTCCAAAAATTCGATATCGAGATTTTACCTGATTTACAGATTTTAAGGTCCCCTAAGTCTAAAAAAGTGGTTTTTGGCAATTGGTCAGTGTGTGTGTGTGTGTATATATATGTGTGTGGAGAATCTTCTGACTATTATATCTTTGAAACTAATAAAGATACAGCTACGAAATTTCAGAATTAAGACAGAACTGGTTTACAGATGAATTTTCCAAATTTTGGTGAAAATTGGAAAACCGGAAGTGGGGCATCGGAAACCGGCAGTGGTACCGTAAGTCCGTATATCAAAAACGGCTCGAGCGATTTTCTTGAAATTTGCTATATAAACACTCTATTAGATGTCCTTTCGAATGATATAGTTGGTTAGTTCAGAAAAATTAATACGCGTGCGGTATAAATAGCTCAATTTCAGGCCTCGCAAGTGCGTTCCTTTAAAAACGGCAGCATGGATTTTTTTCAAACTCGCCATATTTACTCACTTTTAAATATCCTTTTGTATGCAATTATTGTTTTCCGGTCAATAATTGATTTTTTGTAAAAGATGGTATCTCAAAAACGGCTCTAACGATATTCTTGGAAATCGTTATCTAAATCCATTTCTTCCTCATGTACGAGGTGTGTTTTTTAAGTAAGTACCGTTCTGGAATTAAAAAAAGACGTGCAAAGATATCGCAATAATTTTATTTTTACATGAAAGCCTGTACCTTAATCTACTTTTCTACAAAATTTTCGTGAATATTGAGGCACTTGTCATAACGTGGCACCAGTTTTTGAATACCCTCCTCATAAAATTCTGCCGCCTGACTTGTTAACCACTGTATCACAACTGTTTTGACTTCGTCATCGTCTTGAAGACGCTGACCACCCAGGTGTTTCTTCAAGTGCAGGAACAAATGGTAGTCGCTGGGCGCCAGATCAGGGCTGTATGGAGGATGATCTAGAGTTTCCCATTTAAAAGATTTGTTGAAATCTTTTGTCCGATTAGCCACATGTGGACGGGCATTGTCATGCAGCAAAATGATACCCTTACTCAACTTGCCATGTCTTTTGTTCTGGATTGCACGACGCAGATTGTTCAATGTCTCACAATAAGACGCTGCATTGATTGTCTCATTACGAGGCAGAAACTCCACTAGCAATACTCCTTTTTTGTCCCAAAAAACTGTGCACATGATTTTCCGGGCAGAAATTGTTTGCTTAAACTTCACTCTTTTGGGTGATGATGAATGTCGCCATTCCATGGATTGTTGTTTTGATCCTGGTGTGACGTAGGCCACCCATGTTTCGTCACCAGTAACAATTTGGTCTAAAAAATCTTCACCTTCATTGTGGTACCGCTCAAGGAAAGTCAATGCACTGCCTAAACGTTGGGTTTTGTGCAAATCCGTCAACATTTTTGGAACCCAACGTGAACACAATTTCCGGTAATTCAAGTTCTCGGTCACAATGCGATACAAAACACTACGAGAATATTGAGGAAACCAGTCGCACATTGATGAAATTGTAAAGCGTCTGTTTTCTCTCACCTTTTCTTCCACTTTCTGCACCAAATCTTCATTAACGACCGAAGGACGCCCACTCCGTTCTTCATCATGCACATTTGTGCGGCCATCTTTAAATGCTCTCACCCATTTCCTTACCATTCCATCACTCATAATGTTTTGTCCGTAAACTTCACAGATCTCACAATGAATATCGATCGGTTTTACGCCTTTAGCACTAAGAAATCGTATAACAGCCCGTACTTCACAATCCGCGGGACTCACGATTGTCGGAGGCATCTTAAACACTCAGTAAACAACGTATACAATGAAGAATCAGACTGTAATGGCGTCAGTGCGTAGACAAGAGATGTAGGTAACCAGCGCGCATGCGCGGAACGCCGACCGTAGCGCTGCGGCGGCGGAATCGCAAAACGGTACTTACTTAAAAAACATGCCTCGTATTACGTGGTTATTAGAGGAAAATTAACAGTCATCCTGCTTAGGTAGGTCATCTTAAAATCTCAGAAATTTGTATAAGTTTTCTGACCACATTATCCCTCAAAAATGCATATAATACGTGTAATAGTGGGTAATGGAAGTCGTGCGGTTGTTTCGCACCTGATTTTTCTAAATATTTTTAAAATTTCATAAAGCTTATATATGTTATTTAGGTTTTTGCAGATTTATAGTAAGGAAAACACACCAGTATAGTGAACCCTGTTCCAGTAGTGGACACTTTTAATTTTAAACTCGGAAAATAAGCTACCTAAAAATTCTGAAGATTCGAGCAATAGTCGGGAAGGGAGCTATAGTCCTTTACTGCTAAACCCTTTAACAAAAAATATTTCCGGCCATTAGTTTTAAAATAATGTTAGTTTAACTAAAAAAATTTGCACTTTTTGTGATTTTGCCGTTTTCTTCTTATCACTTTGAATAAGGAAATGAAATTTTATTTGCTCGCTCTCTGCTTATTACTTTCTTCTATATGTAATATAGAGAAAGTATTGGATTCGTAAAAATTTTCGACCTCGGGTTTTTGATGGATTTACACGTTTTGAGAGCTGTAGAATACGATTTGACTATTTTTAGAAAATGTCTGTCTGTCTGTCTGTCTGTCTGTCTGTCTGTCTGTGTGTGTGTGTGTGTGTGTGTGTGTGTGTGTGACAAAATTTTGTGGCAACTGTATCTCAGGAACTACTGCACAGAATTTTATACAAATTGGTATATAGTTGCACCTTGACATAAATTAGTGCCTATCAACTTTTGGTAAAAATTGTCTTACAGGTTGCGTTGCCATCCCGCTTTTTCTAAATTTTTAACATGGTGATATAGGACAAAATTTTGTATAAATGTGCTTAAAGAGAATTATTTTTTAGTAATCATTATGAAATTTACAATAATTATTTATAATAGAGATAGTCAACTGGGAAAAAATTTTTGTACGTGTAGGAGCCTCGCCACCCCCCCTGGGGGGGGGGGAAGTCCCCCCTCGAGGGGAGTAAATTTTCAAGATGGGTATCTTTCGAAAGGTCTCATCAATACCTTTAAAACGAATGGTTGAACTATAAATCTGTGATAATTTAAAACAAAGTTATCGATTTTTTTTTACTTTTAACAAAAAAAAACTTAGAAAAAAAATCGTATTATTATTATTTTATTTTTCTTTTTATAACAAAACTTAACCAAACTTGGTATTTAGTTGGTCCCCGACATAATTTGGTGCTGATTACATTTAGGGATCAATAGCTCAACAGGTGGCGCTGTGATCGCATTTTTTCTAAATTTTTAACATGGCAATATAGGACAAAATTTCGTATAAATGTACATAATGAGCGTTATTTTAAACTTGTGATTGTAAAATTAATATGAGTTATTGATAATAGTAGTAGTTAACTACGGAAAAAATTTTGTGCATGTGGGGGCACCGGTTCCCCCCCTGGGGGGGAAGTACCCCCCGGGGGGGGGTAAATTTTCAAGATGGGTATCTTTCGAAAGATCTCGTCAATACCTTTAAAACGAATGGTTGAACTATAAATCTGTGATAATTTAAAACAAAGTTATCGATTTTTTTTTACTTTTAACAAAAAAAAAAAAAAAAAAAACTTAGAAAAAAAATCTTTTTTTTTTTTTTTTAAATATTGTTACTGGTTGAATATGTATTACTTTTAACAAAAAAAGAAAAAAATCGTAATTTTTTTTTTTTTTTTTTTAATATTGTTACTGATTGAATATGTATATAGGAAAATATAGAAGAAAGTCTTGTGGTGGCCACAACATACTAGTTTTCTTTTGGAAACACTGTAGTACATTAAAACCGCATTTCAAATTTAATTACTTTATGAATTGAAGTTAACTAGAGAATCATAATGATTTTTGTTAATTATAAATTTTAAAAGTTTTGTAATTTAAAAATGTCAATTTTGTTTGCTTATGGAAAACTAAACATTTAAAATGTAAATGAATTTTTTACATTCTTATTTCTATATTACCTTAATGAAAGTGATATTAAAAATAATTAAGCGTAATATTACGAGGGGGGGGGGGAGAAACCTTATCTATACATAGATATAGTAATTTATAAAGATCTAGCATACCCATGTTATCATGCAAAGATTTTTCATGAAGAAAAAATTTTTTGGCATCAGCCATTAACTGATATTGAAACTCAACAATTGTAATAGAACAGAATGTTGATGATTTTTTAAAATGCCGATGTATTGGGTGACTTTCAGCTGTACTAATACATGAATGAAAGGAGAGGTAATAGGTTTTCATAAGTAAGTTATATTTGACTAATTTATGAAAAATATAATTTTTATAATGAGTTGCTTTGTTATTATCATGAAATAATTACAGTTTTGATTTTAAATTTAGTGGAATACTTTTTTTAAAGTTTGGATTTTTTTAAAGATTTTATATTTGTAAGTAATATAAAATTTTCAAAATTCTTTTAAATATAATTAGTAGCGGCGTAATTAAAGTCCGCTAGTTTTAATATATATATCTATATCTATAAATAACCTCAAAAATAACCTAAGTTAATAGATAAAGTTAAAAAAAAAAAAAAAAAAAAAAAAAAAAGAAAGAAAGAAAAGGAAATTAAGAAAGAAAGAAAAATGAATTTGAAACTGTATCTGGAGTTTCTAATTCACCTTTAGTACGTAAATTATTTATAAATTTTATTTGCTAAATTATCTGCGTGTATTTACTCGGAGAAAGACGGTCATTAACCTGTAAAAATGGCCGTTTTTCTCGGAGTAAAAAGGAATCACCTTTTCTCCCACGATGACCAATCTACTGTCGGTAACAAAAGTGTCCGAACACTAAGCAAAAATTCCTATGTAAAAAAAGTAAAGTTAATACTGTTTTGTCAAATAAATCCTTGTCGAATCCTGTTCTTAGTCAGTCTAAGAACATGATTCGATAAGGATTTATTTAACAAAATAGTATGAAGTGTACTTTTTTTACATAGGAATTTTTGCTAGTGTTCGGACATTTTTGTTACCGACTGTATATAAACAATTTAATTAACATTTTATTTTTAACTGATTTCTTCTACCTTTTGCTTTCATATGACTAAAATAAGTATGCAGAATTAATTTATTGTGCTACAGGTTGTTCGCACATTTTTTAGACGATTTTATTTCGCAGTAAGAAAAAATCGTTTGCATGGAGAATTTTATTTTCACAACAGTTATATTTTTGGAAGTTTTATTTATCTTCTGATATTTATAATTTTTGTTTAGATGCAAAAATGCGCTTTTAAAATGGCAGTGGGTGGAAGGATAGGTTTCCACTCTTTCCAAAGATAGTTTTTAGTGAAATCTTTATGAAAAGCATTTATCAGGAGAAAAATGGAAAAATGTTGCAACAACAGATGAATCTTGGGTCTATTTAAGTGGTTGCAATAAAAAAAGATCAATTTATTATCACAAAAGTGGAGAAAAAAAAATGCTACATGGCTCAAAGCATCAAAAGAGAGTTTTTCCAAAGGATTTATGATTGCCACTGGTTTTTTCATACAAGCGCAAGATAAAAGCAAAACAATGTGACAAAAATGTCAAAATCAACTCTAAATACTCTCAAGAACATATTTTAATTCCAATTTTAAAAAATGAAAATCCAGATCTTTATCCACAATGCTATCAGTCCGTTGAACTGCATCAAGACAAAACAAGCAGCCACACATCACAATCCGCAATTGCTTTTCTAGAAAAAAATGGAACAAAAAACGGGAATTAAAACCATACCCTTCACTGACATTCCTGCTAAATCTTCTGATGTATCACTGTTGGATTTTTGTGTTTTTCGACTCTTAAAATCACCATTATCCAAACACCGACCTACAACACTTTGTGGACTCTGGAAAGCCGTTCAAGAGGAGTAGAAAAATATACCTCTTCCGATATTATAAAAAGCATTATTATCATAGAAATTATGATGTAGACTGTTAGTTAAGAACAAGGGCTATCAAACTGAACAAATAAAACACGAAATATGAGGGAAATTGCTTCAGTACACTCCATCAAAATCGTCTAAAAAATGTGCGAACAGCCTCTGTATTTCTTAAATCTTGTATTAGCACATAGTATTTTTATGGGTGTCCACTACTGGTGCCAAAAAATGTCATCATGACAAATAGTGGACAGCCCTGTCCACTACTGGCTCATGTGACTTTTAATGCCAGAGCCAGTAATGGACACAATTCTGTATTCCAGCAATTTTAGAGTTGAATTTTAAAGCAAAAAATCAAAGGGGTCCACTACTGGAACAAGAAAGGGTCCACTGCTGGGTTTTTAGTGTGTCCACTACTGGCATATTTTAAGCTCTTCGGATTTTTTACATATATAAATGCTACAATTAGCAATTTTCATAATACAGTCTTGTTAAGAAAGAGTTAGTAAAGGTCTGAAATATTAATTATTTTTTGAAACTCTAAAATTTAAGAAATTACACAAAAAATAGCCGGAAAATGTCCTTAAAGTTTCCACTACTGGTGCGTTTACCTTAGTTTGTTTGAAATAAAAACCTGTACAGGTAACACGAATGGTTTATTAATAAAAATTCATAAAATATTTAGAATGCATGATAATCTAAGAGACATATCTTACAAGCACACTTCAAAATCTTTATACAACGTTAAATATACAAATCAACATAGATTTTATACTAGCAATAAAAAAATATTTCCAATCAAAAATGATAAAATGAATATTTATGGTACATTTACAGTGAAGCACAAAAATATTCTTATTCATTATGGGAAGTTGATGGGGGAATTATTTCAGTTTTCTAAAAGTGAAATTATTTTTCTTAAATTATTGCATTCATAAAAAAAAAAAAAAAAAAAAACTAATTTGTTCTAACAGTGTATACAAATTCTGACAGTACAAATTACATATTAAAATGATTTTCCATAATGAATGCAGACAGGTTTCGTCTCAGAGAAGTTTAACACTTAGCGTTGAAAGTCAATTTTGTGCAAGATCTGATGAAAGGCTTTTCTAAGTGATTCACTTTCATTTACATGCATATAAGAAAATTTCCGACATCCGTTTTTTGATGGATTTGCACGTTCTAAGCGAGTTCTGAGCACAATTTGACCCTTTTGAGAAAATGTCTGTGTGTCTGTGAATGTGTATAAAAATATTGTGGACGATTTATATCAGAAACCAATGAATAAATTCAACCAAATTTGATATTTAGTTTGACCTTGACTAAAATCGGTGCTGATTAAGTAGGGGATCATTCACTCGACAGATGGCGCTATCTTTCTACTTCTTAATAATTTTCAAGGTGACACAGTGTAGGAGAAAATTGCGTATAAATGTACTAATGATAACTATTTTTTACTGTTCAATATGAAATGAAAAATATACATTTAAGACAGGAACAGTCAACCAGAAGAAAAACTGTGTAAATTGGGGCATTGCTCGTCCCCTCGTATGGACGTTAAATTTTTAATATTGATATATTTCGAAAGAGCTCGACAAGGTCTTTAAAACGAATGGTTTAACTGAATTTGTGGTAATTTAAAACGAAGTTGTCCATTATTGTCAGTTTTAACAAAAAAGCGTTTCCTTCGATGTCGTTACAAAATTGACTTATTTTTTGATATTTAGTGTTGTGCTTCTACGAGAGGAAATTCGTCTACTTTCATCGAGAAAAATGATCTTAACAAATTCTTTGTATTACGTGAATTTGTATAGAAAAGTATAGAAGAAAATTTTGTGGTGGCCACAACGCATTATTTTTTGTTAAAAATGAAATAATCAATAAATTTGTTGTAAATGATTACAGACCTATGATTCAACCATTAATTTTAAATATATTGACGAGTTCTTTTCAAAGATACCCATCTAGAGGTGAGTCCCAGACCGTCGGCAATTGGCCATTGCGCAGCACTAGTATGACGTAAACTCCAAACAACCATCAAAGTTACCGATATGAAAAATATACTCTCCCAGAGGGTACTTCTCCCCCAGAAGGTGGGGGAAGCAATGCCTATACATTTACCAAAAAAAAAAAAAAAAAAAAAATGTGTTCAGAACTTACCAAAACGTATAAATCTATCGGAAACTGGATGTCAAAGTTTATCATGAAACCAACATTTTCTTCTTATATGTATTTGCGGAATTAAAAAAGAAATAAGGGCTAAAAGTGTATAATTGTTATGATAACTTCTCTCTTATCCATATAATATAAATTACAGATAAAATGTGATCCATAATTTTGTTAAATCTATTAAAATAATAATAATAATAATAATGTAATTAGAAAGTTAAGGATTATCATATTCAATAGATTAACTGGATATTTATAGAAATACTTTTATAATAATATTGCCTTTAGTATCAAAAAGTTATAAAAAGAATACAAAGCCACATTCATTCTTATTAAGAAATTCAAAATTTCGTAATAAGAATATGAGCAAGAAATTAGTGTGGTTTTGTCTACGGTGTACGGAATTCTTGAATCCCGTACGCCGTAGACTACAACAACGAACAAACTTCGTATGAAATGGCAGTCAGCGACGGAATTTCAAATCAATAGGAAATGAATCACAACCCCTTTTATATTTATGCATAAAAATTGTAAGCGATGGTTCATTAATGCCCTTATAAATTGTGGCCACAACGCATCAAACAAGATGTTTACCGTGTGGTAATAGCCTGCATAAGGTCAGTTGTTTTTATGCCACATCTGGACAACTAACCTTTTTTTCTGTAAGCCTCCATCACTGCTGGAAGCCATATATGGCCCACTGCTTGAGTTACATGTGGAAACTTACAACTGATGGTAAGTGCAGCTGTAGGCCAGAACGAGTCCCCTATATAAATTTTGCTGGTTTGATCATACACTAATATTATTTAAGAACATTTGAATAATCGTTTTCTTAAATACGATGTTTTCAGCATTGCTTAAAATAAACAGAAATTATAATTTGGAATGACCAGCCTAACATATAGCTAAGGTTATATGTTATATTCATATTTTGAAAAAAAATTTCTCCTCTCAGTAACAGTGTAATCGAAATGTATTTTAAGAAAAAAAGTAAGAAATATATATTTGCAAAACATTTCTTATATTTTCGGTTATTTATTAATGCAAAATTTTCATTTTAAAATATCTTAAATGGGAGTTTTGTCTATGTTACTAAAATTGCGCATTAAATGCTGTGGATTAAAGTTTGATTTTGATTGTTGATAAGGCTGAGAAAAACAACCTTTTTACTGTATTAATCCATTTTTACTTTCTCTTACCCATAAGGTAGAGAAAGTATTGTTTTTGGCTCAAATTTTCGAACGCGAGATTTTGTTATATTTACACGTTTTGAGGTCCCCTGAATACGAAAATCATGTTTTTAGCAAATGGTCTGTGTGTATGTCTGTGTGTGTGTGTGTCTGTTATCAGCATATCTCAAAAACAAATTATGGCAGAAAGTTCAAACTTGGTATTCTAAATGTGTATCATATACGGATGCTACAGTAAGCTTTTCGCTAAGATCAAGCAAATGGTTCGTGTACAGGGACAATCAAGTGAATTCTAATACATTACGTCTATGGGGGAAATTGCAGGTAAGTAGAGTTTAACGTCTATAGACTGCACTAAATCAAATGAAACGAATATATATTTTTTGTAATAGAGATAGTCAACTGGGAAAAAAAAATTGTGTTTGTAGGAGCCTCGCCTCCCCCCCTGGGGGGGAAGTCCTCCCTCGAGGGGAGTAAATTTCCATGATGGGTATCTTTCGAAAGAGGTCGCCAATACCTTTAAAACGAATGGTTGAACCATCGATCTGCAATAATTTAAAACAAAGTTATCGATTTTTTTTACTTTTAACAAAAAAAAAAAAAAAAAACCTTAGAAAAAAAAAAAAGTCGTATTTTTTTTTTTTTTTTTTTTTTTTTTAATATTCAGAATAAAATGGACTTTTTTTGGATATTTGGTGTTATACTACTTCTCTAATATGGAAATCGTCTGTATTATCATAAAAGATAATTTTTTTAAATAATAATTTTAATAAATTATTTTTGAAAAACAGAATTTTTTTTTAATAACTGAATTAAATTCTTTATAAATGTAGGTGCATTAATGAAACGGGGGGTTGAGGGGGGCGGTAGCCCCCCTCACATTGAACTAATTATCATATAAAACTCCTCAGAAGCCTAGTATGAATTGTTTAACACAGGTTTACATAACAGTACTCGTTATCTTACCTTTTAATCTGCAACCTGTATTTTACCATGTTTTTATTAACTTCGATTCTTATTTGTTTGTTTGTCCAGTACAAATCTTGCAATCGGTTTTTAACTAACTTCCCGACTAGCCAGATATTTGAAACTTTCAGGACAGCTCAGAACACGGTGACAATACATTTTTTTAATACTTTTAGTCAACTGTTTCAGGTCCCGCTGCCTTCGGCAGCGTTTATATGATTTGACAGAAAATTTATTTAACTAGCTTCCCGACTAGCTAGACATTTGAAACTTTCAGAATAATTCATAACACGGGGAAGATGCAATTTTTTTATTCCTTTAACCAAATGTTTCGGGTTCCCGTTGCCTTCGGCAGCATTATCAGTACAAGGCTCGCAATCCATTTTTCACTAATTTTCCGACTAGCTAGACATTTGACGCCTTCAGGATAGCTAAAAAAACGGTGATAATACATTTTTTAATGCTTTTTTGTCAACTGTTTCATGTCCCTACTGCCTTCGGCAGCGTTTATATGATTCAACAGAAAATTTATTTAACTAATTTCTCGACTAGCTAGACATTTGAAACTTTCAGAAAAGTTCATTATACGGTGAAAATGCATTTTTTAAATATTTTTAACCAACTGCTTCGGGTTCCTGCTGCTTTCGCAAGCGTTACCAGTACAATGCTTGCAATCGATTTTTCACTAACTTCCCGACTAGCTAGACATTTGAAATTTTCAGGATAGCTCATAACACGGTGACAATACTTTTTTAATACTTATAGTCAACTGTTTCAGATCCCTACTGCCTTCGGCAGCGTTTATATGATTCAACAGAAAATTTATTTAACTAACTTCCAGACTAGCTAGACATTTGAAACTTTCAGAATAGTTCAGAATACGGCGAAAATGCATTTTTTAAATACTTTCAGCCAACTGTTTCGGGTTCTTGCTGCCTTCGGCACGTTACCAGTACAAAGCTTGCAATCCATTTTTCACCTAACTTCCCGAGTAGCTAGACATTTGAAACTTTTAGGGTAGCTCAGAACACGGTGACAATACATTTTTTAAAATAATTTTAGTCAACTGTTCCAGGTCCATACTGTATTCGGCAGCATTTATATGATTCAACAGAAAATTTAGTTAACTATCTTCCCAACTAAGTAGACATTTGACACTTTCAGAATAGTTCAGAATAGGGTGAAAATGCATTTTAAAAATATTTTTAAACAATTGTTTCGGGACCCTGCTGCCTTCGGCAGCGTTACCTGTACAAAACTTGCAATCAATTTTTAACTACTATCCCGGCTAGATAGCCATTTGAAACTTTTATAATAGCTCAAAACATGATAGCAATGAATTTTTTTTAATACTTTTATCCAATTCTACGGGTTTCCGCTGCTTTCGGTAGCATTTATATGATTCAACAGAAAATTTAAAAACACGTTATATAAAAAGTTCTTTTTATCTTGTAAATATATAGTATTAAATTGCAGGGTAAGAGAAAGTCGTGTGAGTGACACACCAGATTATTTACTTTCTCTTACCCATAAGGTAGAGAAAGTATTGTTTTTGGCTCAAATTTTCGAACGCGAGATTTTGTTATAATTACACGTTTTGAGGTCCCCTAAATACGAAAATCATGTTTTTAGCAAATGGTCTGTGTGTATGTCTGTGTGTCTGTGTGTGTGTGTCTGTTATCAGCATATCTCAAAAACAAATTATGGCAGAAAGTTCAAACTTGGTATTCTAAATGTGTATCATATACGGATGCTACAGTAAGCTTTTCGTTAAGATCAAGCAAATGGTTCGTGTACAGGGACAATCAAGATAATTCTAATACATTACGTCTATGGGGGAAATTGCAGGTAAGTAGAGTTTAACGTCTATAGACTGCACTAAACCAAATGAAACGAATATATATTTTTTGTAATAGAGATAGTCAACTGGGAAAAAAAAATGTGTGTATGTAGGAGCCTCGCCTCCCCCCTGGGGGGGAAGTCCCCTCTCGAGGGGAGGAAATTTTCATGATGGGTATCTTTCAAAAGAGCTCGCCAATACCTTTAAAACGAATGGTTGAACCATCGATCTGCGATAATTTAAAACCAAGTTATCGATTTTTTTTACTTTTAACAAAAAAAAAAAAAAAAAACCTTAGAAAAAAAAACTTTTTTTTTATTCAGAATAAAATGGACTTTTTTTTGGATATTTGGTGTTATACTACTTCTCTAATATGGAAATCGTCTGTATTATCATAAAAGATAATTTTTTTAAATAATAATTTTAATAAATTATTTTTGAAAAACAGAATTTTTTTTAAATAATTGAATTAAATTCTTTATAAATGTAGGTGCATTAATGAAACGGGGGGTTGAGGGGGGCGGTAGCCCCCCTCACATTGAACTAATTATCATATAAAACTCCTCAGAAGCCTAGTATGAATTGTTTAACACAGGTTTACATAACAGTACTCGTTATCTTACCTTTTAATCTGCAACCTGTATTTTACCATGTTTTTATTAACTTCGATTTTTATTTGTTTGTTTGTTTGTCCAGTACAAATCTTGCAATCGGTTTTTAACTAACTTCCCGACTAGCTAGATATTTGAAACTTTCAGGACAGCTCAGAACACGGTGACAATAACTTTTTTAATACTTTTTGTCAACTGTTTCAAGTCCCTCTGCCTTCGGCAGCGTTTATATGATTCCACAGAAAATTTATTTAACTAACTTCCCGACTAGCTAGACATTTGAAACTTTCAGAATAGTTCATAACACGGGGAAAATGCAATTTTTTAAGGACAATACATTTTTTAAAATAATTTTAGTCAACTGTTCCAAGTCCGTACTGTATTCGGCAGCATTTATATGATTCAACAGAAAATTTATTTAACTAACTTCCCGACTAAGTAGACATTTGAAACTTTCAGAATAGTTCAGAATACGGTGAAAATGTATTTTTAAAATATTTTTAAATAATTGTTTCGGGACCCTGCTGCCTTCGGCAGCGTTACCTGTACAAAGCTTGCAATCAATTTTTAACTAACATCCCGGCTAGATAGCCATTTGAAACTTTTATAATAGCTCAAAACATGATAGCAATGAATTTTTTTAATACTTTTATCTAATTCTACGGGTTTCCGCTGCTCTCGGTAGCATTTGTGTGATTTAACATAAAATTTAAAAACACGTTATATAAAAAGTTCTTTTTATCTTGTAATTATATAGTATTAAATTGCAGGGTAAGAGAAAGTCGTGTGAGTGATCAGATTATTTATTTCTCTTACATTGATCTTTTTTATTGGGCTGCTTTTTTATTGGTAAAATACCTCGACAGTTATGACCACAAGAAAGTGAGAGAAAAAGAGACGAAAGAAGAAGGAAAGGAAAAGAAAAATAATTTGAAGTTGGCAAATTTACATATTCTTTTAGAAAAAGCAAAAGCCCGCCAATGAGGTACGTGTGCGATATAGACCTGAAATTGTCTAATTACGCCACGATGACTTAACAAAAATTAAACTACATGCCTTTTCTTTTTTCTTCTGATAAGTATAAATTTGTTTTCAAGCATTGTGATTTTTTACTGAAAGAAAATAAAATTAATTGTAGTAGATAGAAACAATTACACATGTCTTTTTTTCAAACATGAATTTCATAACTGATAACGAAAAAAAAAATCGTGAATTTTGACAATCAACCACAAAAATAGGTCATATTTCGGCAAATGGGCACTATAGATTCAAAAAAATTATTGCGTTGTAGTAAACAAAATCCCGTACTTTTCGAACAACAGTAAACTGATCTTATACTTCGGCAATTGGTAGAGTTTTTAGAGATTAAACTTAAATTTTATCAAATCAGTGGCAAAATTATTCTACATTTTATTGAGTATAAACTGTTAATCGGCTTTAAAAAGATGCAAATATCATTGATTGACAGTGAAGAAATGATATTTTATCAGCAGAAAAATAAACACTCATTTACTTATTTTGAAAATTCGCCTCAAAGGAGGGGTGGGGTGAGGGGAAGAGAGAAAGAAACTGTACTTTGGAATTAATGAGAGTGAGGTTTGTCTAGAAAATATTTCCATTTCTAGACTAGTTTACTCGTTAAAGCTGCTAAGAAATTTCATACACACACACAATAATAATAATAATAATAATAATAATAAATAATAGAAAGAAGAATTCTGTATTTGTTTGAATAGCTACCTGGATTTTACAATAACGAGTTCTTTATCATTTCTGAGTATTTTTTCATAACTTCAATAAAGTATACACAGGTCCTATTTCAGTTTCATACATTACTCTAGATTATTTTGACTCTGCTCTAGCTAGCAATATTTATTGATTTTCTTCCTTTGAAAAACTGGATGACACTGTAAAAATAAAATTATTTTTTTAAGCTCTCTCTCTCCCCCAGCCCTTTAAATATGTTTGTTGATAAAGTTACATTCAGACTTGAAATAAATGTTTAAAGTTTCATCAAATAAATGAATAAGAGAAAATAATGGTGATTCATAAGTAGAGCATTATATAAATTAAACGAAATACCTTTTACTCTCATCAGTGAGCATTCGTGGTCGAACCACTTTCTTAATTCAATGACATCATTGCAAGTCGGACATCGGACAGGTTTATCCAGGCACTTCTGCTTATGAGATGGAAGGGATTCAACATCAAATTCTTCCTTGCAGTCAGAACATTTGGCTTTCACAGAGTCATCTGCAAAAAACCAATACAATTTCTGTGATGATAATATCAAGTCTAACAAGGAGAGGTCACGACATGGAAAATTCAGATCGAAATGAAATTGCGCAGAATTGTAGTATATTATGAAAGTAACAACATATTAAAGCAGTAGCACACACAACCCACAGAATTTCAATTTTAAGGAAAAAAAAAAAAACCTTTGACGTTTCAGCAATCTTTAAGTACAAGTTATTTAACGAACGAGTCAACGCTCCAGTGGTGTAATTGGTAAAGTAAACGACTGTCTCTCCGACGACCTGTGTTCGATGCTGCCTACGGGATACTTTTTTTCTTTAATTTTTTTATTTAATCTAAACTTTTTGTTTTATTTTTACTTTCTTTTATAAATCAATCGAAAATTTTAAAATTTTAATAAATAATAATTATTTAATTTTCTTGAATTAAAATATATATATAGGTTTAGAATTTTTCTATTTTATTTTTATAGTAATATTTATAATTTTCAATAACTCAAAAAATAAATTTTACTTTTGTTTTAACTATATATTTAAAAAAAGTAAAAACATAGGAAGCCCTTTTTTATTTATTTATTTAGCTACACCTTTTTATTTTTGCTTTATTTTATAACTAAAACAAAGCTCTTTTATAAATGCATATATAAGTTATAGAAAATTATAAATATTTCAAATAGAAAAATATGACTATATGACCTACATGTTCTTTTAAATCACAAAAATTCAATAATTATTTTTTAATATTTTATTTATTATTTTTATTGTTGGTTTAATTATTCAAAATATTAAATTTTACAATCCTCCAGCTTTACTATCTTTCAAATACAGCTTTAATAGCAAAATAAGTAAATAAATAATTAAATAAAAAATATATATAAACACCCTGAATAACAAAAATAAAAATACAGTAGAAACAGACAAAATAAAATAAAAAATAATAACAAATAAAGTGAAGTGTAAAATAGTTAGCATGTGCACTTAAATATGGGTCAGTTTTAATATGTATAAATTACTTAACCGCTTTTAGCTTGTTAATATTAGAGATCAGCTGAAATTTTATTTCGTGCACAGAAGGATAAAAGACAACTCGTTGTCGAAGAAACAAGTATGTTGATTAACATTTAAAATCTACATTTAAAGAGGCCGTATATTTGGACATCTGTTTGCCTGTAATAATTTAATAACATCGGCATCCTGTACTATAATTATTCAAGAAGCTGTATTGATTGGAGAAGTAATTATTTAATTTGTTTGGATAGTAATTATATATACAATTAAAACAATTTCTCTGCAATATTTTTCATTTTCTATAATTAAAATATATATATATATAGTAATGTTTTAAATATACCTAAAATAAACTGAAATGTTCAGATAAATAATTAAAAAGAAGTTTCTTTATATTTACCTTACTTTATAGTTAAAACAAAGCTAAAATTTATTTTTTGAATTATAGAAATTTATTGCATTTTTAAGCCATAAATATTACAAATAGAAAAATTCATTTATTTATTATGCAAGAAAATTAAATAATTATTTATTAAAATTTTGAATTTTGTTATAAAAGAAAGTAAAAATTAAATTTTTAGATTAAATAAATAATTAAAGAGATGAAAAAAAAAATTCTATAGGCAGCACCGGACCCATGTCGTCTGTGTCGCAACCGCTTGCCCTACCAAGGACGCCACTGGAGTGTTAAATCATTTGAGAAATAATTTGTATTTAAAGATTGCTTAAACATTTAAGGTTTTTTTAGTGAAATTGTGTGGCTAGTGCGCGCTACTGCTTTAATATGTCGTAACCTTCATAGTGTGCTACAATTTTGCGAAATTTCGTCCCGATCTAAAATTTTTATGTCGTGACCTCTCCTTGTAGGTAAGTAATCAAAATTCACAACAGAAGTGGGGTAATATATCTAGTTTTTGACGGCATTGATAAGGTGAGCGTACTAATTCCAGGGCCCGATTAACCTTACAACTGAGGGGAAGCACAAATCCATTTCGGGGGCCCACTGATTGCTTGGTCTAAACACTCATACAAACATCTCGAAAAGTTTATAAATTTTTCATTAAATTTTGTATTTACCTGGAATTGAAGACAAGTAAATTCGCTTAAAATGTAGACAAGTAAATTCACTTAATTTTTGTACCAAAATATAAACTGGTGAAAATCTGTATTCACCACAATATATGAAATTATTTCATTACTAGCAGGCTTTGCCCGCTTCGCTGAGAACTATACTTAAATGAGCTGTCAAAATTCCATTACGTTATTCATATTCTAAGTTAAAGTTTCCTCTGTATTCCGTAGAGTTTTTTCCCGCTCGCAACGTGAGGATTCCGGGTCCACACTGACTTCGGCAGCAACTTACCCGCTTCTTACTTCCCCTTCCCTAGCGGCAAAGTTAGAAGTTTTGCGAAATCTCAGCAAAGTACATAACGCGTACACCTAATCAACATCCACACACCAAAACGCATCATTCTAAGATAATGTAAAGCGAATTCAAACAGAATAACGTATTTTCACGCGTGTTTATTGCCCCCTCCCCGACCCCAAGGGGGTAAGTGGGTGAATTTCGTAAAATCTCGTTACAACAAGTGTCAGATACATTTATACAATTTGCGCACCAAATTTCGTGACCGCAAATCCCATAGCTTTCCCAAAACAAATTTAGCGCTATGGGGGGGTCTTGAATTTGCAACCCCCCCCCCCGAAAAAAAAAATAATAATCGAAAATCACAAAAAAAAAAAACGAAAATGTGTTTTTCGAAACATTCTAAAGAAGACACGTAGCTATTTTCGATACCTTTGTAATATCTTTAGTAGAGCTCTACTAAAAATCCGGAATTTCTTATATTTCCCCCTCGAAAAACGATTTCCCCCCCTCTTTTAAAAATCAAGAATCCTAAAATCGTACATAATGTTTTACTTATACTCAAGTCTAGTCTCATCATGTGCAATTTCTCCACCGTGATGTAATTTGGGGCCGAGTTATGCTTACAAACGTTTTTTTGCTTCCTGTCCCGCTGGGGAGAAGGGGGTATTTCGATAAATCCCGTTTCTTCAGGGGCGGTTGCATATAAAAAATCCAAGCACCAAACTTCGTGACCGCAGCTCTCATAAATTTTCCAGGACAAATTTAGCGTTAAAAAGGGTGTCTCGAATATGCCCTTTGTAACACATACCCCCTCCCCCCCCCCTCCCCCAAAGAAAAAAAAATGGCAGATCACAAAAAATCAAAAATGTGTTTTAGGAAATATCCTAAGGAATCGCATAGCCTGTTTTCAACATCTTTATTCTGTTTTTGGTAGAGTTCGACTCAAATCAGGAATTTTGAAAATTTCCCGCCAAAAATACGATTTTCTCCTTT
The DNA here is from genome assembly GCA_963930645.1 of Salticus scenicus. NCBI lineage: Eukaryota > Metazoa > Arthropoda > Arachnida > Araneae > Salticidae > Salticus > Salticus scenicus. The sequence goes on along the minus strand of OZ005662.1, from coordinate 49,923,165 downwards.
CCTTCCTTTAAAAATCGAAAATTCTTAAATCGCAGATAATGTTTTATTTGTACTCATGTCTAGCCTCCCCATGTGGAATTTCTTTATTGTGAAGTAATTAGGAGCCGAGTTATGCTTACAAACGTTTTTTGTCTTTTTCTCCCGCAGGGGGAACGGAGAGGGGGGAATTTCGGAAAAGTTGATAGATATAATTTAAGTTGAGTAAAGACCTAAATTCCTTTCAAGCGTCGTTGAATTCCGTCCAGCCGCTCTCAAATGATACCCGGACAAACGTGTTTTTGTTTTTTGCCCTCCATGGGGGGGGGGGTGAATTTCAGAAAAGTTGATAGGTATAATTTTAAGTTGGATAAAGATATAAGTTTCTGCCAAGCGCTGTTGAATTCAGGCCAGCCGTTCTCAAGTGATGCTCGGACAAACGTGTTTTTGTCTTTTGCCCCCAGGGGGGAACGGGGGAAATTTCTGAAAAGTTGATAGATATAATTTTAAGTTGGGTAAAGTTCTAAGTTTATGCCAAGCGCCGATGAATTCCGTCCAGCTGTTCTCAAGTGATGCCCAGACAAAAAAAAAAAAAAAAAAAGCGACATACAGACACGATGACACACACACACACACACAGGCAAAATTTTCTGAAATCATTTTTGGCTTTCATGGTGTGTGAAACGTGAAGATATCGCAAAATTTTTCGATTCTGACAAATTTACAGACAAAACTCTGATTTTATTAATATAGATAAATGAATGTATAAAAGCTTCATTAGCATATTTCCTATATAATCTAGAATTAGTAGTTGGCAGTCAGGTGTACTGTGACAGATGCTTTTAAACCACAAGCTTACAATTTGGGGCCTTTTTAAAAATTTCTGGGAAAAGCACATGGAGTTTTCAGGGCCTGACTAATTCTGCATATTTATAATGAAAACTATTCCAAATATATATATATATATATATATATATATATATATAATAATAAAAGTATTATTTTAGTATTGATATTTATCTCATTATTTTTAATAATTATGCTTGGGTATTTATTATTATTGGTAATTATTCCTTATTATGTTTATAAATCATGACATCGTTTTTGACTGATTTATACTTTACAGATTAAATAAATAAAATTAGTAAGTCGTCTGGAATGTATTCAGAGATATTGCAATATTCTAGCATAATATTTTCTTTATTTACTTATAATGTATTATTTTTTCTAATGCTTTCTATTTTCTTAATACGTTTTTATTATTTTCATATGTTATGTAGAAAAAAAAAAAAAAGGAGAAAATTTAATAAATTGTAGTAACGTTTTTATAATACAATGAAAGATTTTTTTTTCTTTCTTTAAATAATTCGTGAATAATTTTTATTTTATTTTGTTTTATTCTTGAAAGAAGAAGACGGGTGAGTAAAAAGTTTTGATTTAATGATTAGTGTATTAATAAAAATTATTTATGTTTCTCAATATTAAAAATAATATTTGACATTGTTTATTTCCGCGATTTTTATGATTTGCAGTTATTAAAAAAAAAAAAAAAAAAAAAAAAATCTTGCATAATTCTTTTGCCGTGAATTCAACGCATTTAAATTTTATTGTATATAATTTTTCTAATGAATAATTCCAATGCTTATATAATTATAGTTATTCTTCCAGTTGCCCTTAATTTCAAATACTTAATCATTTATGCTTCAACTCCTTAGATTTATGATAAGTCCGCCCTAGTCAATTAAAGAACTTCAGGTTTAAATTTCTAACAATCAGATCAAGTTAAATCTTAACCCTTGGGGAAAAATAGTTTTTAGTGTGCTCTTTTATTTTGCTGAATTATGTGTTAATTGCTCAATATACTTTCAAATATTTATTACATTTACATATTTATAACTATTTGTTTATTGAGTTTTATATTTTTTAGATTGATTTTTTCTATACGATTATTCTCAGTATATTTTGGATACACTTTTTATTTTGAATATTTATCTTTTTAATTTCACTTATATTATATTGCTTATATAATTTTACGTCACTAGGCAGCACTAGTGAAGAGGCTACATACATTCAATTAATAATCATCATTCTCACGGGGAAAAAATGAAAGAGTGGTCTTACCCCACTAAAGAAAAAGAAAAAGAGTGGTCTTACCCCACTAAATAAAAAATAAAATTAAAATGTGGTTTTACCCCACAATAAGATAAAATAATCGTAGTGCACTACCCTTAATCTCGGAGAAAGTATAGGAGTACTTTAAATTTTCTGAGGTAAAATGACTAATTGGGATAAAATACTTTGATTTATGCAGAACCTAGATCATGGTATAAATAACCTTAAGTTAAGACCTCATATATAGAAAAACAAATTAAGTACCCCTCAAAATCTTCTCCATGAAGTCATATGAGATTTTAACTCATATTTTTAAACTCGTCCCTGTGTAGAATTAATACCAGAAAAGACTGTAGCCAATTAAAAATCTTGCATTGCAAATAAAATGTTTATGATTGATTTCTTTCTATAATTTTATGGTATGTAAATAATTTTATAAGTCAGTAGAGTGAAAATTTCATATTTTCCTAGTAAAATACAAGTAAAACTTGGGCTAGAATTCCATTTTATTTGGACTAATCATGGTTATTGTATAGGTGTTCGGACACACAGACAACAAAGCTGACAAAAGTTACATTGGCCTTAACTTAACATCCAGATTTTACAGCCATGAGATCTAAATAATTAATGAGTTAGAACAGCCTTTATTTTCTTACTCGTTTCTACTGACACGAATAAGTCTTATTTATTTTTTTTCTGCATTAAGTATAACTATATTTGATTTTCAGTCTTAATCATGTACAGAAGTATTATTATTATTATTGTTGTTGTTTTGTTATTTAAATATATTGAATGAAAATCATAGGGTGATTATAGAAATTTTGAAGGGTTGGAGTTAAAAACTTTCAAAAGCCACCAGGCAATAAATTGTTGCTAGGTCGTTATCTTGAATGATAAACTTTAATCTTTCATTCAGAGCAAGTGTTCAAACCCACTGCAGAAATTCTAAAATCTGTAGTCGTTACAAAAATGACACTTACCTTGATATCTTAAGCAGGGGAATCAGTCACCAAGGAAGCCACTGCAGAAATCTTACAATCTGTAGTTGCTACAACGATGATACTCACCTGATTAACTAAATAATTACCTATGATTAAACTTAAACTTTTTTTTTTCTCTATTGTTGATATTTTTAGGTGGAATATTTTTACACATAATTGCATTTTATCTTTTTGAAAATATTCTATAATTATCATATTATATCATTATTATATTCTTTATTGTGTTCATATCTTGCTGCGTGTACCTATGTCTTTAATAATTATTTTAGGTTATATGATATATGTTTTACCCATTGAAATACCCATGCATAATGAATATTTTAGTAATCTTCTCTATTAATATTGGATAATATATCTTGTACCTTTACTATATCATATTATTTTTAATCTACAACATCTGAGCCAAGTCTGCTGTGTAATTCTTTAAAAGTACATAATTATTAAACGTGCAGAACTTCATAGCACAAAAAGACTCAACGTCAACAGGACTCATATGTTTGTCTAAAATTATGACTTTGAAGATAGTGCGTCTTTTCTTTCAAGAGGAACTCTTTTACACCTGGCCAGGCTTTATATTATGTTAATCTTATACTTACTTAATTATGCAGTGGTTAAATTGGACATTACTTCAGGAATGACCAGTTGACATTCAAGATTTATTTTCAGTATCATTCAAGTGAATATTTTTTTTTTCTACTCTGTGTTCAATTATATTCCATTTCTTTATTCATATTTGCTAAGTATATAATGTTCATTTATAATTCATATTACTGTGTGTTTTATTATATTATATTAGATTTTCTTAAGTATAATTATATTATGTTTTGTATCAAGTTAGAAAATTTAAAAATAAATGTTCCAAATATTTTCATATTGATCACCAACATGATGAAGATTTTTGTAAACCCTTTGTACCTGTCCAAGGCAATGGAGAGATTTTTTGCGATAATTCATGAAATTTTTTCTTCTTCAATAATCAAGTTAATAATACTTGGAAAAATTTGTTTACCTACCAGGTAAGATCCCACATTCTTGGACGCAAGAATGGGGGACCTTTCTTGGACGGGGGGGGATATGAAATATAAGAGATAAAAAGAAGTAATAATTAAATTAACGTTTTCAGAGTTTCAGGGTATTCTGGTTATATTTCAAAGTAATATTGCAAAATAAATTAAAGGAGATTTCATATTAAGCTGTAAGATTAGAAGCATAAAAAATAATGAACACAAAGTGCAGTCGCGATCATGTGAAATAAACAAGTAATCATTTTAAGTATTTTGATGTCTGGAAATAGCTTTATAATTGGCCTGGAAATTAAGTTAATAAGCAATAAGCGCCGAATATACAAAGCAATAAATAACGATTTTAATGAGTTTAAATTGCGGTTTGAGTAGTTTCTGTCAGATGCAAAGCAATAAATAAGGATTTTAATTAATTGGCGAGTTGGCAAAGGAGAGCGCCGACCAGATTCCCGATGTCTGCAGAATGTAAAATTATAACCAATAGGACACAATGAAAGGCAGGAAAAGGCATTGGTGTTGAATAAAATAACCAATTAAAGGAAATGGGTTGGGTTTAGAAATATGCCAAGTTACGTCAAAAATTACGGGTACAAAACACGAAACTCAAAAAATTAGAGAGAGTTTTTTAGAGATATTTGAACTATCATCAGCTAGAAAGGGTAAAGGATATTTGGCGGCCGCGGGCGACGGGCCCTGCGGTCCGCGGTAACTGCGTCAAACCATGAAACCCCAATGTGATTCCGTGCCGCGATCCGAGACTGCAACCTTAAAGTACTGTGACTGGATATAACGTCCTAACTCTCCATCGCCTTCTAAGGCCCTATTCTCTATAATTAAATAAATAAAGTGAAGTTCCATAACTCAAGTCTGTTTTCTTGAAGAGCCACGACTGTGCAATCCCAGTATCCATACTTTTATTTTAACATTACATATAAATATATATAATAATAATAATGATGATCTATTAAGCATCGTAGAAGCCAAGCAACAGATACGAGTTCACTGAAACACCAATATATGTATAATAATAATGATCTATTAAGCATAGCAGAAGCCAAGCAACAGATACGAGATCACTGAAACACCAACGACCAATAACATTAAAAATTTCTTTATGTAGGAGAAGTTCAGAAAAATGAAAAAAAAAAAATTCATCAGGGGATGAAATACACATATTTAAAGAAACCAGATTTATTAATTAACAGTCTGCAAAACAAAATAAACGAATCATTATACTAACACAACAAATCTTAACTTAAAAACGTAAACTATATAGAAATTTATGAAAAAATAATTTAAGAAACTAAAGAAAGGAAGGAAGGAGGCAGGCGGCAAGACTTGTGACTTGCCTGTGGGGTTAAACTAGTTTCATGCCGGCAACACTCCCCCAGCCTGCTAAGACCAGAATAGGAGTCATATGGATTTAAAAAAAGCAAAATTTCAAAACAGATGAATAGTAATGAAACTACGAAGCAGCATTGAAATTCATTGATTGATTACAATGTGTTTATTAGTATGATTAGAATTTTAAGAATAGTTGACAACTCAAAAAAGATTAAACTGAAATTTTAATGGATAAAGAAAGTTTGCATAGTAATACAAAGTAAATGAAACAAGCCTTCTGATTTTTTTTTTTTCTTTTAATGTATATATATTCAGTCACTGTTTTAATTAAAAACGTTCAAAATTGGAAGTGCATTTTATTTAGAATTGATATCTTTGCATTCAGAGGTGACATTAGTTGATGTCGATGACAGCAATATCCCATGTTATTCGGTATGGTTTCTTTTTAATATCAATTACGCATTAACCAATACTTCTTCTTAGACTTTACTTCCACAATCTAAAAATTTACAACCATCAAATTTGCACTTTTTCGCATGAAAATATTTTATTTATTTTATTTTTCATTTGATTTAAAAGCTGTAAAGAGCAGGAAATGAATTAAGTGCATTTTCAAATGAAATATTAAATAATAATAATAATATTAAAAGAAAGGAAAAAAAAAAAAAAATGTTGAATAGAAAATTTTCTGAAAGTGACAGTGGATTTTTAGGCTCAGTTCTGATACTATAAGATTATTTATCAGGATAAAGAAAATAAAAATAGGTGTTTACATTGGGTTGAAAAACCTTTCGATAAATAGTTAGATAAAAAAGCATAGAGAAAAATAGAAAAGCCTTACCAAAAACTAACCAAAAATCTTATATCGATTTCCATAACATTAAAAAATTAGCTAACTTCAGTAATCATAACTCTGCGGTGATGTGTGAAATTATTCCAATACTAACAAATACACACAGCTGTAATGACTTTAGTTTAGCCCAATCAAAATTCAGACAAAAGATGGCGTCACACGTTGGACATAAAATAAAAGCAGTTGAAAGCGAAATTCGTTGCAAGTTTACCTCCTGAAGATGACCCACCTCTGGGTGGAAAAGACTTCCAATGAAACAAACAAAAGGTATATTTAGATTGTACTAGTTGTACTGCACTCTTATTAAAAAAAAAAAAAAAACTAGTGTGTTGTGGCCACCCACCACAAGACTTTCTTCTATGTTTTTCTATACAAATTCACGAAGTGCAAATAATTTATAAATCTATTATTTAATAAATTATCTAACATGATGAATGCAAATGATCTAGAGAAAAGATCTAGAATTCATCTTAGAGAAAACTAGCAGTAAATATCCAAAGAAAGACAGTTGTATCGTCTATGAATAACTTCTTAAAAAGTGCGTTTTTATAATGGTTACCTCGGATATCAAGTTTCGTTTAGTCATATGCCATAGAATTTGAGATATAGCCTTCCCGTTATCTAGGAAATTTGCAGTATAGCAGTGCTACTTACTGGCCGATAAGCATCCAAATTGAATCAGCATAATGTCTCATAATGACCTTGTCACATATCAAGTTTCGTTTGATAATACGCAATAGAATCTGTGATATAGCCTTCTCTTAAATTCCGGAAGTCACTGGTAGCAGCGCTACCTGTTGAGTGGTTGACACAAAAAGTTGTCAGGCACTAATTTGTGTCAAGGTGCATGTACATATAGATGTATATGCAACTCTGTGCAGTAGTTCCTGAGATATAGCCTTTTCTTAAATTGCGGAAATCATTGTATAGCAGCGCCACCTGTTGCCAATAAGCATTCAAATTGAGTCAGCATAATGTTTCATAATGGCATTCTCACATATAAAGTTTGTTCGATTATACGCAAAAGAACCTGAGATATAGCAGCTGTATAGCAGCGCCACCTGTTGAGCAGTTGACACCAAAAGTTGATAGCTACAAGGTCAAGATGCATCTGCATATAAATTTATATACAATTCCGAGTAGTAGTTCCGAAGATGCAGTCACCAAAAAATTTTTGTCCTCCATACACAGAAAGACATTTTCTATATATGGTCAAATCGTGTTCTAGACCTCTCAAAACGTGTATATCCGTCGAAATCCGGAAGTCGAAAATTTTTACGAATCCAATACTTTCTTCTATTGAATATAGAAGAAAGTAAAAATATTTTTGAGTTGGTGGGAGGGTGTAGTTGTAGTTGTAAAAGCTACTAATTACACGAAGTTCCTAGTCCTGTATGTCTACAGAGTGCCTTCGGTGAGGAGGCTTTCTAAGGAATCCTAACCGGTATTTAAACGAAGTTTTGGAGAAAAATATTTTTGGAATGACGAAGATGATTTTTGTTAATTAGTTATGTTTTTACTGATCATAGGATATATAACACTACTATTTCATGTACAGGGCTTCACAAAAGAATTGGAATACTAAAGTCTATGAGTTGTATGTCTTTAAAACATAATTTAATTATTATTAAAACTGTACAAAACACAACGAAATTAACATACACTATCCTGAAACACAAAAGTAGTTCCCGATAGAAAATGGAATTATTAGCATTAATGGCTGAATTACAGGGCCACACAAAAATATCCAGATGTATTATGTGATTTAAATGTGAATGTAGTATGAGGTTTTTTTTTTCCCATTATATTAATTTCTTATTGTATTATATGGTGCGTACATAAATTTCAAACAATACACAGATCTTCACAAAGGAAATGAATTTATGTAAAAGATATAAAAATTGGGATTTTTTTTTCCCTCACCAATTAAAAACAAAATCTAATTTAAACTTTCAACACGGAGGTAAAACACGTTGAAAGGTAAATGCCGTAACAACTAAATACATTTCGAAATGTTCCATAATATAGGAGAACCGCATAGTTTTTGTTTCTTTTTAGTTTATCTTTTAAACTGTAATCTCAAAAAATACTTTATCCTCATTTTTCAACACAGATAGACAACTGCATTGTACCAAACGCAATAGATAGAGAGCCACTGAAACACACACACACAAATCTATTTTCTACTTCTGAACAAAATAAAAGAATTCTTATTTTACTACATATTTTATTTTAGTAATTGGATATTATTGATATTTCTGGTATTTAACAAAAGGCTCACCTGCGTCATAGGTAGTAGATTTGGAGCAGGACTCTGTCTTACAAACTATAGTCAGGACACCGTCAGGGAGGAGTGTGGACTTCTTCTCCATAAGCTCGGATCTCTGCAAGAACTTAGGATATCCATATCCTTCTGCCTCTGTAAACTCATATGAACTTTGTTTCTCGCAATATTTCTTTCCGTCGACTGTTTTTATGTGTAAAGAATATGACATGCTTTTGGAAGTGCCGGATGATTTTCGATGAAAATAAATACTAATATATCCAACTGAGCTGCTCCGTGATTCACCATTCGGATTGATGCTCAAACACCAGTATTCTCCATCAATTAAAAATTTTGGACTGTAATAACGTTTTCCATCTTCTTTCGAAAGAGAAAGAAAGTCGTCTATTCTCCACTCGAAAGTAAATTCTGTTTTTGCAAGTTCTTGCACTCTTCCGATGGTAGCCATGCCAAGGACTTTTTTTAATAATATATCATTTTTACTTCTTGCCCTTGAATTATCTTACCCCAGTAGATTGCCTGAAAAAAAATTGTAGTTTAATTTAACTTATTCAATATTAAATGTTCAAAATCTACACAATTCTTTTATAGAATATATATAGCGAGAGAAAAGAAAAAAGAATTCAATATAATTCATCTTCAATAAGTTTTTTTTTTTTTTTTTTTTTTATAAAGCATAATGTGGCATTGCCTACGCATATTCATTCACAGTCACACAAGATATTCTATAATATCTTACAACCAATGTAGATATTCTATAATATCTTACAACCAATGTTTTGCAAAACAACTATTTTCGTACAGCAATATATCTAGCATTCGATCGTAAGAAAATATTACAAAAATTTTCGACGAAAATGTGTTTCTGGAAAATATAAATTGTAAATTGATACTTTCATAAACAGGTTTAATCTGGAAGAGTATAACAAATGACACACACACAAGATAGAGAAAAAGAGAGAGAGAGAAATTAATACTTTTCCACTTTACAGGACTTCGTAGTTTGAAATTTAAGTAGATTAGGGAATGCACAATCCATAATTATTTACTTTATTTCACATACATAATCCGTCCAGGACAAAATACCGATTTGTCCACTTTTGTCCACTATTAATTATTTGCGAGTACTAAATAAAAAATTATCTTTATTCTTTCCCTATATATAAAACAATTCTTTATCAATATGTGCATGTGCAGCGCTCGTGAAATACGGTCAGCTGGTCGCCATTGGTGACCAATATTTTTTAACTAGCAATGTTTTCGATTTTAAGGAATTTTTTTTTTTTTTTTTTTTTTTTAATATATATTTTGGTGAAAGAATTGGTCCTAGAATCTGGCTCCAATTCTACTTTCGACGCAGGCTAACTTTCCCTGTTTTGATTCCTGCTTCTCTTACCACTTTTTGAGATAATGCGTTGAATTAGGGGATTTACACATCTCTGTGCATGTTTCAGAACTCGGTATTAAATTATTGCACCATTTTAGGGAATTGGTTTACACTGCTCCTTGTCTGCGTATGCTATCTACCTGGTGGTAAATCGTTGTACCTGTGTAATGATGTATCAATGCCGATGGTGTATTGGATTAATGAAAATAATAAAACCAGTTTCATTTTGTTAAATTTAAACAGGTATTTCCTGATGTAAAAAAAAAAAAAGAAAAAAAGAAAAGAAAGAAAGAAATCATTCAAGCCTAATAAATAATTGGTTTATATATATAGAATCTTAATTTCGATATTCAAATAAATTTTGAAACTGAAAAGGGGAAAAACAAATGGAAAGAAAGAAAGGAAGGGCGAAAATGGTGGAGAATATTTTTTACGGGCTACCAGAATTTTTTGTTGGCGACCATTTTTTTCACAAATTCCTGAACCCTGTGTATGTGAATATCAATTTAAATATTTCAAAATAGACATGAAAAGTTAACGATATTTCATAAATAAATATATCTATTTTTCTAAGGGTGGATTGGATGCAAAAGTGATAGTTTATAGTTTCAATTTTAATTCCCTTCTTTTTCCCTCTACTGCTTTCAACTACATTGTCATCTTCTCTCTCATAGTCGTAAATACCTTTCAAAAATTCGTTATTAAGCATGATGAAATGAATGGTTCACATATATTTCATGGGATTTTTTACTTTCTGAAAATATATAGGTAAGGAAAGCATTGTAATCATGACAAAAATTTGACTTTGTGATGTTGGTGTACATGTTTTGAGGTTCCATGAGTTCATTTTTGCTATTGTACGATGATGTATGTATATCTGAGTAGAGTGAACACAATATTGTCTAAATGCTTTGTTCAAATGAGCTTAAAAATTGGTACATATGTTACAGGTTATCGTAGCACAAACTGTATACATCTTGGAGAATCTAGCATAGTTTTTTTTTTTTTTTTTTTTTAAACCAGAATACAAATTTTTTATCATTATAGCTTATGGGCTCAAATAATTTAAAGTGTGATAGCATCTGAATTCCTTATTCAATTCAGTTGAAACATTATATACATGTTATTGGTCGCTGTCGAATGAATTGTGTAAATTTATTTTGGTGAATCTAGCATTTATAGTTTAATAACTTTATATGTGGAAGTAAAATTTAATTTTGTATATTTTTCATCTGGAATTTCTATTACTAAGTAATACTTTTTTTTACAAAATTAAAATAAGAATATAAAATTATCAAATGATTAAGTATGTAAATTTGATTTTTTTAAATTCTTGGGTTAAAAAAAAATTACATGTTGGTATTGCACATAAAATGTTATATAAAAATGAAGGTTTTGCTTTGAAAGGACTTGTGGACATAAATAGATAAAAACATTCTATCTACATTTATAAGATTTTTTTTTTTTTAACTAGTATAGAAATGTTAAATAAGATATTTCCATATTTAAAAACAAAATAACAAAGAAACAACTTAAATTATTTTTAAGATTATAATCGTCTATGTATTAATCAATCACGTCGTTTGTGAAAAACTTTAATATTGAAAATAGTCTCTTTCGAGGGGGAGGGGCGTTGGGGGGGGGAGGATTAAGTTATTCTTCATTTTTAATTCTCAACATTATGTACTGGAGATAACTCAATATTATGCATGAAATCTTTTTCTGGCTAAACAGCCGTGTCTATCTCTTTTGTTTTTAAAGATTTAGATATAGCATTAAATAACTTTTTTTTTTTTTTTTTAAATCTTAATATCCAGTATGATAATAATATAACAGTCCACCACAACAGATTTACTTTGTTACATCTATAAACTGTACACAACTAATGTAATTAGCATTTTCTTCATGGTTTTTTTTTTTTTTTTTTTTGTTTATCGTGATTAAAATTAAATTACATTTTTCATTAATCAAATTATTAATTTTTAATAAAATATTTTGATTGCTAAAATTGCTAATTTAAAGTTGAAATTGCAATTTATTGTTTCAACAGAATAATTTTATGCATTGAACATGTACAGTTTAGTGGATTTTATTTTGTCCAGTTTCGTGTAGTTTTGTCCAGTTTTGTCCAGCGTCTCGGACTTTTGACAAAAAAGTGGACAAAATAACAACCCTGGTACGATTTAAATCAGCTCGATTCAATAACAATAAATCATAGCCAAGAAGAAGCTGTATAATTTTGTCGCCTCTGTCATCTAGAGGTCTTTGGCCCCAGATGTAGGACTTGGCGTTCCAATCACCCATGATTATGACAGGAGTGGAAGTATATTTATTCAGCAAAAATTGGATGATATTGATTTCGTCCCGGATGTCTCCAGAAGGTTTGGAATAGACAGAGACAGCTAAAAATTTAAAATCACTAATTGTGATTTCAACCCCAACAACAGAGCGACTGCAATAACAAAGGAAAGAAGTGAACTTAGGATTAGAAAACTATAATAGCAGCCTTCGCTTGTAAATTAAAATAATAAGCCTTACAATCTTTAGGAACATTAATCAATTTATCTTTAAATAGATACATTTCGTTTAGGCTTATAAGATCCACTTCATAATTTTTTATATCTTGCAAGAGAGTGGCAGACGCCACTTTACTGTTTCCCAAATTTAAATGTCAAAAGTACAATTTGTTGACTGGATTACTCTCCATAGTCGATTCTAGGTATCAGCTGTTCAACTTCTTTATTCCAAATCTGACAATTCTCATCAGTTATGATGTGATCTAAGGCATTTGTTGTTTTAAAACTTTGGTTCGAATGAAGGCAATTAGCGCATTTTGTTTCTTTCTTACAATCTTTCATTTCGTGTTCACTCTCTCCATATTTTAGACAAATTCTAGGATTTCTGCAGAACTTACTAGTGTGACCGTATCTCTCACAGTTAAAGCATAACATAGGTCTTAAATGTTCCTTGCAGTCCACCCTCCTCCAGTTTAACTTGGCTTTCTTCTCCTTCATAATTTCCACAAAATCAATGGGGTTTAAAGAGAACACCCAATTCCATCCTCCCCTACCTTTATATTTATATTTAACTTTTAAATCATCTGTGAACTTTATACTGTTATTTTGCTTAATCTCATCAATTAGCTGATTTTCATCTACATCTTCATCAACATTAAAGATGATTATATGCGGTAATCGCTTTCTAAGGTCTACAGCCTCAAAACTCTTAAGGGCATCTTTTGACTTGAACTCTCTTATTAACACGTCTATATTCTCCTTCTGGGGTACCTCAATAATAACACCACCATTAAATAAATTTCTAATGGCATTAACTCTAACTTTTATTTCCTACGGATCAATGGTCTTCTTGATCGTCTTGAGGGTATCTACAGATTTGGTATTCTTGTCCGGAGGAAGAATATTAACAGCGTCAGTCTTCCGAGTCCGGGAGCGGCTTCTTGCTCTCTCTATTCTCGACGGAGTCGGAGTTTTCTTGACAACATCACTGTATTGTCTACTTTGAATTAACTTGTCCTTTTCCCCAATGATGCCTGTCATATGGGAAGTGACATTAGACTAGGCTGACCATATGTCCTCAAATCTCTTTTACAAAACTCTTCGTCCCGAAAAAATTACAAAACATTTGGGGACACCGAAGTTATTAATGTTTAATTTATTATATGTATCATAAATAAGCTGAAATAAGTTCTATCAGGTGCTTTATACATAAAAATTACTAAAATTTTATAATTTAAGGTGATTTAATTGTTTTTTTTTTATGTTTTTGTCCTCGAAATTCGAGGACGCCGCCATCTTTGTTCCCAAATTCAATGAAAATAATCTGGTGTGTCACTCACACGACTTTCTCTTACCCTGAAATTTAATACTAAAAATAGAGGTTGCAGATTAACAGGTAAGATAACGAGTACTATTATGTAAACCTATGTTAAACAATTTATATTAGGCTTCTGAAGAGTTTTATATGATAATTAGTTCTGTGTGAGGGGGGCTACCGCCCCCCTCAACCCCCCGTTTCATTAATGCACCTACATTTATATAGAATTTTATTTGGTTATTAAAAAATAATTTATTAAAATTATTATTTAAAAAAATTGTCTTTTATGACAAGGCAGGCGATTTCCATATTAGAGAAGTAGTATAACACCAAATATCCAAAAAAAATCCATTTTATTCTCAATAAAAAAAAAAAAAAAAAAAAAAAAAAAAAAAAAAGTACGATTTTTTTTCTAAGTTTTTTTTTTTTTTTTTTCGTTAAAAGTAAAAAAAAAATCGATAACTTTGTTTTAAATTATCGCAGATCGATGGTTCAACCATTCGTTTTAAAGGTATTGGCGAGCTCTTTTGAAAGATACCCATCATGAAAATTTACTCCCCTCGAGGGGGGACTTCCCCCCACCCAGGGGAGAGGCGAGGCTCCTACATACACAAAATGTTTTCCCCAGTTAACTGTCTCTATTACAAAATATATATATTTGTTTCGTTTGGTTTAGTGCAGTCTATAGACGTTAAACTTTACTTTCCTGCAATTTCCCCCATAGACGTAATGTATTAGAATTCTCTTGATTGTCCCTGTACACAAACTATTTGCTTGATCTTAACGAAAAGCTTACTGTAGCATCCCTATAGGATACACATTTAGAATACCAAGTTTGAACTTTCTGCCATAATTTGTTTTTGAGATATGCTGATAACAGACAGACACACAGACCATTTGCTAAAAACATGATTTTCGTATTCAGGGGGGACCTCAAAACGTGTAAATATAACAAAATCTCGCGTTCGAAAATTTGACCCAAAAACAATACTTTCTCTACCTTATGGGTAAAAGAAAGTAAAAATATGGTCACTTTACATTAGACTGATCTATTACCACCTTAATAAGATCTTGAAATTTAGATCTTAAGTTCTCACTGAGCTCCTTCCTAATTTCTTTCTTAATAAATAAAGAAAATAATTCTTCTTGAAGAGTTAGCGCCCTGGCAACAAACCCTTCAGTATCTTCTTCAGAGACATGACTTATGTCCCCGATCTTCACCTCATCACCAGTCTCCGACATTTTAAGTCGTAGCTGTGAATAAAACACAAATGGTATCGATATATAACTAACACCAATAAAACTGAGCAATACTGAAACTTACAGACTCTCAGATTTAGCCACTATAAAATAGTGTTTCTAGTCAGACCCCGTAGAGGTACTGAGAGCGGTCTTTGCTGGCAATAGACTATAGGCCGTTGTCCCCAGCAAACAAATACACCACAGGAAAAGTAGAAAGAGTTATTCTATACAAGCTTTTGGCAGTAGTGGACCCCTGACCAGGATAGGGGGTAAGGGTTCAAAAGAGCTCTTAAATCTCCTGGCCGCTTTCCAGAGAGAGTTAAGCTTCTTTCAGACACTGGCAACGAGCAGAGCTTCAAAACTAATAAATTATCCATTGTCCGAAAGCGACCCTTGAAATTTTGCACACATTTACAATGAAGGACATTACTTTTTATTGCTCTTTTACAAAAGAGACTCAATTTCGATCGCAGTAGGAGATTTGACAGCCGAGAAAATCTCTCTCCTGCTTCGCGTCAACTCGATTCCCACATCAAAGGAATTTCAAAAGAAACCGCCGATAATACTCTGATGTCGCCAGAGTCTGAAGGCAGTCTTATCCTCTGGAGACAGGGATTCGAGGAATTCGGTCCAACTGTCACTGCGTTTTTGGTAAGATAATCTTTAAAATCCTGCTGAGCTCTATTGAGAACAATTTTATCTTGGATTCTATGCGTACGTTGCCAAGTTTTTCTGGCTCTATTTTTATTAGTAGTGAGAATGCGGACGTGCGGCTCTAATTAAAAAAAAATCGTTGGCAGGTTTGGAAGTAGTAGCATAATCAATAGCACTCTTAATATCATTAGTGATTGTATTTACCAGGAGATCTATGTCATTAGTGCTATTGATTGAAGGAAGGGAGGAGGGGATATCGTTAATAAAGTTAGTGAATTGAGTCCAATTGGTACGGGAAATAATTTTGGGGGTGATCAGGGAAAGATGAATTTGAATATTAATTTTAATTGGATTATGATCGGAACCCAATTCAGCCAGAGGTAATATTTTTATCAAAATTAAATCCATTAAAAAGACCAAAATCAATAGTGCTACTACTTAAGCCATAGTGATGGGTAGGGGTGTCCGGAAAAAGGATGTCCGCATAATCGAAAAGAAGGATGTTGTCATAAATAGCTTTACCATAAGCGTTCGAGACAGAACAATTCTAAGTGGGATGGTGGGCATTAAAATCACCAAGGAGAATGGTGTTCGCGTCATATCTGAGTGAGGCAAGTAAATCAGATGTTATATCAACTGCGCTCTCATAACAAGGAACATAAACTAAAAAAAAAGTCAAAGGGGGGGGGGGGACCTGGAACCATAAGGTGGCCAATGGCATTGACAACGCTCAGAGTAGGAATAGTTACCTGGTGAAAATTTAGATTATTTTTTATACAAATAGCAGTGCCTCGGATGGACAGTGGACTAACAGGATTGATAAAGTCATTTCTAATAATAGTATAATTTGGAATTTTTAGGGTCATACCAGGTCGTAATTTGGTTTATTGTAATAAAATAATATCAGGAACATGTACAAATTCCCTAAGCTCTAAAATTTTACCCTGAATGCCATTGCAAATCCAAGCGGCACAGGACAAACAACCACGCTCAGCCATTATGAGGCCGAGAAAGCTTGAGTGAGTATCTGAATTTTAGATATAGGATCAGGACAACCTCTTATAGCTGCCAGAACACTTTTTTACTTGGTAATAAGATCAGCAATGTTGGATACGTTAAAATCTTGTGCAATTTCGTTTAGTATTAAAGTTAATTCAGAAAAGGGGTCAGAATTTAAATCTGAAGCGGGAAGGGTGGGCTTGTGGGTAGCCAAAGGAGGGGTAGGTAATTTAGATGGATTAATAGCGCTGGCAAAAGAGAAATTTGGAGTGACAGGATTGGAAGTAAAGGTGGAAGGATGTTTTGTAGTTGCACTGGGGAATATTGGGAAGCCCCTGTAACTCGCTGCGTGAGAACCGTTGCAGTTGCAACATTTGACGTTTTCGACTATTTTTCTTCCAGTGCATTCTCTGGTTTCATGGCTGCCAGCGCATTTTACGCAGCGAGCCATCATTCGTCAATTTGCTGAGGCATGATGGAAGTACTGGCATTTAAAGCACTACACAGTACGTTGTGGGACGCAAATAATCCTCGACATGAATGCCATAGTATAACAGGTTGTCGAGATCAAATATTTGTTTACTTTCGGGGCAATTCTCTAAATGTATTTGGAATAACGGCATTGGTAATTTAGTTTGAAAGCTAGATAATTGGTTTACTTTTATAACTTTGCAGCCTTTTTCAGTTAAAGCATCATAAATTTCATCTTTATCAGCGGAGGAGTCAAGTCCTCTAATTACGACTCGGAAAGCCATCGCGGATTTGTCCGGAAATAAGAAATGCTGTATATGTTTTTCATCCAATTTTGATACCAAATTTTTATAGTCCTGCTCCGAGTTGGAATAAGACGTGTAAATTTGCCTGCCGGAGAGGCCTTGAAGTTGCAATGGTCATCATGCAGGGATTTCAATATACTAGACATATTCTTTTCAGATAAAATAGTTATAAACCTTGTTTTTGGCATAGGCGCTCTTTTAGCAGAATTTTGAGCATTGGTCGCTTTAGGAGGGTTGACCGTGTATTAAGAATGAGAAGGCCCTTTAAGAGATGTTTCCTTCAATTGAGCAAATATATTGCTTGAAGCGAAATTTAGGCCCATACCGGCAATTTTGAGTGCCGAGTTATGCTCTGAAATTTTATTTGGGGTGGGGTGCCTAATTTTAGGTCTTTTATTGTTGCGGATGACCAACTGAAAATCTTCAGTACTAGGGATTGCAGCAAAATGGAAAGACGGAACACTCACCCCCAGAGATATTTTTAACTCCTCCCTAAGCGTATTTTAAGCATTAAAATCTAAAAATACTCCTTAAAATTTTAACCATGAGTATTTTCACACTTTGTATTTTTAGGTTAAATTTAGTTTAGTTTATTAAATATGTTTGAAAAAGTTTACATTCTTTCTGTAATTCAGTGATCTACATACTTTTTTTTTAATTAATTAATATCGTCTCTTATCATGAAAAGTTTTGATAATTAAAATTATTTTGAGTAAAACTGTAAACATTTGCATCAATAATAGAATTTCTTTGATTCACATATGGCCTTATCTTTCAATGTTCATTGTAATTTATAAATTGAGTCATATTATGTTCACATTGTAAGTTCTGATATTATAGTGTACTAATTATGCTAAAATGAATATTACTGCAGTTAGCCAGTCCCTTTAATATAACTTGAACTCATAACTGAAACTTATAACGTGAGTTCATATACATATATTTTATTTTTGAACTTATTAAGAAAGAAGTAAAATTTAGTATGAATTCACGAAAGATCAAGTTTTTTTTTCTTCCAATTTTTTGTACTCCTAATCATGCCATATTCACTCCTTCAAAAAAGATCAAGGTGTATTTTCACTCCTAGGAAAAAATCCTAGCAACATCTCTGCTCACCCCATTTTCTGCAGTAGCAGGAACATCAGAATTCGATTCATCCATATTGTCACCAGGAATCGTGGATATTTCGTCAACTGTTCTGATTTCTGGATAATGAAGCTGAACAGACCTTATTTCCATTAAACTGCACTCAGGGAAAGACTTATAGATGTGATAAGGTGGAGCAGCTGTTTGTAGAGGAATGACTGTGGATTGAAAGAAATCATACATTTCTGAAGTCAAATTTACTATAATATTAGATTTAAATGTCATTGTATTTGAAGATTTTGATGTGTTCACCATGTTTCAGGTGAAAAAATCACTGAAAAGTGCTAAAAATATCAAATGTAGTTAAGTTAAATCAAAACTCAGCGCAAAAGGCTGAAAAACTTTCCCAAAACTCAAATAACTTTAAACGTTGCCGCCAGATGGCGACACTAGACACGAAAATAAAAACGTCTGCTCTGAGTTAAAAAAAAGTGATTTTCTGTGTTGTTTTCGGTAATATTAATCGTTGAAAAAATATATAAATATTCCATTTCAAAATACTGGTGTGAGTTTTTATTTAAAAGTTTAAGAACTTTCAGCTCTGGGGACGTTACATGACATTTTTCATTAACCGTCAACGGAGGGCTTCGGAGTACCTGCATTAGATGCTTACCTCCATCGAAAATGCCAAAAACATAAATGTAACTTTTCAGATAAGAAAAAAGAAAGGAAAAAAAAAAGCCGAAAGGGTTTTTGATTTTGAATTTTGTCTCAGAAAATTTCCCCACGTTAGCAGAGATTTTTCTGAGTGAAGAACCGAGTGACTGCACCAGTTTATTTTATTTATTTTTTAATTATTTTATCAATCACTGCTTATTTTGCTGTCATTTACATAGCCAAGGAGTCGTGGGGTTCTTCAACACCAAACAACCCCATACCATACCACCACATAATATTTGCCGAAATTTGGAATAGTTTTCTAAATCTAACATTTCTTCTTCTTAATATAACAAAAGCCCAACTTTCCCGAAACAAACGCCAAAAATTATGTGTATATAAAATATAATAAACGATAATAATGTATATAATAAGCAATAACAATGTAGTGAAATAAAGAGAGCAAAAGAATTTGTCCATAGTTTCGATGCGTGCATTTCAAATGAATAAAACAACGAAAAAGGCTAATTTAACGGAAAATCCTGCATCGTAATCGCAACAATGTATTGAGATAAAGTAAATAAAATTTTATCGAAGATTTGCATGGGTTTGGGTGATTTGTTCATTGGTTCAAATGATAAATTAAACATAGGAAATTCGTCAGGTGTCAATAATAATAATAAATTAAATCTGTAAATTTCAAACACTTCACAAAAAAAATAATAATATAAGTAAATAAATAGACACGTGATTACAAAATTTAACTAAATGTTTATGATATAATTTTTTATTTCTTGGACTTCAAAGCATATAAATATCACGATGTAGTAAAATATGAAGCCATTTTTTATTTTTTAAATATCATGTGAACCAATGTTGTTTGTAATTTGATCTGACAAGGAGAAATGAATTTGGAAATACATGTCTAAAAGCTTGACGGGGCAGACCGACTAGTACGATAATAAAATTTAACCTTTTCCCAATGGATTTTTTTTCTATTCAATACCTTCCCTACCTCTAATCAGGCAGTTAAAAAAATGAAAAAATAATTTTATATTAATAATAATAATAATAATAATAAAAACAGAAGCAATAAAGCCCCCTTTTTAAAAAAATTATCTTAAATGAAGCAAAGTCTTAGCGTAATGCTAAAGGGATTGTAGGAAAAAACTATATTCGGCGTTTTCAATAAAAAATAGCAAATAATAACAGGAGACTTGGCGTTGGAAAATAGCAACTAATATGCGAATAATATGCCATTTTGTGTTCGTAATAGATAAAGAATCTTACTTCAAAATCGAAGTCCCATTTCATCCCCCCCTCTCGTAAAATTATCAATTAATGTGTGAAATGAAATAACGAATATTTACTTACCAAAATTCCTTGTAAATAATTATACAACATAAAAATGTTGCTATATCTACAACACTAAGTATTTACACCAACAAATCTAACATATTGTACATAAATCTATCCTATAATATTACATGACATAACAATGACCAGGGTTGCCAACTCCAAAAAACTTAAGCCCCTAAATTCTAGTTGAAAATCCCCTAAAAGTCCCTAAATCTCTTCTGAAAATCCCCTAAAAAAGTCCCCAAATTTTTATGTGAATTTGTATTAATGTTTTATGGTGAGCTTTTGTTATAAACATGCAAAATACGCTTGTAGACAGTGGTGGATTTAAGGGGGGGGGGGGGGCTAAGGGGCCAATACACTGACATTCCCAATTGAATATTGCAATTGTAAATTTTTTATTTGTCTAGAATAATACTTTGAAAAATCTTTGCCCCCAAAACTCAAGTTCTGGATCCGCCACTGCTTGTAGAGGAGTGAAAAATCTCTCTGTGTGTATGGAAAAATCTAAAGACGTACGCCGCTTAATTCTAAAAAAACATGTGGAAATAAAAATGCAGAAATAGTTTATTAACTTGTTCATTTTAGTTAGATAGTAGAAATTTTTAAATTAAGTCATTTTAGTTAGATATTAAAAAAGTAGTTCGACATTTAAATTTTAAATGAAATAGATTAAAATCATTATGACTAAATACAAAAATTTGCACACATTACATTAAAAATCATAACGCATATACCGTAATTTCTGGTAGATACCCCGCAGGTTATATAATCCAGTTTTGCACCAGAAATTTCAATTGATAAATAAATTTATATTTGTACAAGCTCTTCCTTCGAAAAAGTATACATTTCTGTATTAAATAAAATGTCTGGTAGAGAAATGACACATCTTACCTGCGGCTTATCTACCAGAAATTACGGTAATTTCAAACATTATCAATGGGGCTTCACTTCGTATAGTTTTAAAAATTTTGCCTCTCCCCCAATGTAAGAAGTCAAGTACGCATATGAAGCAGTATACCTATGTTATATTAAAAACTTAATTTCAAGTAACTGAAGGGTACATATTGGATGCATTCATATAATCTTAAAAAATGTAAAAAAAAAAAAAAAAAAAAAAAAAAAAAAATATGATTATACATATAAAGTCGAGCTGAAAACGAGAATGTGGGGTGCAAGTGCGAAAGGGAAGTAAAACACACAAATTCAGAACTAAAAATTTAGGCAGTGAATCAAATACCGAACAGGTGATATATATGGAGATCAAGTTAATTATGCTGATTTAATTTTTTATAGCTACAATACAAATTTAAAAGAGGCCTGTCCTTATCGAAACACATCGACATAAACTGCAAAATAGTTTTATTTATTTTTTGAAGCACTGAAAAATAAATAAATAAAAGCATTAAAACCCTAAGCCTATTTTTGTTTAAGTAATAGATATAAAATTACAAAACAGAATTTAATTTAGTAGAACAGGACTTATTTTAAACTATTATTCCATACAAAGGTATGCAGTAACTGTGTTTCATTCCCTAGCATCAGTTATTGAATTCATTTCTGAAAATTTCTTTGGTGTAGCTTTAGCATAGGACCCCCTTGGTGGCTCGTAAATTTTCATTATTATTTTGGCGATGGACTAGAATGGCCATCATAATTGCATTTGTAAAAATCTTGGCGAGGAACGTGCGAGCTACTTCGGTGAGAAATTTAAATTTCGTCGAGGAATGCTATTCCATTACTTTAGCACGTTTTTTCTCAATTTTATTCTAATTAAAAAAGAAAAAAAATTCCACAGTTATTTATTTCGACGTAAAAAGAAATATATCTATTTTAATTCATTTCTTTTTGCAATCAATTTTTTTGTCTTTTTAATATTTTTAAAGTTTTTTTTTTTTTTTTTTTTTTTTTAGTTAACCGACTGAACCAAATAATACGATGTTAACTAGATTTTTGTCCTGATTAATAAGTGTACCAATTTCTGACAAAGTCTAAAAATCCGGACTAAATATCCGGACAGATACAATGACAAATAATTAGCTTTATATATTTAGATAAACGACGCTGGCTGAAAGAAATAGTACGATATGTCATTATGGGAAATGGAAAAAAAAAACTTGAAATGAGAAATCCTTGAAATGAGACTTGTCCGAGAAATCTCACTTATAGGATGTGATGAGGTTTCTGTTTCTAGCAGACGAAAACGGATCACCCTGGCCACACTCCATCTAATATTAGAATTAATTCTGTACTCTTAATATCCAAAGTAGGTATTTAGTTATTGCAGGGAAAGTAAAACACAGAAAAAAAAAAAAAAATCAGTAAAATTTTGAAAAGTCTCCAAAAGACCCCAGCATAATTTCGAAAGTCTCCCAAAAAGCCCCTAAAAATATTTAGCCCCCAAAAAAGTCCCCATCGACCCAAAAAGTCCCTAAATTTAGGGGCTAAGTCCCCAAGTTGGCAACCCTGACAATGACAACCTGACAACAAGTGGAATTTCTCTGTGAGCAAATTCTCTTTTCCCGCCTGTAGACTGTAGCTGTAGCTGTAGCATCAGTGATGCCAGATGGTCGAAAATTATTTCCCCAAACTGGTCTTCAAATATCCCCAAATCAGGGGGGGTTTTTTCGAATAAATCCCCAACTTGATTTCTACTAAAAAGGGAAAATAAAATTTTTTTCCAAAAAAAATATCAAGCAGATTTTTCTATGATTTAAGCTCAGATTTTTCCCCAAATGAAGGCAATTTTTGAAAAAAATCCCCAAATAACAATAAAGCTATTGAAAGTCTCTAGTCATAGGGATAAATCATTATGTTGCCAACATTGACAGAAAGTTGAACTCCCCAGATTTGTCCCTAAACATTTTAGAATTCCCCAAAAATGTCCCCATAAACATTAGGTCCCCAAAATTGTCCCCAGAATCCTCAAAAATCCCCAAAATGGGAACAAAATCCCCAATCTGGCATCGCTGTGTAGCATGCTTTATCGATATCAACGCGTTTGATAAAACGTGAACCTAAACCGAAACTTACGCCTTACACACATGCCTGACGTCATGGAAACGATTTGAAACTTCCAAGGTTTTTTTTTCTCCCCCGCTGAGATTACATTACAATTTACAGTAAGGTGACCATACGTCCTCGAAATTTGAGGACTGTCCTCGAATTTTGGCCTTTTCTATTTTTTGTCCCCAAAAATTCTTTGACTACTCGGGGACGCTAAATGTCCCCAAATTTAAATATTTGCATGTATTTATTTCAAAATCACAGTCCATTCCGTGGAGGATCAAAATTCTGATGGCATGTCTCCGGACTACCTATGGGGGTAAGTGCTAGACTGTCGCCAATTGCCCATTGTACAGCACTAATGAGACGTAAAACCCATCTATTCCAATCCAATCAAAATCGCAGTCTAATAATTGGATTATCTTGAAAATCAACGGAACTTTGAAATAAAGACCCTCATACTTCATGAGCACAGAAAGAATCATGCACTACTAGTTAAGTTTATAAATTCTATCTTGCCCGATTTATGTTAAGTGAAAAATAAAATTTGCTTAATGAAATTATTTCTTGTAGTTATATAATCGGGAATAATTTCTGCATTTCAGGGAGTGGGGATTCTGAAGATTAAAATGAAATGGTGCTATTTTGTGTTTTCTCCTATCATCACAATAAAGTGTAAATGGGCTCTATAGACTTGATTATTTTAATAATGCTAGGATAGTTTAATTTGCATAAACTTACCTTAGGCTAAGCAATTTTTCATAGAAAAAAGTGATTCAAAGCATTTTGTAATGTATAAATCAGAGTTCTTTTTATTAATAACTAGCCGCCTTCGGCGACCAGCTGGTTCGCGATCCCTGAAAAATCCGACTTTACGAAATTCCCGCCTTTTTCCCGTATCAGGTCTAATAACAGCTTATTGATATATCGTGAAAATAGCTTATCTAAATCGCAGTAAACTCCCGTGCGGTAGCGCCTTCGGCGCTGATATTTCAAATTTCTAACTTTAGCTAAGTCCCGCTCGGTGGCGCCTTATCCCTGTTTTAGAACTTACAACACCTTCCTCGCTCATTGGAATTTGAAATATTGAAATTTTAAAATATAGCAGCGCCATCTGGCGGTAGAAATTTCTGTAATATATTGTTCAATTCCAAATCAACAAAGCTTTCAAATGATGTATTACTTATGAAAATATTTTATTTAGTAGCTGAGATACAAAAGAAAACCTAAAAAGGAAACCTTAAAACGTGTAAATCGGGTAAAATCTCGAATAATACTTTCGATAATATAAAAGAACTTTAAAATATCTTTCGAATGATGTATTAAAAATTATATAATCATAATTAGAATTTGAAATATTGAAATTTTAAAATATTTCAGCGCCATCTGGCGGTAGAAATTTCTGTAATCTACTGTTCAATTCCAAATCAACAAAGCTTTCAAATGATGTATTACTTATGAAATTATTTTAATTAGAAGCTGGGATAAAAAAGAAAATGAAATATTGAAATTTTAAAATATTTCAGCGCCATCTGGCGGTAGAAATTCCTGTAATCTACTGTTCAATTCCAAATCAACAAAGCTTTCAAATGATGTATTACTTATGAAATTATTTTAATTAGAAGCTGGGATAAAAAAGAAAACCAAATACCTTGCCTTAAAATCTTAATATGCCAACCAATTTCAAACGCTGCAACTCTTTTTTTTTTTTGCCTTTTTTCCCTGTTCCTCAAGCCCTCCCTAATAATCGTACTCTTTCAAAAATATTCACAATCGAATTATCGGGCATTAAAACTACATACTACGAAATTTCGACTACTGCAAATACTGCAAAAAAAAAAAATAAAAGACAATCTTTTTCCAATAAATATGTCATTTTTTTAATTATTCATATATTTTCATGAAAATTGAACAGTAGCTTTATAATATGCTGTGTAGGCCGAATATTAATTCAAATGTAACGTGAATGAAAATTTGAAAAAAATTGAAAATTGCAATTTTTCCCCCCAGTATAAAACACATGATATCTTAATTGATTACAACCATTTCCGTTTTCATCACAGACATCACAGACAGTTGTCTCGTATGTGTTTTGTTTCCGATCGAGACCGCTTAGAAAATCGTCTGCCTGTTGCCAACTAAATTTCATAGTTTAGTTAATTTTAAAAAATCTAATTGACGTATCGATAAGCCGCTTGCACTCTTAGATTCGGAAAAAATTCCCCTTTCATTTGGTACCAAATTCGTAATGATCGGACTAATATTTCTAATTTATTTTCCATTTTTTCTGCTTTTAACTCCGTTAAAATATCTACTTTTATGCAATCTCGGTGAATTCTGAGTCATTGAGATCGCTTTTTGATTAAGACATAGGTCTACATTTTAATTAATATCTCCGCAACTAATTAAAATTTTTAAATTCTGTTTTGACTATCCCCTCGGGCAGGCTTCTGAGCACCCGTATGTCAAATTTTGTAGTTCTGCGTTCAGTAGGGGCTGAACGTATAGATGCTCAGACAGACAGGCAGACAGAGAGAGAGAGAGACAGACAGACAGACAGACAGACATCTTCTTTTATTATTATAGATAGATAGATGCATATAGATATTGGTCTATCGTGTCCTCGAAAAAGTCCCCAAATAGAGTTTTCAATGTCCTCGAAATTTACTTCGATTTGGGGACAAACGGTAATTTGTCCTCAAATCAGTGTTTGAAAATATGGTCACCTTAATTTACAGTGGCTCTCAATTTATAGCGAATATGCATTTGATTCAACGGAGAAGATTAACAGAGCTATATATATATATATAAATGAATGTTTGTCTGTATGTTATTTATAAAATCGTAAACGGCTTGACCGATTTCGATCATTCTTTTTTTGTTTTTTTCCTCATAGGTCAGGGATGGTTAAGGAGAAAAAAAAAATTGAAAAAATCTTTAAAATTAATTAAAATATGAAAATAATAAACTTATTGACTTAATATAAGCCATTTAAATTTTTAATTGTTGCCAAAAAAAGTTTACGAGATATATTTATTTATTGTTTTCAGCATAAAATGAAATATGCTTTCATGCGAAAAATAAGAAATTACTAAATGTTAAATTGGTCGATGAGAAAATGACACATTATAATCTATATATATAAAAATGAATGTTTGTCTGCATGTTATTTATAAAATCGTAAACGGCTTGACCGATTTCGATCATTCTTTTTTTGTTTTTTTCCTTATAGGTCAGGGATGCTTTAGGAAAAAAAAAAAATGAAAAAATCTTTAAAATTAATTAAAATATGAAAATAATAAACTTATTGACTTATATTGACTTAATATAAGCCATTTAAATTTTTAATTGTTGCCAAAAAAAGTTTACGAGATATATTTATTTATTGTTTTCAGCTTAAAATGAAATATGCTTTCATGCGAAAAATAAGAAATTACTAAATGTTAAATTGGTCGATGAGAAAATGACACATTATAATTTTAAAATAAAATAGTAATATTACAAATCTAACATATTTCTTCTGAATTTTATTTCACAGCACTTTTTTTTATATACCTCAACTTCAGATTTTTTTTTTTTTTTTTTTTTTTTTTTTTTAGTATGGCGGATGAAACACGCTTGGCATAAAAGTTAATTCAGCATTGTGGTAAAGGTATTTTCTTATTGATAATTCTTGACAATTTTTTATAATTTTTATGCTGAAGTAGATCGGACATTTTTCGCCAAGGAAAAGATAGAAAGAAATACGCAAGCGAAGTGATGACGTCACTGGCCGTTCGTGGATGCAAGAAAAATATTTCCTATGTAAACGCCCATTGGATTTTTTGTAAAAAATTATTAAAAATCGGGGAAAAATATTTCCCGATTTTAATCCGCATATTTAGGTATAGATATGTATTAGTTATCATGTCCATGCATTAGATTAAGTTATTTTTGTTGTAAAATTGACAAAATTTGAATTTTTAATTTCAAAACTCTAGAAAAAAAAATGGCAAACTTCCATATTCGACTGAAAACACAAATATTTAATTTCAAAGGATGGTATTAACACAATAAATATTCAACTAATATACTGATTAAAAGGGAAATGATAAATATTCTATCATAATTTGAAGTCAAATTTGTTTTCAAATGTCTAAATAAAGTATCTGATATAAGATACTAATATGTTGTAGCGGAATAGATTTGATATCGGTCATCCTTGGTAGAAAAATAAAATATCGCCAAATTATTTGGCGAACATAATTTAATTCCTTTCAAAAATCATGGTTATTTTAACAACTTATTTTAAGACAGTAATGAATAATATGAAACAATATTTCGTACAATGCATATTACGAAAATATACATCTGGCATGTATATTTTCGTATTACGTTTTTGATCACCAAATACAATAAGCGCCAAGAACGACAGAGTTTTGAAATTTAAAATTAAAATTTTGTCAATTTGACAGCAAAATAACTCAATCTAACACATGCACATGATAACTAATACATATGTGTACCGAAATATGGGGATTAAAATCGGGAAATAATTTTCTTTGATTTTTAATCATTTTTTTACAAAAAATCCAATGGGCGATTGACATAGGAAATCATTTTCTTGCATCCACGGACGGTCAGTGACGTCACACTTCGGTCGCGTATAGGAACAATAATCGCATAAATTATATTTTAGTCTAAAACGGCAACAAAAATTTAAAAGTCGCCAAGGGCATTAAGGCTGTACCATGATCAAGTTTACATACTAATTTATTTATTTTTCTATATACCAACTACTATTAACTAAGCATGAAGTATATATAACCACAAAATAATAGTTGTCTCATGCGATAGAAGTTGCCGATCATAGCATATTGTAATATTTTATGTGGCTTGAAATTGCTGTCATTCTATGGTTGATTGATTAAATCAAGTAAATATAGGAAATAACTTGAGAGCAAATATTATGTACATCACATATAATGTTGTTCATATGTAACTGGGATTCAGATATAAACGAGCTACTTCAAATTTTTCGATACTGTCCGTATCGAAACTGTTATGTATGATAAGCAACCAAATGGAAGCCCACGGGTAAGCCATTGTCGCAGGCAATAGGGACAGGCACCGGAGATTGCAAGGACGAACAAGGCGCTGCCTAAGGCAGCGGGAACCCAAAGAAAGCTTTTAACCGATTTCAGTTTTTTTTTTTTTTTTTTCATAAAGCGTATAGAAAAGAGTTTGCCAGCGAAACGGGCAAAGCCGTCCAAAATTGTTTAAGAACTAAAATATTATTCAACAATTCGCCGGGAAATGAAAAAAAAAAAAAAATCATTTATTTGTAAAAAAAAAAATAAAAATAAAAATTTGAAACTCATAAATATTATATGAATTTCACCACATAGTTAAAATTTTAATTAACCAGTCACCAAATTATTATTAGAACCAGATTAATATTGTGCAATAGTGAACTAAAATCATACAAAGAAAGGTTTCGAAATAAAACTCATAATTGACGGCCCAGTTCTTATACTTCCACAACGCAGTACTGTTTTAGTACAGAATCCCTATGGACGAATTTTAAATTTTTATCGCCATGTTGGCGATAACTTTTTATTTATTTATTTTGGCATTTTATTTTGGCTTTCAATGAGTTAAAATTTTTTTTGAGTGTACTTTATCAGATTCTGTTTTGCACAGCACCACAATGATAAGGTTTCATTTCATTACATATTATGATTAAACCGTCAGTTCCCACACATACACATCAAAATTTCCACGTGAACGAAGTCGCGGGTAACAGCTAGTATATATATATATATATTATTATTATTATTATTATTATTTTATTCAGGTTTATAACTCCAAATAATTGCTTAACTTTAAGTGTTTTTTATTTAAATGTATTCTATAAGCGATTGTGAAAACTTTTACACGAACGTCGGCTTTAAAAATTTTCGACTTTAGGTTTTAAATGGATTTACGCGTTTTGAGGTCTCCGAAAGTCATTTTGAAGATTTTTAGAAAATGTGCATTTGTGTGGTTCTCTGTGTATGCATGTTACCAAATTTATGGGGCAGCTCTAGCTCAAATGCAAAGAATTTAATATAAATTTACATTTAGTTCCACTTTGATATAAATAAATGCCCATCAACTATTCCCCAAATGTATTCGACATCTTTACAATAATTCGTAAGTTTGTTAGACTTTGTAAATAATGTTTACGAAGTCTAACAAACTGGTTAAATTTACAGATATTGATTTTGTAATTTTCGATTTTATCACAGCTGAAAACACGCAAGAATGTCAGAAAAACCAATTCGAAAAATTTCTCTCAGACCTGAATTCTTTATATTTATAGTATGATAAACTGAAATCATTCATTACGCAAAATAAATATAAGGTCATAAATTCTTTCCAAATTCGCTGTGAAGTATAAAAAACGTATAAAATAACACGATATGCAGCACCGATAATTTCCACCTGAATCTCGTAATAAATTCTATTTTAGTATCCCTCTAAATAAAATTATAATAGTAATTATTTTATTTTTTTTATAGAAAATTCCTTTTTTTTTTTTTTTTTTTTTTTTTCTTTCTCTGTTCTCTTTCTCTTTCATTCACATTTGTTAGTTTTGCCACCTTCAGGCCAAGTATATATAAGAAAAAAAGTATTGGATTCGTGAAAATTTTTGACTTACAGTTTTCTATTTATTTACACGTTTTGGGATGTCCTGAACACGATTTGATGATTTTTACAAATTGTCTGTGTGTGTGTGTATAAAAAATTTTGTGGACGCTGTATATTACAATACAATGGACGGAATTTAAACAATCTTGATATTTTGCTGGACCTTGACCTAAATTGGAGCTGATTACATTTCAGAATCAATCGCTATACAGGTGGCGCTATTACCCCATTTTTTTTTTTTTTTTCACATTTTTAAGTGTGACACTATAGGACAAAATTTCGTAAATGTGCATAGTGAGTATTATTTTAAACTTTTCAGTGTAAAATTAAAATATACCTATTTATAATAGTAATAGTAAAAAAAAAAAAAGTATATGCAGTTGCATCTTACAGGTCATCAACCACAGATCTAGTTGTGTAAATTTTCGATATGAGTGTCTTTCAAAAGAAATCGTTGATAAATTTGAAATGAATGGTGTAACCATATATCTGTTAATTAAAAAAAAAAAAAAAAAATGTATCGTTTCCTACAAAAAAAAAAAAAAAAAAAAAAAAAAGGTATTTGCGGTAGCATCTTACAGGTCATAAATACTACATATGTGTGTGTAAATTTTCTATGTGAGCATCTTTCAAAAGAACTCGTCGATAAATTTGAAACGAGTGGTTGAACCATATATCTGATAATTTTTGACAAATTTATCATTTTCTTAAAAAAAAAAAAAAAAAATCAGTTGTTGAAACAAATATGACTTCTTTTCTTCATTTAGTGTCTGAGATGAAAATCGTCTGCCTTCATCATGAAAAGTAATTTTAATGAATAATTTGTACTGCATGAATATATATAGGAAAATATAAAAGAAGGTTTTGGGAGAATTACAACATACCAGTTCCCTTTAAAAACGTACATTAATGTAATCAGGTTTCTGCAGTACATAATGTAACACATGAAAATATAAAATGTACAAAGATATTTAAAAAAAGAAAAAAAAAAAAAAAAAAAAAAAAAAAAAACACCTCATTCATTGTGATGCATCGGAATTATTTTCCAAATTTCTGTATACAATATGTAATATAAGTAATAGGAAACAATAAACATTCTATGCTAAACGTAAAAATAATATATGAACTCCAAGTATACTAAAAATATTTATGAAAATGAGCACATATATAGAAAGATAAATAAACTGAATTCAAAAACCCCTTTCAAAATGCTTGGAAAGTGTTTAAAAATATCAGTTATACTTTTTTTTCTTCTTAATCTTAATTGTATTTAACCATAAATATTTTTCCTAATATTTTGGAGAACGATTGGCATTACTTACATTTTTGTATCATGGTTTTAGTATTTATGAAGGGGTAGGTTTCTGAAATTTATTTAAAATCGTTATTCCGGAATACATCGGAATACTGTGCAAAAATGACAATATATTTGTTAAAAAAACTGTTACTTGATTTTGAAAATGTTACATATAAATTTTACAAATGAAACAGATTATATATATATATAAGGAAGATATTTAGAAAAAAAAAAAAAAAAAAGACTACTTACAGAGTCAGCGGATAAAGTCTGATGTAATTTAAATTAAATTTCTTTCACCGTTCGTTTGACATTTTGTTCTGTTGTCATAGCTGCTATGTTTCCCTTCTACCCAAGGCAAGTATAAACTAAATCGCACACTCATAGCGACGCAGTAAACAATTTGTATTGATTCCTGATAACAATATAGATCACGTCTCTTAAAAAAAAAAAAAAAAAAAAAAAAAAGTAAATCAGTATTAAATACTCTGAGGCACACGTTTACAAAACAGAATTTACCAATGCTTAGTAAAAGATGCAATGCAATTTATTGTGAATACTTAAAACCATAAAATTAAATTTTAATTTGTTTGTTTATTTATTTGATTAACACTTTCAGTTATGACGACACCGGTTCCTGCCTTTGTCCGTGGTTCCTGACTGTCTGTCCGTCTGTTTGTTATCGCAACAACTCCCACAAATATTTATAGAATACCTTGATACATATATAGGCTATTCAGTTCTCTGTGGCATAGTTCTTATTGAAGATGACGTAAATATCCAGGGCCCGATTAAGCTTTGAAGCTAGGGGAAGCTCAGTATCATTCCGGGGCCCCCTGTGATTTCGGAAAATCTTGTTTTCCTATTACATATTGTAATATGAAAATGCTATAAAAAAAAAAAGTTTTGTGTGTTTATCTATATATATAAAAATGAATGTTTGTCTGTATGTTATTTATACAATCGTAAACGGCTTGACCGATTTCGATCATTCTTTTTTTGTTTTTTTCCTTATAGGTCAGGGATGGTTTAGGAAGAAAAAAAAAATTGAAAAAATCTTTAAAATTAATTAAAATATGAAAATAATAAACTTATTGACTTATATTGACTTAATATAAGCCATTTAAATTTTTAATTGTTGCCAAAAAAAGGTTTACGAGATATATTTATTTATTGTTTTCAGCATAAAATGAAATATGCTTTCATGCGAAAAATAAGAAATTACTAAATGTTAAATTGGTCGATGAGAAAATGACACATTATAATTTTAAAATAAAATAGTAATATTACAAATCTAACATATTTCTTCTGAATTTTATTTCACAGCATTTTTTTTATATACCTCAACTTCAGTTTTTTTTTTTTTTTTTTTTAGTATGGCGGATGAAACACGCTTGGCATAAAAGTTAATTCAGCATTATGGTAAAGGTATTTTCTTATTGATAATTCTTGACAATTTTTTATAATTTTGATGCTGAAGTAGATCGGACATTTTTCGCCAAGGAAAAGATAGAAAGAAATACGCAAGCGAAGTGATGACGTCACTGGCCGTTCGTGGATGCAAGAAAAATATTTCCTATGTTAAACGCCCATTGGATTTTTTGTAAAAAATTATTAAAAATCGAGGAAAAATATTTCCCGATTTTAATCCGCATATTTACGTATAGATATGTATTAGTTATCATGTCCATGCATTAGATTAAGTTATTTTTGTTGTAAAATTGACAAAATTTGAATTTTTAATTTCAAAACTCTAGAAAAAAAAAATGGCAAACTTCCATATTCGACTGAAAACACAAACATTTAATTTCAAAGGATGGTATTAACACAATAAATATCCAACTAATATACTGATTAAAAGGGAAATGATAAATATTCTATCATAATTTGAAGTCAAATTTGTTTTCAAATGTCTAAATAAAGTATCTGATATAAGATACTAATATGTTGTAGCGGAATAGATTTGATATCGGTCATCCTTGGTAGAAAAATAAAATATCGCCAAATTATTTGGCGAACATAATTTAATTCCTTTCAAAAATCATGGTTAATTTAACAACTTATTTTAAGACAGTAATGAATAATATGAAACAATATTTCGTACAATGCATATTACGAAAATATACATCTGGCATGTATATTTTCGTATTACGTTTTTGATCACCAAATACAATAAGCGCCAAGAACGACAGAGTTTTGAAATTTAAAATTAAAATTTTGTCAATTTGACAGCAAAATAACTCAATTTAACACATGCACATGATAACTAATACATATGTGTACCCAAATATGGGGATTAAAATCGGGAAATAATTTTCTTCGATTTTTAATCATTTTTTACAAAAAATCCAATGGGCGATTGACATAGGAAATCATTTTCTTGCATCCACGGACGGTCAGTTACGTCACACTTCGCTTGCGTATAGGAACAATAATCGCATAAATTATATTTTGGTCTAAAACGGCAACAAAAATTTAAAAGTCGCCAAGGGCATTAAGGCTGTACCATGATCAAGTTTACATACTAATTTATTTATTTTTCTATATACCAACTACTATTAACTAAGCATGAAGTATATATAACCACAAAATAATAATTGTCTCATGCGATAGAAGCTGCCGATCATAGCATATTGTAATATTATATGTGGCTTGAAATTGCTGTCATTCTATGGTTGATTGATTAAATCAAATAAATATAGGAAATAACTTGAGAGCAAATATTATGTACATCACATATAATGTTGTTCATATGTAACTGGGATTCAGATATAAACGAGCTACTTCAAATTTTTCGATACTGTCCGTATCGAAACTGTTATGTATGATAAGCAACCAAATGGAAGCCCATGGGTAAGCCATTGTCGCAGGCAATAGGGACAGGCACCGGAGATTGCACGGACGAACAAGGCGCTGCCTAAGGCAGCGGGAACCCAAAGAAAGCTTTTAACCGATTTCAGTTTTTTTTTTTTTTTTTTCATAAAGCATATAGAAAAGAGTTTGCCAGCGAAGCGGGCAAAGCCGTCCAAAATTGTTTAAGAACTAAAATATTATTCAACAATTCGCCGGGAAATGGAAAAAAAAAAAAAAATCATTTATTTGTAAAAAAAAAAAAAAAAAAAAAAATAAAAAATAAAAATTTGAAAGTCATAAATATTATATGAATTTCACCACATAGTTAAAATTTTAATTAACCAGTCACCAAATTATTATTAGAAACAGATTAATATTGTGCAATAGTGAACTAAAATCATACAAAGAAAGGTTTCGAAATAAAATTCATAATTGACGACCCAGTTTTTATACTTCCACAACGCAGTACTGTTTTAGTACAGAATCCCTATGGACGAATTTTAAATTTTTATCGCCATGTTGGCGATAACTTTTTATTTATTTATTTTGGCATTTTATTTTGGCTTTCAGTGAGTTACAAATTTTTTTGAGTGTACTTTATCAGACTCTGTTTTGCACAGCACCACAATGATAAGGTTTCATTTCATTACACATTATGATCAAACCCTCAGTTCCCACACATACACATCAAAATTTCCACGTGAACGAAGTCACGGGTAACAGCTAGTGTTTATATATATATATATTCAATCATATATACGGGTGGTTTCTGCCCACAACTTTAAAATCGTATAACTTATTAATTAAGAACATTCAAATTTTTGACGTTAAATAATAGAAATTTCCCAAAATGTGGGTATTTTACCTTGCTTTAGGTGAACTTTCTCAGAAAAAATCAATCTCAGTCTGAAATCTAAAATAGAAAATTCCAGACCCTGTTTTTAGTCATTTTGGGGGTCCCTGTTAACTTTTTGAGGGGAAGCTTGTTCTTCCCGAGCCTTTTGGGTAATCAGGCCCTGTAAATATCACCAATAGTCTGTGTAGAGAAACACCTAAAAGAATTCCAATATATTGATTCTATGAGATGTGTTTCTGTGAAAAATATTTAAATAACTTTGTTCTGCAGAAAAGATAATGAAAGCGATACTTATTATTCATATGCACTGAAGTATGTTTTCTGTAGAATATAGCATATTTATCATCAAGGTTTAGAAGACCACACAAAAATATTCAAACACATTGGGGTTATAATTAAAACTTGCTAGATGCCAGATTTTTTTTCTCTCTCTCTGTTAAGCGTTTTAGCATTATTAAGTGTGATAAAGCTTTCGGTTATTCTAAATGTCTGTCTATCAACACTGTAATTTTACAAATATCCGTAGAATTCCTCGAAACTGATATACGTTATACGAGTTCTCTATGGCATAATCCCTGTTGAAATTGGTGTAAATAGCACCACAACTTTGAATATGGGAACACCTACTACAATTATTTCTATGTATATAGAATTCTACAAGAGGTATTTCTGTAAAACAATTTTAATACTTTTATACTAATACATAAGGAAATTGACATTTATTACTCATATGAATAAAATCATGTTTTCTGTGGAATGTTTTTGATTAGCATATGGTTTACTGGCAACACAAAAGTATTCAGATACATTAAGGGCTAGAACTGGAAAATACTAAAATTGCATTTTTAGTTGCGTTGAGCATTTTTAGCTCTTTGCAACATTATTTACGAGTGACTAATTTTGGTTAATTTGTCTGTCTGTCCATCTGTCAAACTTTCCGCGCACTCATTTTCAATATATATATAAATGCCTTCAAAGTAACGTATTTTTTTAGGCTTAACATGGCATGCTGTGCATTAAAAATAGTACAAATAGCGATAGCGCTACTCGTTTGTGTACAGGGAAAATATTTCAGATGCATTATGGTTAGTGAGAAGTACTTTTTAAAGCATATTTTGATTTTTTTCATTGTACACAACCTAACGAAATTAATATATAAACAATTCAGATACATAAAAACCCTTATTTAAATAGAATAAAATATTATTATCGTAATTTATTGATTTACTGGACACCATTGGTTTATAGGAGGAGTTTAAAGTTGTTCATACACACTATACGCTGTAAATGGAAATTTCTGAATGTAACATTTTAATGTTATGGGAGGGTTTTTTTTTTTTTTTACTCTATGGTAGTTAAGTACAAGGTCGAGTCCTGCATCGGATTGGTTACCGCGGGTTACCCGCTTTGCAGGTCGAGTTATCTTTAATGTTTGACCCTCGTGTAAAACCATGGGGCTACCCTCAAAATTTTTTTCTTCGAAAACTTTTTATGTTTCTTTTTCTATGAACGTATTCCTTTGAATGCAGGGATTGGAAGACATTCTTTTCCTTCATAGCAATTTAAAGCAACATGACTCATATAGCATTAGTTTAATTTGTAAAGGAGAAATGAATAAATATTAATATTTGGCAGTTAAAACACTGTATGAGAAAATTACTTACCTACCAGTGTTGCCTTCCTTATTTTATTTTCTTTTATATACAGTGAATTATTAAAACAGTGGATTTTTTAAATGTGGTTAAGCACATTTAAATGTGGTTAAAATGTGGTTTTTTAAATGTGGTTATAACACAAGATATTTGTTATATTATACACTGAAGTTTTGTTTATGATTGGACTAGTTACTTTTAATATCACTTTAATATCACTAGTTTTAATTTAATTATGTATTTGTAATATTTATGTAGTAACTAGCAGGCTTTGCCCGCTTCGCTGGTCACTATATTTAAAGGAAACTCTTTTCTATATAGTTTTCTGAAAAAAAAGAGAAAATAATAATACTGAAATCGCTGAAAAGTTCGCTTTGGGTTCCCGCTACCTTCGGCAGCGCCTTGTTCGTCCTCGCATTCTTAAATACCTGTCCCTATTGCCTGCGACAATGACTTACCCGTGGCCTTCCATTTAGGTGCTTATCATATATGACAATTTCGATACGGACAGTATCGAAAATTTTGAAGTAGCCCTTTATATTTGAATCCTAGTTATATATGAGCAACATTATACGTGATGTACATAATATTTGCTTTCAAGTTATTCTCTATATTTATTTGATTTAATCGATCAACCATAGAATGACAGCAATTTCAAGCCAAATATAATATTACAATATGCTATGATCGGCTACTTCTATAGCATGAGACAATTATTATTATTTTGTGGTTATATATACTTCATGCTTAGTTAATAGTAGTTGGTATATAGAAAAATAAATAAATTAATATGTAAACTTGATCATGGTACAGCCTTAATGCCCTTGGCGACTTTTAAATTTTTGTTGCCGTTTTAGACCAAAATATAATTTATGCGATTATTGTTCCTACGCAAGCGAAGTGTGACGTCACTGACCGTCCGTGGATGCAAGAAATGATTTCCTATGTTAATCGTCCATTGGATTTTTTGTAAAAAATGATTAAAAATCGAAGAAAATTATTTCCCGATTTTAATCCCCATATTTGGGTACATATATGTTTTAGTTATCATGTGCATGTGTTAGATTGAGTTATTTTGCTGTCAAATTGACAAAATTTTAATTTTAAATTTCAAAACTCTGTCGTTCTTGGCGCTTATTGCATTTGGTGATCAAAAACGTAATACGAAAATATACATGCCAGATGTATATTTTCGTAATATGCATTGTACGAAATATTGTTTCATATTATTCATGGAACAACTATAGTATTTCCCCTCAGCTAGATTTGGCGATTTTTCGTTGGCGATTATGGCTAAATCATAAATCTAAAAATCATAAATCATATAGCATAGATGATAAAATCGTAAGCTAAATTATAAATCATAAAATCATAAATCCAAAATAAATAGCATGCAGGCTGCCATATTATATCGCAAACAATCCAGAACGACATCGTTATCATTCAAGTCGGCGCCAAAGAAAAATCGCCAAATTCAGCTGAGGGGAAATGCTATAGTTGTACCTTATTCATTACTGTCGTAAAATAAGTTGTTAAAATAACCATGATTTTTGAAAGGAATTAAATTATGTTCGCCAAATAATTTGGCGATATTTTATTTTTCTACCAAGGATGACCGATATCAAATCTATTCCGCTACAACATATTAGTATCTTATATTAGATACTTTATTTAGACATTTGAAAACAAATTTGATTTCAAATTATGATAGAATATTTATCATTTCCCTTTCAATCAGTATATTAGTTGGATATTGCGTAAATATCATCCTTTGAAATGAAATGTTTGTGTTTTCAATCGAATATGGAAGTTTGGCATTTTTTTTTTCTAGAGTTTTGAAATTAAAAATTCAAATTTTGTCAAATTTACTACAAAAATAACTTAATCTAATGCATGGACATGATAACTAATACATATCTATACCTAAATACGGGGATTAAAATCAGGAAATATTTTTCCTCGATTTTTAATAATTTTTTACAAAAAATCCAATGGGCGTTTAACACAGGAAATATTTTTCTTGCATCCACGAACGGCCAGTGACGTCATCACTTCCCTTGCGTATTTCTTTCTATCTTTTCCTTGGCTAAAAATGTCCGATCTACTTCCGCATCAAAATTATAAAAAATTGTCAAGAATTATCAATAAGAAAATACCTTTAATATATTGCTGAATTAGCGTTTATGCCAAGCGTGTTTCATCCGCCATACTACAAAAAAAAAAAAATAATAATAATAATAAAAAATCTGAAGTTGAGGTATATAAAAAAA
This sequence comes from Salticus scenicus, assembly GCA_963930645.1. Taxonomy (NCBI): domain Eukaryota; kingdom Metazoa; phylum Arthropoda; class Arachnida; order Araneae; family Salticidae; genus Salticus; species Salticus scenicus. Next base: position 49,883,973 of record OZ005662.1, on the reverse strand, counting down.
TGCTGTGAAATAAAATTCAGAAGAAATATGTTAGATTTGTAATATTACTATTTTATTTTAAAATTATAAAGTGTCATTTTCTCATCGACCAATTTAACATATAGTAATTTCTTATTTTTCGCGTGAAAGCATATTTCATTTTATGCTGAAAACAATAAATAAATACATCTCGTAAACTTTTTTTGGCAACAAATAAAAATTTAAATGGCTTATATTAAGTCAATATAAGTCAATAAGTTTATTATTTTCATATTTTAATTAATTTTAAAGATTTTTTCAATTTTTTTTTTCCTAAACCATCCCTGACCTATAAGGAAAAAAACAAAAAAAGAATGATCGAAATCGGTCAAGCCGTTTACGATTTTATAAATAACATACAGACAAACATTCATTTTTATATATATAGATTAAGTCTCTGAAAGATTTGTTCAATAATATATCTGTATTTCGTGAAGTAAAATTTTAATTTAGCTTCTTATGAAATTTAAATTGGATTATCCTTTTTTGTGGGTCACAGTGCATGTTGCTAAGTTGAAAGTAAGGCATATAAACGAACTGGCGCATCAGACATTTTGTTGCCTTAGGGTTGCCACATGTACCCAGCGTGTTTTTCTGATAAACAAACGCGATAATTTTTTTTTTTATCGTCTTACGTTACTTTTAAGTAAATTCTTTAATTATATTTCAAAATTTTAGCTAAGTAAACTATGATATGGGAGTTTGTTAGGCGACAAACTGCTATAATCATTCAAGAAGAGAATATAAAGTGTTCAAAGACCTTCTATCGCTGTGTATTTGAGTTTTGGCGACATTTTGCATAAGAAACAGAAACTGCCCTAACAACATATTTTATCCCAGTACATCCGTAGGATATCCTCAAAATAAAAGGATATCCTGGGAATGTACTGTGAAAAAAAAAAAAAATGTGCTTTTAGGAATATTATTGTTGCTTATTGCTCTCATCTTGACCGGTCTCAAGATTTCTTGAAATCATTAGTGAAGCGATAAGGACGCCAAGCGGGAATGCTGTCCTCTTCCCAGGAAAAAAAATATGGCGGCGATGCGCCGGCCTATATATTTTATTTAAAGGGCTCCAGTTGAAAAGTCTTCCTGCGGGGTCGGGTGCGGGTCAAGTTTAGTCGACCCGCAGCGTCTTTCAGAAAAGATGCCCCAACTTTGAAACGACTTTATTGCAAAACAGCAGAAAGGTGAAAGAAGTGCTGTGTTGGACAGACAGGTCTGAAATTTGTTATACGCCGGTTTGGAGAATTGTTTTCTGGTCTGTTCTGGACCTTTTTTTACATTAATTTTTTGTAGAAAGCTTCGCCTTGTCATCATCGGACTTCGACATAATCAAGGGGTAAAAAAAAAAAAAAAAAAAAAAAAAAAACAAGTTGCTCCAAGGAATATGACATGATGTTCTTTAATTTCCTATATTAACTAATTCGATGAAACTCCTTTACGCGTGTCAGCAATGAAATAGACTGACGAATGAACTTTCTGTTCTTCTGAGTAGTATTTAAAGCTTCATGTGCTTGTGGAGCCACCTATTAGACAATCCTGGAACTATTTCTGCAAACCGATGTATAACAAATTCCACATCTGTCCGTCCATACAGCATATCATCACTGTTTCACACTTCTGTTTCTCAGTTGTATCATTTCAAAGTTGGGGAGTCCTTTCTGAGAAACCCATGTTTTAGGCGATATACATAGCCTCAACAAACACAAAATTTGTTTTACAATTTTTTTTTTTTTTTTAGGTAAAAAGATTTTGTGAGATTCCTTCTTTCAGATTAAAAACAAAATATGTTTTTGTAGCTTTGCTGTTTTTGGTCAATATACAGGACTATACAAAAGCTATCTTATGTGCAGTCGTTCTTTGAAAGCAAATGCATAAAAGATATATTTTAAAAATTTTCTTATGGAATAATTATAAAACAATTACAGAGGCTGTTCGCACATTTTTAGACGATTTTATTTCGCCGTAAGAAAAAAACGTCTGCATGGAAAATTTTATTTTCCATGCAGTTGTATTTTTTGAAGTTTTATTTATCGTATATTTAGAATTTTTGTTTACATGCAAAATGGCGCTTTTAAAAAGGCAATGTATATAAGGATACGTTTCCGCTCTTTCCGAATAGAACTCGCTGCAGAACTCTTTATGAAAGACATTTATCTAGAGAAAAATAGAAAAATGCCGTAGCAATAGATGAAGCTTGGGTCTATTTAAGTGATTGCAACAAAAAAAAAAAAAAAAAAAAAGATCAATTTATTATCATGAAAGAGGAGAAAAAAAATTTGCTACATGCTTCAAAGAATCAAAAGAGAGTTTTTCTAAAGGATTTATGACTGACGGTAGTTTTTCATACAAAGGCACGATAAAGGTAAAAAGTGTTGACAAAATTGTCAAAATCAACTCTAAATACTATAAAGAACATATTTTAACTCCAATTTTTAAATATGAAATTACAGATGTTTATCCACAATGCCATCAGTCCATTGAACTGCATCAAAACAAAGCAAGCAGCCATACATCACAATCCACAAATACTTTTCTAGAAAAATGGATTAAGAAATGGGTATTAAAACCATACCCTTCACTGATATTCCTGTTAAATCTCCTGATGTATCACTAATGGAATTTTATGCTTTTGAACTCTTAAAATCTGCCTTATCCAAACGCCAGCCTACAACGCTTTGTGGGCTTTGGAAAGCAGTTCAAGAGGTGTGGAACAAAATACCTCTTCCGATATTAAAAAAAAAAACCTTATTATCATGGAAATTACGATGTAGAATGATAATTAAAAACAAGGTTTATCAAACTGAACATTTAAAACACGAAATATGAGTGTAATTTTTTCGGTATACTCCATCAAAATCGTCTAAAAAAAGTGCGAACAGCCTCTGTATATGTTTTAGGATGCCATTACAGAGTTAAAATACATTTCTAAATTAAATGATGCAACGTGAAAGTGTTTGTAAACTATGCGAGCGCCATGATTTTTCTTTCTTGTTTTTAAATTTACTCCTTATTTATGATAGTATGCTTTCTGCAGAAATATTGTGGACAGTGATTTTAGACAGTGATATCAGTTGCTGCTCGAAATGTAGCACAACAATGTTGAAGATTTTTTAGATCTGTAACACTTAAAATATGTTCTAGTCTTATTTACATTTTCGGTGAATGCATGCAAAACTCCAAGAAAGATTTCAATACAAATTAATGAATTTCAAATAAATTATGCCGGTCATTTATCATTTTAAAATCTAAATTCAAAATATTTATACGTTTCCAGAATACTTATGAGAAGCAGATTTCATTTTAATATAGACAGATCTGCCAACCTAATCCGGTAAATTGTTAACGCCTATTGAAAAACGCCCCTTTTTCTACACCACTTAATTTTTAGAGCAATTCTCTTCAAATGTATCTATGATGAATTAAGTAGAAAAATACTCTAAAAATTAAGTGGTGTAGAAAAAATGGCGGTACTAACAATTTGCCGGATTAGGTTGGCAGCTCTGTATAGACCTTAAGTCGCAGGAATAACCAATGCAAGATTTAAGTACTTTATTTACAAAAATAGTTAAAGGAATTTTGAAATAGAACTAAAAATGGTTTTCGGAAATATATTTCAAGCCATAAGTCTTCTAATCTATACATATAATAAAATAAGATGTTTGTGTGTGTGTCATTGTGTATGGTTTCCAGAGCTTTTTAAGAAAACGGCTGATGGCTGAGCTACAAAAATTTGCATGGTGGTTCTTAATGACCTCTCCTGATGCACCTCGAAGCCCGATTTTCGAATTTTGTTTTAGTTTTCTTTTAATTAATTAAAATGTTAAAATAAAAACCTTCTAATTACTGATAAATTGGCCATTTAATTTTAATCCTTAATTTAATTGTTGGCAAAAAAAATTATCATTATTTTTTGGACAGAAAAAAAAAAGTGAACAATAAAATATACATTTATTTAAAATATTTAATTTTATTCCTTAAATTAATTGTTGCCAAAAAAATTATCATTATTTTTTCGACAGAAAAAAAAAAAAAAAAAACGTGAACAATAAAAATTACATTTATTTAAAATGAGGAAAGTAAATTAAAAAAACTAGAAATATCAGTCGTATCGTTACAAATAAGATACCAAATGAAAGATGCAATTTTTGTGAATCCAACGGATTAAACAGCTTATCGATCGGACAATTAGATTTTTTAAAATTAACTAATGTATGTATTTTAGGTGGCAAGAGAAGAAGATTGTATGGAAACCGTTTGGAAAATTTTTTTAAATGTGCTACTGATTAGGTCACATGTTTTTTTTTTAAGTGGGATTAAAAATTGCAGTTTTGAATTTTTTTAAATTTTCTTTCACAAGCACAAACATATAGTATACAGCCTGTACAACACTAGACCAAATTGAAGTTCAAATTTCATGAATATTTAAATAAATAAATGAAAATAAAAATATGTTTAATGGGAAATATATATAACCATTAAAAGTTTAGTTGTCTAAAATATGGCAGAAATAGCGCTCATAGCATATTGTTACAAGGTAGTAAGTCTTATTTTTACAAGGGATTAAATCTAAAATGGTGACAAAAATTCAAAAGTCGCCAAAGAGAGCTATATTAAGGCGGTACTATGATCATGCTTACAAACCATGAATTATATATAACCACAAATATCAATTGTCTCATGCAACAGACGTAGCCGGTCATAGCATATTATAATATTTAGCGTGAAATTGTTATCATTTTTATGGTTGATCGGGGATAAACAAAATAAACATAGGAAATAACGTAAAAGCAAATATTATGTGCACCACGTATAGTGTTGTTCATATGTAACTGGGATTCAAATATAAAGGGGATACTTCATTTTTTTTCGATACTATCTATTTCGAAACTGTTATCTAATAAGGACTTAATGGAAGCCTATTGGTAAACCATTGTCTCAGGTAATAGGGACAAGCGACCGAGTTTTAGCGGATGACCAAATCGCTACCGAAGGCAGCAGGGATCTGAAGCGAGCTTTTGAGCAATTTTAGTATTTTATTTTATTTTTATAAAGCTACATAGAAGAGTTTCCTTTAAATTTAGTGACCAGCGAAGCGGGCAAAGCCTGCTAGTATATAAATAATTTTAATTAATTGGAAGAAGGTCAGCCATTATCTTAAACTTAATTTCGTGTAATTAAATTCAAATAGCTCCATTAAATAAATTTTCAAATAAAGATTTTTTTTTTTTTTTTTAATTTAAATTTCAGGTATAAGTTCAAAGTTTTAATATGAATTTGCTTTCTTTTAATATAATAGCTTCATTTATATTAATGAAAATTAATGCTATCTATATATCTATATACATATAATTTTTTGATTAAAAGATATATAATATAAAGAAACGAAAAAGGAAAGCCTGACTGATTAATTAAATTTAAAAAGCACATACACTCACACTTTCTGTGTTGCACCTGCTTTCGGAAAAAGGCGGTTCCAGAAGCTACCCTCAAACCAAAGTGGTCGCAAAGGGGATTATTTTAACCCCGGACGCAAAAGCGACGACACCATTTAAATAATTTTTGTTATAAGGATCGAAATTATTTATATTTATACTACCTTTTCAGTCACATCTATTTCTTTATGATGTCATGTAAGTAGAGTTCACAGTTTTTTCAGTGCTGCTGTAGCCCAGTCGGTAAAGCGCCGGCCTCGTAATTGAAAGATTGCGGGTTCGGTACTTGAACCGGCCAAAGACCGTCGTGTACACTAATGGTGGCTGGTGTACGTAAAATCTGTCTTTCCCGCAATGTCCTCCATGTTCTCATCAAATATTATACCTCTGGGGGTCACCGAAGCGGGAGAGCCATCCCTTCCGTGGAGGATTTAAATTGTGATGGCATGTCTCCGGACCACCTCTAGAGGTGTGTCCGAGACCGTCGCCAATTGCCCATGTGCGCAGCACTAGTGCGACGTAAAACCTAACCAACCAACCACAGTTTTTTCATACCCCGAAAAAAAAAAATTATAACAAATAAATCCCCCCCCCCTTTTTTTTTTTTTTATTTTTTTTTTTTTTTTGAATAAAGCAAAATTGAACATTACTAATTTTTAACGAAAATTGAATAAAGCAAAAATTGAATCAAAAGAGGAGGGGGGGGGGGGGAATAACTATTACTCGTACTTAATAAAAATGATTAATTTTAATAACTGCGCTAAAAAATGTTCATTTGTAAAATAAAAGAATTAAAAAATGAAGTTATGCTTACAATTGACAGAAATGTAAATCACTAGAAACATTTTCTGATGACATGACATTATAAATAATACTTCAAATACTTGAATAATTTGAACCAAACTAATATAATTTCTATTAATTACTCTCTCTTACATTACCCATATATATGGCAGAGAAAGAGTTGTTTCGTAGTCAAGTTTTCTAAATTGAGTTTTTGTTACATTTACACGTTTTGAGGTTCCCTGAATCCGAAAATCAGGTTTTTAGAGATTGGTCTTCGGGTATGTCTGTTATCAGCATATCTCAAGAACAAATAGTAGCCGGAAATCCAAACTTAGTATTTTAAATTTGTATCATATAGCGATGCTACTCAAATCTTTTCGTTGAGATCAAGAAAATGGATCCTGTACAGGGACATACAAGATAATTCAAATGCATTATGTCTATGGGCGAATTTCTGGTAGATATACAGTTTAACCTTTTGTATCCCACCGGGATTTTAAAGTCCCATCAAAAAAATTCCTCAATATAGCCTAAATTTACTGCAGGATTTCATTGGAACTTCAAAGTCCCAACAGTTTAAGCTCTCCCTATAGTTAAGCTAAATTTAATATGAGATGTTTCTCATGCAGCAAAGAAATATAATAAAAAAGTTTCAAACTGCTTTTCCAAAAATAAACTAATTTGAAATATAAAGGGTGGAGTAAATTAACTGTTTGAAATATTTTTTATTTTATTTTTAATGTTTATAATTTGTATTTTAATTAATTACAATAGTTCTAACAACCACGTGACTTTCTTCTTAGCAACCGCACTTTGCTGAATTACAATGCTAATTTTTCCATGTCTTTGGAAGCGTAGTAGTCGGATTTTTTTATGCTTTTACAAATACATTTACAACACTGTGTTACAATAAATTTGTAACACTATTCCGCAATGATAAAATGGGTCAGTGGGGTCAACTGTCCCTCAGCAAACATGCTCGTGACGTCATCTGTTAGAACTCTATATGTATTTCTTCTAAAATTTTGATATTTTTATTTATTGAAAAGTTATAATTTTTAATGGCATCAGTGGTTATATTAAACATAAATAAACACCTGTCAGTTGCTTTGTTAGCTATATTAATTCCTCTGGTATTACTACTATTTAAGAAAATATTTATATGTATTACCTTTGAAATAAATTTATAACTAAATATAAGATTTATTGTCTTATGGAGGAAAAAAAATTGGGAATGAAAGGGTTAACATCTATAAGAGGCGCTAAGCAATAAGAAATGAAGATATATTTTTTATTTGCATAAAAATATGTTTCGTGTAGAAATACTGTATGAAAACATTCATCATTCGTTTACCGGGCTATTCAAAAGAACTAGAATATATTCCAACTATACTAGGAAACTGATATAAGTGATTTTTGTTTGTGCTGTGTATAATTATATAGGACTATGTTTATGTACACAGTGTGATGTGCATGATTTATAAAAGACGTAGAGTACGAAAAAAATGTTTTCGCGGAACTATTGGTACATAATTAAGCGAAAACACTCTCTTTAAAGTAATGTAATTGTTGGAAGCACTATATTATATTTTACCATTGTCCAGGAAAACTGTTCAGTGCTTAAATTAATTCCTCATAACCCATACGGTAAATACGTTTTACGTTAGATTTTCAGTACCTACTTTTTGTAAAATTACACATTCTGAGGTTCCCTGAATACTAAAGTCACGCTTATAACGGTTAATCTTTGAGTACGACTGTTATGAACGTAACGTATTAATATTATAGTTTTAAAAAATTAAAGAACACGCTTTTATAGAAATGTGAACTAAAAAGCACAAAATATCTATCTTAGTATTAAAATGCAGGGTAAGAGAAAATCGTGTGAGTGACACACCATAATATTTACATACATTTAAATCTTTAATTAAACTAACTTAGAATTAAACAAAAACCATTTTTAAAAAATCCCCCCTGACTGGGATCGAACGCTAGACCTTTAGGTGCGTTGCGCGGAGCTATACCTCAACGCCACATCGTTCACGCAGGGAAAGTCTTTTTTTTTTTACAATACAGATTTTTTGTTTGCTCCCAGAGCGGTTACAAACATGCAAACATACATACATACAGGTGAAGCTAATAAAAGCGTGTTAAAAATACAGTATCGGACAAAAAATGCATCATCTGTGAAAAAATATTAAAATATCCAAAAGTTGCACTTTATAATTATGCTTCATGTAAGGGTGATGCTATTTTATAGGTTTTACAAAAATGTGAAGATATCAGGTTACTATAACTAAATTTGAGTAAAAAAAAAAAAAAAAAGTTTAATTACCAAATTACTCCGAGAAAGTCATGAAATCGAAAAATTTAATATTTAAGGTGGACAATAAATTTTACATAAATAAAATTTAATAGTATGCGCCTATTAATCTTATTTCATGGAAAAAAAGATATTTCAGTACTTCAAAAGGGCCCTCACGAGCTTTGATAACAGCCTTAATGAGGTCAGGCAGGGAAGAAATCAACTTCTCAATGTACTCTTAAGGGCACTGTCCCGAAAGAGTTTAGAAATGAAACGCTAGTATAAAACCTATGTAAAATGTTTAGAGAGATTTTTCATTCGCATTTTAATATTTTTGAATTTTGTTTTTTGCACATGATATTTGAGATCAAATCACAAGCCGCCTTTTTATTAAATTTTCGATTTCTCTTATTGTTTGATTGTGATTTTAACAGCAATTTTGGAACTTTGGAAAACTAGGGTATTGTTCTATTTACAACTTTATAATAATAAACCCGTGAAATATCCTTAAAAATTAAATTTTAATCGGTAGACCTTAAAGTTCGAAGTTTTCAAATACTTTTTTTCCATAATTTTTACTAATTTCGTAAATTAAAAATACTTCTAGAGATATTGCGAATTTTTGTGAAAATACTGAAAAATTCTTAAAATCTCCGCCTCCCATCGGTTCCTCCTTATCTGCGTGATTGATTAGACAGTCCCCACTCTTTTTCATTCCTCTACCCCAGTAATAAAGCAGGTGGTTGTAGTGTGAGAGGGGGTGTTTAACAGAAAGGAAAGGAAAGCAAAGATTGTTATTTCCTCACAAGTGCACTTTTAGAGTCAAAACATTTCGTTCCTAAATTTCTTCATTTGAGTAGTAGTTTTTAATTTAAGTTACATAATTTTTAACAATATTAATATAATTCCTCCCCTTGCCTTTTCGGACTAAGAAACATACAATTTAAGATTTAAAAGAAAAAAAAAAAAACTGTATATTTATGAAAATATAAAGACTTTATTTTTTTAATTAATTAATTAATTAATTTTTTATTTTATTTATTTATTTTTTGCGGGAGGTTGAAAAGAACAATCGCAGGCTAAAAAGAAAAGCTAACCGAAAAATATTAAATTTTATATACTGGAAATTTAAAAAAAGAAAAAGTAAAAGTTTTGGTATCGTTATTAGAATGAAGGCGATTGACTGCACTAGGGTCCTAGGCCTGAGGGGAGGGGCCCTCTGTGTGCAATGGGGGGGGGACTTTCTAAGGGCTTACCTCGCATTTATTCGTCTTTCGGAAAAAAACCACGGAAAACTCAGAACGGCTAGACTGACGAGTGCACCTGGGATCGAACCCGGCACTTCACGTCTACCAGCTTCGAGGACAGAATCTCTCAGCCGCTGGTAGGCCGAAAAAAGGAAGGAGATTCTTTATTTAGATGAGTATTTTTTTATTATATGTTCTTTCCAGGAAGTAAAGGAATAGCCAAACGACGAAAAAATAAAAGTAAAAAATTCCCACTTTGACTCACGGACATTCAATTTGACATTTCACTGGAAAAGTAAAGTTTGAAAAATTCTTTTTAAATTCAAGGGAAGATGCCATATTGGTGGAGGGTAGACGGGCAGGGAAATACAAAATACATTTTATAGCGATTATTCGTTACCTTGCCTTTTCAGACTAAGGTACACAATTTAGAATTTTGCTATTGGGGGATTAAAAATAAATAAATAAATAAATAAAGCTGTATATTTTCGGATATTCGTATGAAAAGAATAATAGTAGGCTAAAAAAAGTAACCAAAAAATATTAAATTTTAAATGCTTGAAATTTAAAAAGATTAAAAGAAAAAAAAAAAAAGAAGAAGAAGAAGAAGAAGAAGAACAAAGGTGCTTTGTCTTTTTACTTTCTTCTGTACTCAATAGAAGAAAGTTTTGGATTTGTAAAAATTTTCTATTTTCTTTTGATAGATTTACATGTTTTGAAAGATCCAGAACGCGATTTATCTATTTTTAGGAAACGTCTGTCTGTGTGTGTGAGATAAAAATTTCATTCCAATTATATCCCAGGAACTACTGCTCAGATTTACCAATAAATTTATATGTAGTTCAATCTTGACATAAACTGAAGCCTATAAATTTTTGTGCTAATCGCTCAACAGGTGGCACTTTTACACAGCAATTTTCACAATATCAGGGAATGCTATATCTCATGAACTACTGCGTAAAATTTGATATAAGTGCATATGTCGATGCACTTTGACATGAGTTAATGCTTATTACATTTGGTGTCAATAGTTCAACAGGTGGGGCTACTATAAAGCTATTTCGGATATTTTAGGGAAAGCTTTATCTCAGGAACTAATGCACAGATTTACATATAAATGTATATGTAGATTCACCTTAACCTAACTTAATGTCTATCAACTTTTGATGCCAGTCCCTCAATAGGTGACACTGTTATACTACGATTTCCGCAGTTTACAGAAGGCTCTATCTCTGGTTCTGTTGCGTATAGTCGAACTAAATTTGATATGTAAAAAGGCAGAGATTTAAAATGCTGAGTCAATTTGGGTGCATATCGGCCGACAGGAGGCGCTGCTTTATTGAAAATGTCCCCGAGAACAGGATGTACGCTATCTGCACGGTGAAAATTTATCACGTTGGCCATTTCGTGTAATACGTCTCTAAGATGAAAAAAATCAGCATTCAAAATGTAAATAATAATAATAATAAATAATTTGTATTGCATAAATTTCTATAGGAAAATACAGAAGAAAGTTTTTTTGCTAGCCACAACATACTAGTTTTAAATGAGTGTTTTTCATTATCTGTCACTTTTCAAGACAGAAAATAAAAATAAAATTTCCAGCTTCGACTCACGAACACCCAATTTTGACATCTCACTGAAAGAGTAAAGTTTAAATAATTCTTTATAAACTGAAAGAAGAAGGCCATATACTGACGAAGGGGAGAGAGGGGGGGGGGGAGTGTGCTAGAGAAATAGAAAATACAATTTATAACTTCAACCTCTTCTCCACCTAGATAACTATGTCTCATATACTACAAGTAAAACCGCTTATGTATATTTTAAAAATATCCAACAAAAATAAACTTTCAGTTGGGGATCAACACTGATGACGTATCAAAAGAAAAGAATCTTTTTTTATTTTTTTTCTTCAGAGCATGCTACCAAGGTTGAAGAAAACATGAGACAGAGAGGAATTTCATTTGGGTAACATGTCTTTTTTATTTCCGGATGAATATTTCATTTCTTTCAAAACGTGTTACGTTTGTTATTTAATTAGAATACTAGTAAGAAAATTTTATTTACATTTTGTTTAATAATAATGCAAAAAAAAGTTATAAAATGGTACAAAAACAAATGTTAATAAATAAATAAATATATATATATATAATATATATATATATATATATATATATATATATATATTTTCTCATTCTTTATGGTTTTCTTGCTGCATTGATCGGGGCGTGAGATGATATAAATTGCTATGATTAGCAATATCGTTTTACGAAATCGTTGCAGCTTTCTCTGCTTTATGAAGTATGCGCCCCTTGAAAGTATGCTTCTAATTTTAAGCATTTATATCCAATTGATTATGTGGTTTATTATCTTTTTTCTCTTTTACTAGTTTAATGGTCCTTTTTTATTATCCTTCAGGTCCGCGTAAGTATTTTAAGTTCATATGGTAACTCATTGGTTCCTTATCTATATCGCAACTTTTTGTGTCATTCTTTCCTCTATGTTAAATTCAGTTCTATATTTTAGTGTGCTGTTATTGTTTTAGTTCTATTAATTGCTAAATTTTAAGATTAAATTTTATTACGTTATCTAATATTTATATATATATATATATTTATTTAAATGATTGCAGTGAGAAATTTAGAACAACTGGGGCAGCATCATTTCAAGCGCGGCGAGATCTATATGTATCTTTTATATATTTTACAATTTTTACAGAAATCGGTAAAGAACAAAATACTTCAAGTTTAATTGTTCAAATATAGCGCGAAATAGTTCAGAATAATTTTTCTCTGTGTGATTATATATATATATATATATAATAAGACAAATGATACTCGTATTCATACAGCAGAGAGCTAAAAAAATAACACTGGAGATAAATAAAATAAGACTAATATCTATTAGTATGTATATATAGGGGGGATTTTGAGAGGTACTCTTCCTTTCCATAAATGACCGGACACTTTTGATTTCAGGTGTTTTTTTTAATATCTCAAAAAGTTCTAGATAAACCATCTTGAAATTTCAGGAATGTGATGAACATGCTATACTCCACATATTTTAGTAAGTTTTTGCCGAAAGTGAAAGGAGGACCAGTAAAAAATTAAAGAAAAGTGAAACTGTTTGGGATCACCCTGTAAAAAGTAATGCTTGAAACCTGTGAAAACAAAAATCTGGTGTGAAACAACTACATGATTTCCCTTACCCACTATTACACGTATTATTTGGACATTTCTGAGATAATGTGATCAGAAGACATAGAATTGAGCTAATGAAATAGACAACAAAAAATTTTCCAGTAAGGGAAAGTTGATACACGTTTGCCGTAAACGCATGAAAACGTAACGACATAAAATAGAGTTTAGCCTCATAAAATAGCCTCATAAAAATTTATACAGATAATGAGAAAAATCTTCTTAATCACATGCTTCAGCCAAAACGCATTTAAAGCATTATTTTTTAAAGTGTGGTTGAAAATATTTTGTCTGTTGTTTAATTTTTTACTTGTCCCCTTTTCCTCTTCAGGACGCAACTTTTACTGATATACATGAGATATAACATGTTTTCTACACTACTAAAGTTTCAAGAAGACTAATAAAGAATTTTTTTTAGATTTTTGACAAAACGCCTGAATTCGAAAGTGTCCAAATACTTATTGGTAGATAGTGTATGTTTGCAAAGGTACCAATCGTATTCATATACTTCAGTTTTCTTTTGAAAAGTACTGCTTTCATTTTCCAGTGGTGTAATTGCTTATGGTGTAATTGCTGTGTAATTTTCTACAGTTTTTCTTTTTAGACACGATTTCTAATCAATCAATTCCTGTCCCCTCTTCCTCCTCATCTTACATGTTTATTTTATATTGAACTTCGTAAATATGTTATTTAATTATTTTATGTATTTGTTTATTACAGAGACTAGTCAAAAGTTTGAACATATGACTTTCTGTTTTTGAAAAACATTTGAAACCGTTACGGAATTTGAGTGTTAGATAAAAACATTTGTACATAAATACAGAAAATCTTTGTTCTAAAATTATGTACTTTCAACAATAATGTTTAGAGATGGAAATTTGATCTTCAAATTAAATACGTAGCATGTGTAAAACCCATTATGAAATTTCAAGCCTGGAAAATACCTAAAATCTTGCTCATTCATCTACCGACAATTTGCTTAATTTTTACTCTATTCAAATGAGATTTTGACAAAACGTGCTCAATATGTCTAGCTGTCAACCTGTGCAAAAAAAAGTTTTCTATTTTTCGCACATGCGTAATATAATATTTACTAAAATTGCTCATATCTCAACGAATATTACAAATGTTAATTTTATGTTTTAGAATTATGCATTTGTAATGTTTTGTCAGTTTTCTGCAAAGTTTGTAAAATTTTATGGGAATTTGTTCTAGTTACACGCAAAAAATTGTCAAAAAAAAAAAAAAAAAAAAAAAATAGTAATTAAAAAAAAAAAAAAAAAAAAAAAAAAAAAAAAACTATATCTGCCTGAATAATTGTGCAATTCACGCACCAAAACATCCGAATATTGTTACGTTACATGTGCAATTGTGCAATGTATTAAAGTTAGAAGTCATTTGTAGCTTTTTATGATGCAGAGTGATCCAAAGTATGTTCGCTTTTCTATAATTTGTGGTTGGTCCCCTAATTGCACCTTGGACTGAATCGAGAAAAAATGCGTTTTTAAATCTTCTTTGCATGTGTGAAATAATTCCAAGCCATTTTGTCTCGTATTTATTTATTTATTTTTTTGAAAAAATGTCCCCCCCCTCCCCCTCCAAAAAAAAAATATATATATATATATATATATCTAATAATCTGATTACCTTGTCTATATTAAAAATATATATAAATAATAAATATATATATTGTATAAAAATATATATCTAATAATCTGATTACCTTGTGTATATTAAAAAATTATATAAATATATAAATATATATATTGAATATTCTTTTGAATTAGGCCTATGTTGCGTATTGTATATTTCCTAAAATACTGAAAAATATTTCTATACAGCATAGTTTGGGCAAAATGGGTGAGTATTTATATAATACATGTAATATACTTTTTTTTTTTTTTTTTTTTTTTCCAAGTATATTGACCATCTTTTCCAATGTCATTATCAGAAATAATATTTTTAATACAATTCTAGTTCTGTACACTGACTCATTCGTGAGGTAATCTTTAGAAAGCGAAAATTTGCCCTATGCTGTCATGTTAATATATATATATATATTTTTTTTTTCTACCTTGTTTTGGATGCTGTGAATGTTTCGGGCCTTGGCACAAAGAGATATTTAGCTGTTGCTATCTTTGCGACAGAAAAAATTCACTTTGAATGTTTCGTATTCTACCAGGCCCTTGAAAAAGTTAGAATACAAATATGCTGTTATCTAAGTCCAATTTGTTTTGTTTCATTTTGCTTTAACTTTATTTCATTTTTTATTTGGGTAGACTTTGATATTGATGGTATTAACTGTTTGAATTACTAATAAAATTTAATAAATTTTATATTACTACTGAATGCTACGGTTATATATATATATATATAACCGTAGCATTCAGTAGTAATATAAAATTTATTAAATTTTATTAGTAATTCAAACAGTTAATACCATCAATATCATATATATATATATATATATTGAATTTTACAGTAATATTTATAAAACTCTAAATCACTCTTTATATAAAAAGACTACTAGAACTTCTAGGGGATCTTCTAGGTCGTCTTCCCAATATCTGGACATTTCATATATATTACAAAATCTCAAATCCTTAGAAAGTATTTTTCTTCAGTCTTATAATTGGAAAGTTATACGTAATTTTATTTTTGGAATTAAAAAGAAGTATCTTCTTAAATATTTTAAAGTATTCCATTCTCATTCTTTTGATTCACACTTCAGTGATGTATTCTTTGATATTTTACACTATAGGGCTGAGTGTTTTAATATTAAACTTGATTTAAAGTCTGGTCAAAAAATAAATAACTCTCTCATGGTGATAAATTTTTCTCATCTGGTTTTTAATAAACTTCATATTCACAATTTACTTAATGATCCATCCAATCCTTTTCCCATCAAAAACTTCATCATTCAAAAAACTTTTAAATACAATATTACTTTAGGTAGAAAAATATTTAACTACAATAAATTTGCTAAATTTCTTACTTCTAATGATCATCCTCCATGCTATTGTTCTGATTCCAAATATAAACCTTTTTTCAATACATCTCATGGTCATATTATTACTGGTGATATCAATATTGTGGAAAATCTTACTCTTAGATCTTTGATGAAGTATGGTACTAAATTTCGGATGCCCTCAAAATTCAAATTTATTGATATCATTACTCAATTTAATTTAGACTTGGATCTCTTTATATACAAAATTGCTATTGATTATAATAAACCAGTGGAATTTTTTAATGAGTGGAAATTTAAGTTATTGGAGAAATTTAAACTTGATTTAGTTTATAATATGCACCATCTTTCTAATATCAAGTACTATAATTTCAAAGAAATTCATTCAGCAATTTTAGACTTACAGTCTAAATTTATTATTACTTATGTTGACAAGGCGGCTAATAACTATGCAATTATTTGCAAAAAGTATTATAAACAACTTCTTTTTGATACTATGGATACTAGTAATATTTTTCTTAAGATTAATGACAGTATCGATATTAAAAATAGGCATATATTTAATTATTATTAGTTGATAAAAACTAAATGTAATAACTACAATTATCCTTATTTAGTTGTAATTCCAAAATTTCATAAAGATCCTATTAAATTTCGTACTGTTTCTGTTGCCTGCAATGCCTATACTTCTAATGCTAATATTATGTTATTGAATATCCTTAAAAAATTACATAGTTATATTGTTTCTAACAAGTGTAATTTTTTTCTAAAAAATAGTTTTCAACTCAAAAATAAAATTAAAAACCTTACTGATATTACTGGTATAAAAACTTTTGATTTCAATGATCTTTTTAATAATATTGATATTAAAGATATGTTTGATATTATAAATAAACTCTTTGTAGAAAATTTGCAGTATTTAAATCTAAATGTTAGCATAACTCCTTCAGCCTTTAAAACTCTGACTAGGTTTATCCTTTTCCATAACTATATTTTATTCAATAATTATTTATATAAACAACGTTTAGGATTGCCACAAGGTGGAATTGTTTCTAGCATATTAGCTGATCTATACTTATATTATTATGAGCGTGACATTGAGTGTACTAACTTTAAATTACTACGATACATTGATGATATAATTATATTATATTTGGATAAAAATCGCACCAAACTAGACTTACCTGTCAAATATCCTGAAAATCTGTCTCTAAGTAGTACTGATTTGGATTCTAGTGTCATTAATTTCTTGGATTTAAAAATTATTCTTAATTGTAATGGCCAATTAGAATTTGACTTGTACGATAAAAAGAAAGATTTCCCCTTTAAGGTAAATTTTTTCACTAACTTTAAAACATGCTTACATAAATCTGTATTTGTCAATATTCTTCTTAATTTTAATCTAAGGATCAAATATTTAGTGTCTGACAAACATCAAAAATTACAATTTCGATTCTTTAAAAATTTAGCATTAATTAATGGCTATCCCAAACACTTAATAAAAAAATTCTTTTAATTATTTATTTTTTTTTTATTTTTTTTTTTTCTCCGCATACATTTTATTCAAATTTAAATTTACGTCTAAATATTAGGTATTATTTTTTGGTTTTCAATCAAATACATTGATTATTTGAATCCTAAATTTATTTGATTGTATTTTTCCATTATTTTCATCTTATTACTCCAGATGGCAGCACTATTCATGATTCAATATTAGGAATCATCATCTGTTTATTTCAGGATTTGAATCCTTACCCTACATGAATTCCACTGTGAATCCTAAAAATTACTCTATGGTCCATGCTATTTTGAACTAATTAACTGTGAATCTAACTGCTAACTGATTGTTACATTTTTACATGTGCGACGTTTATTGCTTCAATTTCATTTTTGAAAGGTTAAAGTAATCTTATTCTTCTACAATTTTATGGGTTTTTTATTTTTTTTTAATCTTACATTTAAATGGTTATGGTTTTTCATATTTAGGTAAAGGTTTTATTATGATTATCGTTTTATTATGATCTTCGTTTTTCTGTTTTGACTATGTATATTTCTTTTTTGAGTTGTGTTCATATCAAATATTTTATTCAGTAAGATGAATTTTTGTATCTTTGTATTTTTATTTTAATCTTAATTTTATATGGTTATGGTTTGTCATATTAGGTTATAGTTTTATTTTTATCTTCTTCTTTAATGGATTGTCTATGGGTGTTTCGGGCCTGCGAACAAAGAAATTCTTAGCTTTTGCTTTCTTTGTTACAGAAAAACATCCATATTTTAGCATATTTGCATTCTACCAGGCCCTTGAAAACGTTAGAATGCAAATATTGCTTTTTTTCTAATTCCAATTTCCAATATTTATTTCGATTTTCTTTAATTATTCTTTGATTTGATATGGGTAGTCTCAGCTTGTGATCCGAGGAATTGTTTTGATACTGAAGTTGAGTCATCTTTAAATTTCATAAAAACATTTTTGCACTGATTATATTAATGTTTTTCAATATATATATATATATCATTTAACTTATGAAATTTTAAAGTAAAAATTTCAAAATCCATATAGTTCGTGCCATTATAATAAATAACATTTTAGAATTCATCTGACTTATTTGCGCTTGCTCGTTTTTTATACAATATTTATAAAACAAGATGAAATCTTAACTGATTTCATGATTCAAACTTTATCAATGCTTTGCTTTCCTGTAATTAAACAATAGTAAGCAGGGGTTTTTCAGAAATTTTAGAGCCCATTATATGCCAAATATTTTCGATAGGATTAAAGTCTGGACTACTGCCAGGCCAATCCAAAAACCTTAATAACTAGAACTTTTCATATAATCTTGCTCTTAAAAAAATTTGAATTTGACTATTTAATAAAAATATATATATATATATAAGACTATAAATAGAGGACATATATGTTCATAATGATGATTAATACAATCATTTGTAGTAGGATAAAGCGCAACATTGAATATCTAAAGCATTGCTGATTCGCATTTTGTTTTGAATATAGTTATTGATGTACCTATACGTTGAAAGTACTTTTTATGGCTGTCTGATTGTAAAAATCTTTTTAAAATTTAAAATATTGATTATAATGCGCCTATTAATCTTATTTCATGGAAAAAAAGATATTTCAGTACTTCAAAAGGGCCCTCACGAGCTTTGATAACAGCCTTAATGAGGTCAGGCTGGGAAGAAATCAACTTCTCAATGTAATCTTAACTGATTTCATGATTCAAACTTTATCAATGCTTTGCTTTCCTGTAATTAAACAATAGTAAGCAGGGGTTTTTCAGAAATTTTAGAGCCCATTATATGCCAAATATTTTCGATAGGATTAAAGTCTGGACTACTGCCAGGCCAATCCAAAAACCTTAATAACTAGAACTTTTCATATAATCTTGCTCTTGAAAAAATTTGAATTTGACTATTTAATAAAAAATATATATATATATATAAGACTATAATAAATAGAGGACATATATGTTCATAATGATGATTAATACAATCATTTGTAGTAGGATAAAGCGCAACATTGAATATCTAAAGCATTGCTGATTCGCATTTTGTTTTGAATATAGTTATTGATGTACCTATACGTTGAAAGTACTTTTTATGGCTGTCTGATTGTAAAAATCTTTTTTAAATTTAAAATTGATTATAATGCATTTGCTGTGATATGAGTCTTTTTATATAAAAATAAACAAATTTTTAAACTTATTTTATGCACATAAATGTTTTTTAACTCTGTCTGTGTACCCCTCTGTCAGCATGAAATAATGAATTTCGGTTTATATGTTAGTTTTCCACGTGAGCACTATTTTTGTCAATTTATATTCGTTTATCTGGCTGTATAAAACCTCTTAAAATTACGATTAATTATGATACTAAAAAGTTTTTGCATAGAAATGCATCCTTTTTTTTTTATTATTATTCATTTATTTATTTTTAATTTTCTTCGAATTAGGCTGGACTTGGATTTTGTCTGGAACGGACAATACATTAAAAAAAAGTAAATGGGACAGGCCTGTCCCGGGCCGAAACTTTAATTTTTATATTGGGCTGGGCTGTGTAAGGAAATAGTTTGCACGGCCTAAGCTTTAAAATTTCGCACCGTGCAGACCTCTAAAAAAGTGTGCAAATGCACCTCCCTGTCTACGCCCTTAACAA
This sequence comes from Salticus scenicus, assembly GCA_963930645.1. Taxonomy (NCBI): domain Eukaryota; kingdom Metazoa; phylum Arthropoda; class Arachnida; order Araneae; family Salticidae; genus Salticus; species Salticus scenicus. The sequence continues at coordinate 49,863,838 of OZ005662.1, read as the reverse complement.
AATACAAACTATTCAGTTTAGTGGGCAAAATATCTTGTTTGTTTCATTTTTCAGAATTCTGGTGTCCTCAATTAAAGAGACAGCATCAGTTTCTGTTGTGATATGGCGCTATCTTAACACAAATTTCATCGATATCAATTAATCACTTTCTACCAAAAGTATGGAAAAGTTTTACAAAACCAGGAAAGCCAAGCTGCGTTCATCAAGATAATTACCGTATGATCTATGTGAATGGGAAGAATATAAAAAGAAAAAAGAAACTTCTAAAAATAATATGGTTTTATTTCTGAAATTTTAGTTGAGACTGAGGATGGAGGAAAGGGCGGACGGCACACGACTTTATTTACAGATTCCTGCTAGGAATTAAAAAATAAAATAAAAAAGAGTTGTTTTTATCTAAAGTCTAGTTAATCATATGCTAGGGCAGGCAAAATTTTCTCCAGGTTGGGCAATGCCCGTACTGGCCCCCATCTAGCTACGGGCCTGCACTTGCATAAGAGGAGCTACAACTTATTTAACAGACGATGGATTATTAATATTTTGCATTCTTATTGCAGTATTTTGTGTCTATTGTAGTCTACAACTTTTTCGTAAAAGGAAGTTGGGTAGGTTTGAAAAACCTTTTTCAAACCGTGAATCACGGTTTTAAAAAATGAATCAATTTTTGTTGAAAAAATCTGTATATCTCCTTGAATATACGTGCTATTCATATACAAATGAATATACATATTTAAAAAAAGCCTCATAATAACACACTATTGTGGTAACGATTCAATCATTAATTTTTAGAGGGTGAATTAAAAAATGATCCATTAAACTTCTATAAACATGTTACAGTTATCTATTAACACGACAAATATCACTCTTCTTCAGATCTATTAGATATCTGTTGAATCCCCAAATATCCAATAATTGGATTTGTTGCATCTAATAAATATTGAATGAAAATATCTAAATCTTGTTTTAATCTAACGTGTTAAATATCTTAGACATCGAAAAGGGCACGTCTAAATTCCATCTACATTTAAACACCTAAGGGATATCTATAATTAGTACAGGATATACCCAGGACTTTTAATGGACATTCTTTAGATATTTTGTACCTTTTACGGATCATCGGATGCAATTTAGATGTCTAATCGATATAAGTGGCTGTGTGGGTTTTATTCTTCTTCGCTTGTTGCTAATTTTCTTTGTACTTTCGGAACAAACTTTCGCTGAAATACTCGTTCATCACAACTTTGACAGCCCAAAAGCGAAAAGTAAGAATCAAATCTCTTCGAAATGTGTAAGAATTAATATTTAGACTTACTTAAGGGGATTTGCCGCTACTGAAAGTTCATATAAAAGCTTATGTTTCCATTTTATATTTATAAATTGAACTGTATTAGGTATGTTCAATGAAATATATATTCGTAATGAAATATATAAAATAATAATAGTAATAAATGAGTATTTATTTAAGAATTAAAAAAAATGATGTTCCTTGAAAAAAAAAAAAAAAAGATGTAAATAAGATAAAGTTTGATGTTATTCATGTATAAACACAGTGCATGCATGCCTTATGACAGTTTTTGCAGACTCTATCTCTATCTCCATGCTTCAAAATAATTGCTCACAATAAATTCAATTGGCAACCAAGCAGAATAAATTTTTATTAAAATATTTCGGTTATTTATTCAAGATTTTCAATTACCCTAAATGCAGTTTTTTTTTAAGCATAACAAAACTTGACAGCATACATAAAAACCACAGCAATTATTTTAGAAAAATAAACATTGGAATTTAACATAATGGCTAGTGGCGTGTTCTGAAAATTTCTAAAAAGGAGGAATTAGAGCAAATTTTTAATTATCTTTCAATATTTACATATAGGTCGTGAATGCGTGTATATTTATCTTTCTTGCCAGTTTAAATATGTGTAGTGTATGGCACATAGTACGCTAGGTCTGCATTGAGGATGAAAAAAAAAAAAAAAAGACATGACGGAAACCCATCAATGTGCCGGCTTTTATTAATATATTGCTATGTCTTTAACCTTAATGATATTATGTATATAAACCCTTAGCAAATGGAATAATGTAAAGAGAAAAACTTCATAAATTTTCGAAAAAGATCATATTCGAGTTCTGTTCATTTGGTACTGGTGGATCAGTATTGCCTGCTTCCAGGGACTTTTTTATTCAATAACTACCATTGATTTTGAAGTTTGATATATATCATAGCAGATTAGGCATATATACAAATAGATAAATATTACAATAAAAAATGAGTGAAAGACATTAAATAAAGAAAAAAAAAACATTCTACAATTTGGCAACACTGTGATGGATGCATATATTCTAGAAAGATAAATTTCATTTATATTGTTAAACATAGATTATTTTCTATTCCATAAGCTAAAGTTCTACATGATATTCGTCTACACATTTTTTTTGCTTAAAAGTGCTTGTGAGATTTATAGAACTTCATCACTTTTTTATAATTTTTTTGGGAAAAGCGAAGCAATGAATTTTTAATAAGTACAAAACTTTGAATAATCATCATAAAATGTAAGAACTCGAAACAATTGTTTTAGGTCGAAAGAAAATACAACCCTTCGTCGGCCGAACAAAGTAGGCACAAGTGCTGGAAAATTGCAAGTTCTTACATTTTATGGTATTTATTCAAAATTTTGTACTTATTGCTTTTAAATGCTTTTGGTGCATTTTTATAATTTTTTTTTTTTTTTTTTTTTTCAATGAATTTTTACTGTTCTGGTAATCAATGCTTGATAATAATATTTTTTCCCATAAATATTCTATTTCCAGCAGTATAATACTTTATAAATTTGAAGCAGTATATCATCTTTAAAATTGACTTCAATTATTTTTTTACTCCCATTACTCGACTACGTAGGTAATGGAAGTATTGTATTTGGTCAAAAATTCGATATCGAGATTTCACCTGATTTACATGATTTAAGGACTGCTGAGTCTAAAAAAGTGGTTTTTGGCAATCTGTCAGTGTGCACGTGTGTGTATGTGTATGTATGTGCAGAATCTTCCGACTATTATATCTCTGAAACTAATAAAGATAGAACTACAAAACCTCAGAATTGAAACAGGTCTGGTGTACGCATGAATTTTCCAAATTTTGGTGAAAATCGGAAAACCAGAAGTCCATATCTCAAAAACGGCTCTAACAATTTTTTACAAAGTTACTATATAAACACTCAGTTAGATGTCCTTTTGGATGATATAGTTGGTTAGTTAAATAAAATTGATATGCGTCCTGTATATATATCTCAATTTCAGGTCTCGCAAGCTCGTTCTTCCAAAAACGGTTTAACGGATTTTTTTTAAACCCGCTATATTAATCACCTTTTAGATATCCTTTTGCATGTAATTGTTGTTTACCAGTCAACAATTGAGTATGACAAGTTTTAGTAAAAGTCGGTAATTCAAAAACAGCTCTAATGATTTTCTTGAAAATTGTTACATAAACCATTTTACATATCCTTTCTCATGTATTACGTGGTCATTAAAATAAAATTAACAATCATTTTGATTAGCTAAATCAGTTTTGATCTCAGAAATTGGTGCTTCAAAAAATAACCAATTTTTATTTATTTTTTTTAACTCTATATGTTAAGTTCTGTTTTATATGTCTTTACACGTGTATCAGCGTTTAGGCGTCTACTTTCTTAGGCCAATTTTATGTCTTCTGATCACATTACCTTCTAAAAATGCATGTAATATATGTAATAGTGGGTACTGGAATTTGTGGGGTTGTTTCACACCAGATTTTTTCCCCCTTGTATCATAATGTATAAGAAATAGTTTGCGTCCCCCTGTAAACGAACTGAAAATACTACATACTACATTTTTAATAAGAAGCATGTTGTAATGAACTCGGATAATAGATATAAATTACGTAGTTTTCAAAGCAAACTAATAGAATGAATTGCTCAGAGAGAATCTAATTCATAAACATTTCTTAATTCCGTGGTTGGAAAGTACTTAAAATATTAAAATAAAAAATAAAAAACATTCCAAATATCCATATATTTCTATTTCAATTAATTAAAAAAATACTTTAATATAATAAAAATATACTGATTACAATGGAACTTTCAGTGAAGGGTTCTGATCTGCATCAACATTCCCCTCCTTTGAATACACCACTGGTGTAATGTTGTATATTTATAATGAAAAAAGAAAAAAAAAAAGAAAAACACCAATGAAGTACATGATATAGATGCAATGTCATATTTCATTTTAGTATTTCACACAGTGTGTTCATGGGTGCTTAATCTGTGGGTTCCCAAAGCACAAACTGCGAAAACATAATATCCACAGAACGAAACGCACAAATTAATACATTTCTTTTCTTTTCTTAAATTTAAGATAAAAATGTGAACTAAACAAAATAACTTAATAATTAATTTAAAAAAAAAATAAGTAATATTTGTGATATTAACACTAGAATCATATCATGAGTGATTGATTCAAGGTAATCTCCAACAAGTTATTACTTTCTTCTATATTCAATAGAAGAAAGTATTGGATTCGTAAAAATTTTCGACCTCGGGTTTCTGATGGATTTACACGTTTTGAGAGCTGTAGAACACGATTTGACCATTTTTAGAAAATGTCTGTCTCTCTCTGTGTGTTTGTGTGACAAAATATTGCGGCAACTGTATCTCAGGAACTACTGCACCGAATTTCATACAAATTGGTATGTAGTTGCACCTTGACATAGTGCCTATCAACTTTTGGTAAAAATTGTCTAACAGGTTGCGTTGCCATCCCGCTTTTTCTAAATTTTTAACATGGTGGTATAGGACAAAATTTTGTATAAATGTGCATAAAGAGAATTATTTTTTAATAATCAATATGAAATTTACCACAATTATTTATAATACAGATAGTCAACTGGGAAAAAAATGTTTGTATGTGTAGGAGCCTCGTTTCCCCCCTGGGGGGGGGGGAAATCCCCCCTCGAGGGGAGTAAATTTTCATGATGGGTATCTTTCAAAAGAGCTCGCCAGTACCTTTAAAACGAATGGTTGAACCATAGATCTGCGATAATTTAAAATGAAGTTATCGATTTTTTTTTTTTCATTTTTAACGAAAAAAAAAAAAAAAAAAAAACATAATATTGAGAATAAAATTCAGCTTTTTTTTTTTTATATTTAGTGCTATACTATTTCTCTAATATGGAAATCGTCTGCATTATCATGGAGGATAATTTTTTTAAATAATAATTTTAATAAATTATTTTTACTGAGTGAATTTGTATAGGAAAATATAGAAGAAAGTCATGTGGTGGTCACAACATACTAGTTTTTTTGTTAGAAATGGGAAAACGTAAAAAGTTAATTATTTATAAATTAAATTCACAATTGCATGAGAATTACTATTTCCTCATCAAATAAATTTCAGTACTGCACGTATAAAAAGTATATATAAAAAAATTATCTGATAGTTAGTGAAAGATCTACCAGTTTTAAAATTAATTCGTAGCATTGTTATTAACCACTTTACTTTTTTACACCACTGTTTTTGCAGAGTACTATTAGTGCATTATGTAATTACAATTAAATAAGAAGAAAATTACTTTTTTTTTTTAAGAAAGTGAAGTGAAAATAGGCGGGTACTGACTACTAACAATGCTACGGAATAAATTGAAAAATTTACAGTTCTGATTAAAACGTAGAAAAATTCTTTAAAATACTCATTATTGTAAAAATGAAATGGCATGAGTGGGACTTATTTTCCTCAATTAAATAGAAAATGTCAGAAACAGAAAATTAGTATAATATACAAAAAATTTGAAAAGTACAGCCCATTTTTAGCAGTTAGAGTTATAAAATCTTAATCATATTAACACAATAGAAAAATGCTTAGTATGGACAATAGGGTGGTCCTTAAAAATTAACATTTAAATTTTGATATAGGCCACCCGCTTATTTTGTTCTATGTATAAAATAAAGACTTCCACAAAAATTTCAAAATTTAAAAACAAGTTTTAAGAGTGGCGACTGAGGTTTGAAAAGATTAAAAATTGACAAATTTGACATATTTTGTAATTTCATTATCAATAACTATATTTTAATTACATTAAAAATCCAGACAATATACATTAAAATATTCAATTTAAAATATTAAAATACACATAACATAAATTTAAACGTTTCGAGCCTTATTTTAGGCGCCTCATCAGTAAAATGCATCAAAAGTAAACGATGAAAAAACAATACATTTCCTTCACGAAAGTACAGCATATTCAGCAGGACTTGTGCATGCCTCATTACGCGGTGAAAAATTCGGTTTCGTATACCAGCCTTTCAGGAAAATTCTTGAATGATAATTTGAACAGTTAGATACGATTATTTTAGTATTGTTAAAATCATGTAGACGGTCTGTTTCTATGGCATGCTGCACTATTTTAGAATGAATATCGCGGTTTTTGAAATTTCTTTTATGTTCGAGAATTTGAGTATGAAGGGAACGGCCAGTTTCACCTATATAAACAGAACTGCAAGATTTAGAAGGAATATTATAAATAACCCCTGTACGCGAAAAGGGGAGGGATATTGATGAGGAGCCTAAAATAAGGCTCAAAATACTTAAATTTATGTTATGTATACTTTAATATTTTAAATTGAATATTTTAATGTATATTGTCTCGATTTTTAATGTAATTAAAATATATAATTATTTACAATGAAATTACAAAATATGTCAAATTTGTCAATTTTTAATTTTTTCAAACCTCGGTCGCCACCCTTAAAACTTGTTTTAAAATTTTGAATTTTTTGTGGAAGTCTTTATTTTATACATAGAACAAAATAAGCGGGTGCCCCATATAAAAATTTAAATGTTTATTTTTAAGGACCACCCTAATGGACAAGTTGGATAGCAATAAACATTCAACTCCTGTAACATTAACAAAATTTTAGTTATAATCTTAATTTTTATTTGCTTCTTTTATTGAAGAAAAATGTATGTTAATAAGAACCCGATGATTTTTTTTTTTTATTATTATTATTACAATCCTTTATTAAATTTAAAAACCAAATTACACTTTTCTTTTTACTATACTTTGACCATTTATTTGCCCTTTTTTGAATTTTTTTTTCTTTGGGGATCTTGTGGTCACGTGTATCTATGGATGAGCCGCCACTAGTTGCACATCAACTGATGCTATTTAGTTGCCATCATGTAATCAATAGCTTTGATATGCAACTCATTAGATTGCGTAGGATACTGTTTTATAAAAGAATGCCATTTCACATTTGTGATAATTTCTTTTGTTTCTCGGCAGAATAAATCTGTGGCAGTTTTGAGAAGTTCTTTCTCGTCATATCTGAGAGCCAAGACAGTAAAATCGCAGAAACTCTCTACCGAAATTGCATTCTTCATGAAGCACAAACACTCTTCTTTCAGCTGATCTTCGTGGTATTTGTCGGACAATTCGTATAGAGCAGTGACGTTTTCCACAGAGAGGTCATCCACTTTTCCTGTATATACGAAGTGGATAAAAGAACGGAAAATGTCTGGTTCACAGTCTTGGATGGATACGATACCAGTAGCCTTTTCTTTCATCTGAACATTCAACATGGACTTGAAATAGGGATTTCGGCCAGCTAGGATATTTCTATGAAGCCGGAATTCTTCATCTTTAACAGTAATTGTTACGTCGCTATGTTCTTGTGCATCACATATGCTCGCCAAATCATTCACTAGCTTTTCATTGGCTGAAAAGAAAAAAAATAAGCAATTTCTTAGATTCAAGTAAAATATTTTGTTTGGAAAACACTTCTCTTGCAAATTACAGAGGGAAAGTATGTAGCACATATATTTTTAATGGAAGGTTATAAGATTAAATTTAGGATGTCACTATTTGCATGAAACTGTCTAATATGTCTTCAAATAATTCTCAGCAAAACCTGAAAGTTGCCCAACACCAGGTCACGTTTTGGCTGCCAATGTACTGCAGTCAAAACCTTGCCTCGGTACAACCCGTTCTCAAATTTTCGGTTCATTTACCTGATGGATCTCTGGTAGAACTAGTATGTTGTGGTCACCACGAGACTTTCTTCTGTATTTTCCTATACAAATTCACTCAGTAACAATAAAAAAAAAAAAAAAAAAAAAAAAAAAAGTGGGACTTTGACAACATTTTGGGTAAAATGTGAAAATTTGTTAAAGTTTGTCAAAACACGGAAACCGTGGAACTTCGACAAAATTAGGGGAAAAATGCAAAAATATGTTAAAGTTTGGCAAGACACGGAAACCGTAGGACTTTGACAAAATTAGGGGAAAAAAGCAAAAATTAGTATGAGTTTGTCAGAACATAATTTCATAAAATTAAGGGGAGAGGGAAAAAAAAAAAAAAAAAAGATTTTTTTTTCTAAGTTTTTTTTCGTAAAAAGTAAAAAATATCGATAACATTGTTTTAAATTATCACAGATTTATAGTTCAACCATTCGTTTTAAAGGTATTGACGAGACCTTTCGAAAGATACCCATCTTGAAAATTTTTGCCCTATATCACCCTGTTAAAAATTTAGAAAGAGCGGGATGGCAAAGCAACCTGTAAGAAGATTTTTACCAAAAGTTGATAGGCACTAATTTATGTCAAGGTGCAACTACATACCAATTTGTATGATATTTTGTGCAGTAGTTCCTGAGATACAGTTGCCACAAAATTTTGTCTCACACACACACACACACAGAGACAGACAGACATTTTCTAAAAATGGTTAAATCGTGTTCTACAGCTCTCAAAACGTGTAAATCCATCAAAAACCTGAAATCGAGAATTTTTACGAATCCAATACTTTCTTCTGTTGAAGATAGAAGAAAGTAAAAAGTTAACGGTGCCGAAGAGAATCTGTTGCACCAACCATCAGGTGGTCGAATTCGACATATTAACTGCTGGCAGCCCAGTGGAATGTAAATAAGTGAGTTGTCCAGTGATGAGTTTTAACGGTGCCGAAGAGAATCTGTTGCACCAACCATCAGGTGGTCGAATTCGACATATTAACTGCTGGCAGCCCAGTGGAATGTAAATAAGTGAGTTGTCCAGTGATGAGTTGCTGTGTAAAGGTCTCTGTTGGGCCAGCTATTGTAAGCATAAAGCTTTATATTCTAGCTGGCAGGCTTCAGTGGGCCAGCTATGGCAAATATAAAATTTTTATATTAGTGCCGGCAGCTTTCATTTACCCTTTATATTTTCCCATTAACGGGCCAGCAGTAATTTGGTTATGACTAATATATTTGGTTTATTGGTAACATCCTAAATTTTACTAGTGCTAGTTTCTATGCATCCGATATTTAATTTGGTTTTGTACTTATTTATTTTTAATACTATTTTTATAAGTATTTGACACTAAGACTACGGCTATGAATTCAGCATTTCGTGTATAGCATGGGAAATACTCAGTTGATCTTTTTTCATTAATAGCAACCTTATAATAAGCTTAACATTTTTTTATAGGCAAATATTCCAGTATATTTCATTCTTAGTAATGAAGAGAGTTGTGCTTTCTTTCAAAGTGAAAGAGTTTTAAAATGTTTTTTTTAACTGTGTTCAGTTATTTTACATAAATAAATGCCACTTTTGATATGAACATGATAAAATATTGAAACAAAGAATTTTTGATTTAATTATGCAATATAGAGAACATTTAAAAAAAATATTTAAGTCGGGATTTAAAAGGATATGATTTTTAAGAAAAGCAATATAACTACTAAAGTACTGGGATCTAACTCTAAAGAATAAGATAATAAATTACAGAAAATAAAAATCTTTGTAAACAAACACCCTAAATCTTATAAATAAAGCAAAGAGTTTGTCGGGAACACATCCGGGTGGACCACTCCTATTTTTGATGGGTCTAGATTTAACTACTTTGGTGGTGAAGGTTGTCAATTTTTTTTTTTTTAGTAACAACTAATGAATTTTTTTTTAAAAGGTACTGCATAGATGTTATACCTTTTAAAAGAGCTCTAAAAACTGTTAATTTGTTGTGTGGACACTATATACATCAAGGTATAAAGATATTACGTTGCAAAGTTTTCTTTTAATTAATTGAAATATGAAAATAAATATTAGTTATAACTTAAAAGTTGAAAAAAAAATTTACGAGTTCATTTTCTTTTCACATAAAAATAAATACATTTAATTAAACGTGAACATTAAAAAATTGTAAAAAGTTAAATTATGCAATTGACGTCATTATCACTTTAAATTTTTCTACACATTGATAAAGTGCTAATGTTCTATAGCTATAAGATTCAACATAAAATTTAAAAACATGGCATATAAAAAGTTTTTTTAATCTTTTAATTATTTATAATTTTGTTGTCATTTCGGCGAGAAAGGTCGGAGCTACTGCAGTGCCAAATTTCAAATTTTGCCAAGAGGTCAAGATCTTTCAATGTTTTTGCAAGATATTTCTCTATTCTATTTTAAACGCGAATGGGAAAAAAAAGGAAAAGTATTTTTTTTTTTTTTTTTTTGGTGTAATTATACAAAATATCTCAATGTAAAATATTATACGCTTTCCGTTCTGTTTGTTATCAAAAAGAAAATGACTAATGCTGTTTTCCCTGTATTATTGACATTTCTATAATTAAATTATCCAGTACCAAGACGTTGCGGTGAAGAAGTCTCTGCCAAAGTCAGCGAAAGCCCGAAGCGAAGATTTTAAGCAATTTCAATGTACTTTTTTCTTTTTCTTTTTTCTTTTAGTTTCGATTTGTAGATCAGTATAAAAAATGTTGATTCTTTTTTTAATTCACTTAAATATAGTGACCAGCGAAGCAGGCAATGCCTACTAGTTCAAAAATAAAATCCTTGCGGCAAATGAGACGAGGAAACAACGAGGAAAAAAAAAAAAAAAAAAAAAAGTGACCCTTCATCAGACAAATAAAGTGGGCAGAAGTACTCCCGAGTAAGCTGAAAAATTCAACCTCATATTCCACTTCTAAAATAAAAGGAAAATTAGTGTTGAAAGATGGAAAAAGTAAACAAACACCATAAATTATGAAAACATTCACCAGTCGTTTCGACTCAAAGTAATTAAGCATGGCCCTTCAACAGGCAAAAAAAAGTTGATACGAATTAAACATATCATCGTCAATGAAATGTAGCAATGTGAAAACCGCATTCCTAAAAAATCTAGAAGTCAATAGTTGAGTTAAAAATTATGTTTACATTTATGTTAATTAATAATGTTTTATTATTTATATTTTTTCTTTAAAATTATTTCGGAACAGAGCCGTGCTTAGCAAGAGCGAGAACTTCTGCGAGGGCTATTCTTCGAAACTAATTGCTTATCCTGTTTTACCACACAGTCATCAACAGTCACAGCCACACAGGCTTAAAAATGATGTATATATATATGTATATATATATATGTGTGTGTGTGTGTGTACGGAAAATATTTGCATTAAAATATTTGCATAATTAGACAGCTAGAGGACTAATTAAGTTGATGGAAAATACAGAAAAAAAAAAAAGAAAAGAAACTTGTAAACTTAATTAAACCCCAATATGATTTTTTTTAATTTTTTTTTTTTTTTTTTTTTTTTTTTTTTTGTGTGTGCGTGTGTGTGTGTGAGAGAGAGGGAGAGAGAGAGAAACTTTCTTTAAACACATTATATATATATCTTCCTTCAGAATGAATTCACCTGATTCTTTGTTAAAATAATTTTACGTTTAAACCCGTGAACTGGCATATTTGAAATGAAAATTCTTTCGAGCTCATTTCATTACATATGGCACCCTGGCAAAAAAAAAAAAAAAAAAAAAAGACAACTCAAAAATGCAATACTTGATAAAAATCAAGTTAAACAACGATAAAGCATTGACATAAAAACCAACAACCTGTGAGGTGGATAACTTTTTAAATAAAGATATACGCTTTTGGTGTACGTTGAGGCACTTCATACGCATTTTTCAATGATATAACCTCAAAATTGTCACCTTTTGACTTCTGACACTTTCCTTGTCAGGGTGTGATATGTATCTTCCTTCAAATTTAATTCATCTGATCCTTTACTAAAAATAACACAGGTCTGCGATGAAATTTTTTTTTTCTTTAAAGTTATGTGTTTTTTTTTTTTTTTTTTTTTTTTTTTTTGGTGTGTGTGTGTATTTTTGGATGCTGATTAAGGAAAAGCTATTCGAATATTTCCATCACGAACAGATTTGAAAAAATATGGAATTTTTAAGCTTAAAGCTCCACTTTTTCCACTTCAGGGAATTTCCCAGAAAATCTCGGTAATGAAAGAAGAACACACAAGGAAAGATATTTCATCAAGACATCAAAAAATGTAGAGGAGGTATCAAATAATCTGTAAATAACTGCCTATTTTAATGTATTTTATACATAAAAGGTTTTCGAATTTGTTATAACTAACCTCTGTGTGAATTCTGTACATCCCACGCAGTGCATAAGAAATTGAAAAGTACAGTTTCGCAGAACTGTGTATTTTTATGTTTAGCATCAGATTTATTTTTACAAAAATTCCCATGAAAATGTTCTTTCTTATTCTTCGTCTATAATACAATTAAAATTTAGCTTTATGAAAAATTAAACTTGCACATGCGAAAAACTTCAACTGGTAAAATTACGTCATTTTTTAAAGATATATTTTTAAATAGCCCACTATTTAATATATATATATATATATACATATATATATATATATATATATATATAAAATTATATTTTTTAATATATAGTACATGTTTTTCTTTTTCTTTCTTTCTTTTTTTTTTTTTTCTTTTTCTTTTTTTTTTTTTTTTTAAGTAATTTTATTCAATTATTAAACGACAAATAGTGATCAGTGTAATAATTTCACTATTTGAACAATATCTAAAACAGTTGTAACGGTTTTTGAAGTAAAATCTTTTAAGCGCACTGCACACATTTCTTCCTTCAGAATGAATTAATCTGATCTTCTGCTTAAATACTTTTACACAATTTACAATTACGTTTATTTATGGGGGGAAAAATGATAGTTGGATTTAGAATTGGTCGATTCTACACCTATCAAATAATACACAGGAGTTTCATCAGGCTGAAAAAGGTATATTGAAAATGAAAAGGAACATCCAACAATTATCGTGTACAGTGAATACTGTATCTGATGTCTTTGGTGATGCCATGTAAAGAGACTCTAAATATTACTTATAATAACTGCATAAAACAAAAGATTTTTTTTTTTTTTTTTTCCGAATTCTAAAAGGGAAAAGAATTTTTTTAGAAAGTAAAAGTTTACAATTCTGAGCATAATGTAAAAACTTAGTAAGTTGGAAAATTAAAAAACTGTTTCTTGCACTTTGTATACATCACATTACTTCACAGATATATATATATATATATATATATATATATTGCAATATACTAAATATTAACATTTTTATCTATAAATATATAATGAAGCAATTGCAAAAGTGTTTTGTGGTAATACAGGGTGATTATAAAAATAACTACCCCGATATATGAGACCATAGCTGTCATACCGTTCACAGTAACTGAATAAAACTTTGGTGGAAGGTATTTTGAGGTATGCGCTCAAGAATTATATAAAAAACAACAGTTAAACTCTAACAGTTACGGTTACAGTGACAAAATTTCAAACGGCAACAACTTCTTTTTTTTATTATTATTATTATTAACATGGAATGTCTATAGCAAAAAAGCATAAATAGCGTTGGAACGGTACCTGTAGCACGAAAATCACCAGCGCTAGCAGGCTAAGAAAAAAAGAAAAAGAAAAAAACAACAACTATTATGTGCCTACCAGAGCACGACTTTCACTTTTTTAATGACGTCACTTTTAACACTGACTCTTTGATTCAGACTAAAGTCTACTGATTCTGCTTTGAAAGGAAAAGAAGGCTTTAATTTCGTTGTTAGTCGTAAGACGCCGTCATGACTGACGTCATCGCACTACCTGAAAAACAAAGCATCATGAAATGGTAATCAAAATCGTTTTTGATGATGATAATGATGTTTCCCAGTAAGCGGCATATTGTTCACAAAGCAAGAAAGCAAGATACACATCACGCATTTCACAATGCCTTATTCTTTCTTTAGTGTGATGACGTCAGTCATGACGGTGTCTTACGACTAACAACGAAATTAAAACCCTTATTCAGTAGGCCTACATGAAATTAAGGATACCATGGTCTCTTCTTCTCGTTTTGAAGCAGAATCAGTAGACTTTAGTGAGAGCCGAAGACTGAGTGTGAAATGTGACGTCACTAAGAAAATGAAAGTCGTGCTCTGGTAGGCACATCGCAGCTGTTTTCTCTTTTTTTCTTAGTATGCCTAGCGTTGGTGATATTCATGCTGGAGGTATCGTTCCAGTGTTAATTGCACCATAGCAGCCTCATTTCTCAGCCAATACGTACACTAATTGAATAAATATAGCTTTTTGTCCCGACTCTCATTCATATCATGTTTCGTGCATTGATACACTATAGAAACTGTGATATATAGCCTTATCTAATATGGCCGAAATTGCAGTATAATGCATTTAGGCGATATATTCAAAAATCTAATCAATAGCAATTTAAGTGAAGGTTGAACAGAGTATGAAGTTTTGTTGAATTCTGTCCTTTGTTCAATGAGATACAGTTTTTACAAAATTGTGCTGACGCATGACAAACGTTTTCTAAAAATGGTCGAATCCAGTGTTACGACACTTGAAAATGAGTAAATATTCATAGAAAACTGGTAATCGAAATATCTCATGAACCCAATATATTTTCGTCTTTTGTAAAGAAAAAAAAAAAAAAAAAAAAATTAATAAAAACATTAAAACTAAAATTACACACACAAAAAACTAATAAATAAGTAACGATTAAAAATAATAATAATAATTTAAATTATTGGGTTGTTCGATAAATAATGTCGTTTTATTTCATGTTTTTCAAAGTGAATTTATATATATTAATAACAAACATTAATCAATGATATATCGACCATTTTGTTGGATGACCTTTTGAAATTTTTCGGTAAGTTGAAAAATTCCACGTTCGAAGAAGCCTTGGTTTTTAGAAGCGAAGGTTTTAGAAAACGACATTATTTATCGAACAACCTAATATTTTATTATACTATAGAATAATAAGATTTCTAAAATAAAGGTTACTAGCGCTTCTTTGCCCCCGCCTTTCAAATTAGATTCTCCGGAGAAAATAATAAATACCCTGAGTAAAGAAATTGCTTCGGTTTGGTTAACGAAATAAAACTATAAAAATAAATAACACCAAATTTTCACTAAATTGATCAAAAATAATAAAATATTTGAAATAAATTAAATAACTGTTAAAATATTAAAAATAAATACAGTATAAATTGACGAAAAAACTTTTAAAAATTTATTAAACAGAAATAAAAGTTTATATATATATATATATATATATATAAAAGATTTTTTTTTTTTTTTTTTAAACAAATATGAATGTAAATAAATGATGAAATTATTCAGTTATTTCTGAATAAAACTAATGGCATCAACAATTGTCAATTATATTTATAGGCAATAACCGTTTTGGATTAACATAGTGATGGCGATTACGAATATTCATACCGTAGCAGCGAGTAAAGAGATCGGATAAATATCACGCCATGCGTTATTCTCAGCTGATAATCGGTTCCTAATAAAGCAAGATCATGATCATTAAAGGCGATAACGAATATTCATATCGTAGCCGTGAGCGGCGATTTCAGATGAACCCAATGTCGAATATCACGCATGCGTAATGCGGGTAACATCCCCTCTCCTTCGTATCAACGATTACCGGCTATCACGGCACGGGATGAAAAGTTGGATATGGTCACTCGCAATACATTCACAGCAGCTGAGTTCCTGATAATCGTGGCGGTTGTGATATATCGCCAACTGAAAGATACCATTATCGGTTTCAAATTGCATGCATTAAATCGATATTTCGCGATGTCTCGATGTATCGCCCAATCCTACTATCCGCCTGCCTGTAATTTCATTTTTACTTCCATTACCCTACGGTAGTAGGGAATGAAAGTATTGTGTTTGGTCCAAAAATTCGATATCGAGATATTACCTGATTTACACGTTTTAAGGTGCCCTGAGTCTAAAAAAATGGTTTTTGGCAATTGGTCAGTGTGTGTGTGTATGTATGTGTGTGGGGAATCTTCTGACTATTATATCTTCGAAACTAATAAAGATACAGCTACGAAACTTCAGAATTAAGACAGAACTGGTGTACAAATGATTTTTCTAAATTTTGGTGAAAATTAGAAAACTGGAAGTGGGGCATCGGAAACCGGCAGTGCGTAAGTTTAAGTCCGAATATCAAAAACGGCTCTAACGTTTTTCTTCAAATTTGCTATATAAACACTCTATTAGACGTCCTTTCGAATGATATAGCTGGTTAATTCAGGAAAATTGATAGGCGTCCTGTATAAACAGCTCAATTTCAGGCCTCGCAAGTGCGTTCCTTTCAAAACGGCTGCATGGATTTTTTTCAAACTCGCCATATTAACTCACTTTTAAATATCCTTTTCTATGCAATTATTGTTTTCCGGTCAATAATTGATTTTTTGTAAAAGTTGGTATCTCAAAAACGGCTCTAACGATTTTCTTCAAAATCGTTATTTAAATCCATTTCTTTCTCGTGTATTTCGTGGTTATTAGAGGAAAATTAACAGTCATCCTGCTTAGGTAGGTCATCTTCAAATCTCGGAAATTTGTATATGTTTTCTGATCACATTATCTCTCAAAAATGCATATAGTACGTGCAATAGTAGATAATGGAAGTCGTGCAGTTGTTTCACACCAGATTTTTCTAAATATTTTTAGAATTTCATAAAAATTATATATGTTATTTAGGTTTTTGCAGATTTATAGTAAGGTAAACACACCAGTAGTGGACACTTTTAATTTTAAACTCGGAAAATAAGCTACCTAAAAATTCTGAAGATTCGAGCAATGTTCAGGAAGGGAGTTATAGTCCTTTAGTGTTAAACCCTTTAACAGAAAATAATTCCGGCCATTACTTTTAAAATAATGTTAGTTTAACTAAAAAAATTTGCACTTTTTGTGATTTTGCCGTTTTCTTCTTATCACTTTGAATAAGGAAATGAAATTTTATTTGCTCGCTCTCTGCTTATTTTTAACTGATTTCTTACACCTTTTGCTTTCATATGACTAAAATAAGTATGCAGAATTCATTTATTGTGCTATTTTTTAAATCTTGTATTAACACATAGTATTTTTATGGGTGTCCACTACTGGTGTCAAAAAATGTCATCATGAAAAATAGTGGACAGCCCTGTCCACTACTCGCTCATGTAACTTTTAATGCCAGATCCAGTAGTGGACACAATTCTGGTATCCAGCAATTTTAGAGTTGAATTTTAAAGGAAAAAATGAAAGGGGTCCACTACTGGAACAAAAAAGGGTCCACTACTGGGTTTTTATTGTGTCCACTACTGGCTCATTTTAAGCTCTTCAGATTTTTGATTTTTTACATATATAAATGCTACAATAAGCAATTTTCATAATACAGTCTCGTTAAGAAAGAGTAAGTAAAGGTCTGAAATATTAATTATTTTTTGAGACTCTAAAATTTAAGAAATTACACAAAAAATAGCCGGAAAATGTCCTTAAAGTGTCCACTACCGTTTATCTTAGTTTGCTTGAAATAAAAACCTGTACAGGTAGCACGAATGGTTTATTAACAAAAATTCATAAAATATTTAGAATGCATGATAATCTAAGAAACATTTCTTACAAGCACACTTCAAAATCTTTATACAACGCTAAATATACAAATCAACATAGATTTTATACTAGCATACTAGCAATAAAAAAATATTTCTAATCAAAAATGATAAAATTAACATTTATGGTAGATTTACAGTGAAGCACAAAAATATTCTTATTCATTATGGGAAGTTGATGAGGGAATTATTTCAGTTCTCTAAAAGTGAAATTATTTTTCTTAAATTACTGCATTCATTCAGAAAAAAAAAAAAAAAAAAAAAAAACTAATTTGTTCTAACAGTGTATACAAATTCTGACAGTACAAATTACATATTAAAATGATTTTCCATTATGCATGCAGACAGGTTTCGTTTCAGAGAAGTTTAACACTTAGCGTTGAAAAAAAGTCAATTTTGTGCAAGATCTGATGAAAGGCTTTTCTAAGTGATTTACTTTCATTTACATACATAAAAGAAAATTTCCGACATCCAGTTTTTGATGGATTTACACGTTCTGTGCGAGTTCTGAGCACAATTTGACCCTTTTGAGAAAATGTCTGTGTGTCTGTGAATGTGTATAAAAATATTGTGGACGCTTTATATCAGAAACCAATGAATAAATTCAACCAAATTTGATATTTAGTTTGACCTTGACTAAAATCGGTGCTGATTAAGTATGGGATCATTCACTCGCCAGATGACGCTATCTTTCTACTTCTTAATAATTTTCAAGGTGACACAGTGTAGGAGAAAATTGCGTATAAATGTACTAATGATAATTATTTTTTACTTTTCAATATGAAATGAAAAATATACATTTAAGATAGTAACAGTCAACCAGGAGAAAAACTGTGTAAATTGGGGCATTGCTCGTCACCTCGTATGGACGTTAAATTTTTAATATTGATATATTTCGAAAGAGCTCGACAAGGTTTAACTGAATTTGTGGTAATTTAAAACGAAGTTGTCGATTATTGTCAGTTTTAACAAAAAAGCATTTCCTTCGATGTCGTTACAAAATTGACTTATTTTTTGATATTTAGTGTTCTGCTTCTACGAGAGGAAATTAGTCTACTTTCATTCAGAAAAATGATCTTAACAAATTCTTTGTATTACGTGAATTTGTGTAGAAAAAATATAGAAGAAAATTTTGTGGTGGCCACAACGCATTATATTTTGTTAAAAATTAAATAATCAATAAATTTCTTGTAAATGATCACAGACCTATGGTTCAACCATTAATTTTAAATATATTGACGAGTTCTTTTCAAAGATACCCATCTAGAGGTGAGTCCCAGACCGTCGACAATTGTCCATTGCGCAGCACTAGTGCGACGTAAACTCCAAACAACCATCAAAGTTACCAATATGAAAAATATACTCTCCCAAAGGGTACTTCTCACCCAGAAGGTGGGGGAAGCAATGCTTATACATTTGTCAAAAAAAAAAAAAAAAGTGTTCAGAACTTCCCAAAACGTATAAATCTATCGAAAACTGGATGTCAAAGTTCATCATGAATCCAACATTTTCTTATATGTATTTGCGAAATTAAAAAAGATATAAAGGCTAAAAGTTTATAATTGTTAAGATAACTTCTCCCTTATCCATATAATATAAATTATATGTAAAATGTGATCCATAATTTTGTTAAATCTATTAAAATAGTAATATAATAATAATGTAATTAGAAAGTTAAGGATTATAATATTCAAAATAGATTAACTGGATATTTGGAGTATATTTACAGAAATACTTTTATTATAATATTGGCTTTAGAATCAAAAAATTATAAAAAGAATACAAAGCCACATTCATTCTTATTAATAAATTTAAAATTTTGTAATAAGAATATGCACAAGTATGAGTTTTGTCTACGGTGTACGGAATTCTTGCATCCCGTACGCCGTAGGCTACAACAACAAACAAACTTCGTATGAAATGGCAGTCAGCGACGGAATTTCAAATCAACAGGAAATGAATCACAACCCCTTCTTTTATATTTATGCATAAAAATTGTAAGCGATGGTTCATTAATGCCCTTATAAATTGTGGCCACAACACAGTAAACAAGATGTTTACCGTGTGGTAATATCCTGCATAAGGTCAGCTGTTTTTACACCACATCTGGACAACTGGCCTTTTTTCTGTAAGCCTCCATCACTGCTGGAAGCCATATACGGCCCACTGCTTGAGTTATATGTGGAAACATACAATTGATGGTAAGTGCAGGATGCAGCCGTAGGCCAGAATGAGTCCCCTATATAAATTTTGCTGGTTTGATCATACATTAATATTATTTAAGAACATTTGAATAATCATTTTCTAAAATACGATGTTTTCAGCATTGCTTAAAATAAACAGAAATTATAATTTGGAATGACCAGCATAACATATAGCTAAGGTTATATGTTAGATTCATATTTTGAACAAATTCTTCTCCTCTCAGTAACAGTGTAATCGAAATTTATTTTAAGAAAAAAAAATAAGAAATATATATTTACAAAACATTTCTTATATTTTCGGTTATTTATTAATGCAAAATTTTCATTTTAAAATATCTTAAATGGGAGTTTTCTCTATGTTACTAAAATTGCGCATTAAATGCTGTGGATTAAAGTTTGATTTTGCTCATTGATAAGGCTGGGAAAAACAACCCTTTTCCTGTATTAATCCATTTTTTTTTTTTCTTTCTCTCTTTCGTTGATATTTTTTATTGGTAAAATACTTCGCCAGTTACGACCGCAAAAAAGTTAGAGAAAAAGAGACGAAAGAAGAAGGAAAGAAAAAGAAAAATAATTTGAAGTTGGCAAATTTACATATTCTTTTAGAAAAAGCAAATGCCCGCTACATGAGGTACGTGTGCGATATAGACATGAAATTGTCCAATTACGCCATGATGACTTAACAAAAATTAAACTACAAGCCCCTTCTTTTTTCTTCTGATAATTATAAATTTGTTTTCACGCATTGTGATTTTTTTTTTACTGAAAGAAAATAAAATTAACTGTAGTAGACAGCAACAATTACACATGTCTTTTTTTCAAACACGAATTTCATAACTGATAATGAAAAAAAAAAAAATTGTGAATTTTGACAATCAACCACAAAAACAGGTCATATTTCGGCAAATGGGCACTATAGATTAAAAAAATTTGTTGCGTTGTAGTAAAAAAAAAAAATCCCGTACTTTTCGAACAACAGTAAAATGATCTTATACTTCGGCAATTGGTAGAGTTTTTATTAACCGACTTCAAAAAAAGAAGGAAGGTTCTCAATTCAAACCGTATGTTTTTTTTATGTTTGTTAGCTCATAACTTCTGAACGGATGCTCCGATTTTGATACTTTTTGTTTTGTTGAAAAGGTCTTGGTCTGAAATAGGTCCCATTGTAATATCTTTACGATCTAAAGAAAATACAGGGTGCCCAAAAAAATCCGTCCATACTCTTTTAACTGCTAAATGGCTGCAGCTATAGTGATAAAAATGGTATGTAAGTATAGCAAAGTGGCCATGCAGCACAAGGTTAAACCGCTTGTAGCGCAAACTGGTGGAAAATAGCGGATTTAGTGTTCCTATCTTGAAAACGGTTCTAGAGAAAAAAAGTGAATTACAAAGTTGAAGAGTATGAACGATTTAGTACAAAAAGATAGTTTAGACATTCATGCTAGCGTTCCTATCTTGGAAACGGTTCAAGGCTGGGGGAAAAAGTGAATTATAAAATTGCAGAGCATCATCGATTTAGTACGAAAAGATAGTTTAGACATTGATGCTAAAAATACAATGCTAAAAACGTGCATTTGTTTGTTCGCAATTTCTTACACTATGCACACTTGAGCTACATTGCACACGCTGTAGCGTAGCTGGTGAGACATACGCTATATAGTTCAAAATACGGTTGCTTGATACTTTTTGTTTTGTTGTAAAGATCTTGGTCTGAAGTAGGTCCCATTGTAATATCTTTACAATCTAAAGAAAATAAAACGCCAGCTGGTGAAAAACAGCGGAATTAGCGCTGATATCTCAAAAACGGTTCAAGATGGGAGAGAAGTTAATTACGAAGTTGTAGAGCATCATCGATTTACTACAAAAAGACAATATTTAGACATTATTGCTAAAAATAGAAAGCTTAAAACGTGCAGTTGTTTGTTGGCAATTTCCTACACTGTGCACATATGAACTACGTTGCACACTTTGCAGCGTAGCGGATGACACGTATACTCTGTGGTTCAAAGTACTGTTACTGTAAGCGGTTAGCGCATCGATTAGCGCAAAGTCGTTTTCAACCAACATCAGAAAGGAGGGTGTTCTTAATTCGAGCTATGTGTTGTTGGTGCTTGTAAGCTTATAACTTCGTAAGAGATGCTCTAATTAACCGACTTAAAAAAGGAGGAGGTTCTCAATTCAAAGCATATGTCTTTTTGTTTTTGTTCGTTAGCTCATAACTTCTGAACGGATGATCCGATTTTGATACTTTTTGTTTTATTGTAAAGGTCTTGGTTTGAAACAGGTCCCATTGTAAGATCTTTACGATCAAAAGAAAATACAGGGTGCCCAAAAAAGTCAGTCCCCACTCTTTTAACTGCTGAACAGCTGCAGCTATAATCATAAAAGTGGTATGTAGGTATAGTAAAGTGAAGATGTGCTACGCGATTCAACCGCCTACTGCGCCAGCTGGTGGAAAACAGTGGAGTTAGCGTTCCTATATCGGAAACGGTTCAAGACAGGGAAAAAAAGTGAATTATAAAATTACAGAGCATCATCGATTTAGTACGAAAAGATAATTTAGACATTAATGCTAAAAACAGAACGCTTAAAACGTGCATTTGTTTGTTCACAATTTCGTGCACAATTTTGTGCACACTTGAACGACATTGCATATGTTGCAGCGTAGCGGGTGACATTTATGCTAAGTAAAATTCAATGTTTTTCTATTGTAAGTGGTCACATCGATTAACGCATAGACGTTTTAAACCGTCTTCATGAAGGAAGAGGTTCTCAATTCAAACCATGTTTCTCATTGTTGTTGTTGTTGAAATTTGTTAGCTTTTAACTTCGTAAAAGATGATTTAATTTTAATACTTATTTTGTTGTAATAATCTTGGACTAAAATAGGTTTCATTATGATTTCATTAAGATATAAACAAATTACAGGATACTCACAAAAGTCTGCTCTCACTCTAACTGCTGAACGCATGCAGCTACACTAGTAAAAGCAGTATGTAAGTATCCATGTTGAAACTTCTGTCCGTCAGCTGCAAAGCGCAATTTCCAGCGCAGCGGGTGACACGTATTCACTGTAAAGTTCAATATTTATGCCTAACAGAATTTTTGGTTACGAATACAGCGTATCCGTTCTTTAACGTTCTAAAGTCTTTTTAACTTAACGTATGTTCATTCAATAGACAGTTTTTTGCTCATATCTGATAAAGGCAAGAAAAGTTACACAACTTAAAAATGCAGCATTTGAGAAAAATCAACTTAAATATAACTTGACTAGAATAAAACTGGCACATCTGTCTCTCGAGTGGATAACTTTCTATATGGAGATGTAACTTTTTTGTTCACACTGGGTGCATTTCATGTTTTTTTCAGTGACATAAACCATTTTTTGAGTTATGTCACTTTTCTTGGAAGTTGTGATTTGTGAAGCTGCCGTCTTTTGATGCTCTGCTATATGAACAAGTTTTCACTGAAAAGAAAAAAATAAAAACTTTTTGTAAAAAAAATAGAACCGACTCCAGAAAGCAACTACTATTCAAACAACTAAAAAAAAAAAAAAAAGGATGAAATGAAACAGTAAATTGCGCTAAAAGTATAAAATAATTTCCTTCGCCAAACAACATATAACACTACAATTAATCAATAACTTTCTATATGGAGATGTAACTTTTTTGTTCACACTGGGTGCATTTCATGTTTTTTTCAGTGACATAAACCATTTTTTGAGTTATGTCACTTTTCTTGGAAGTTGTGATTTGTGAAGCTGCCGTCTTTTGATGCTCTGCTATATGAACAAGTTTTCACTGAAAAGAGAAAAATAAAAACTTTTTGTAAAAAAAATAGAACCGACTCCAAAAAGCAACTACTATTCAAACAACTAAAAAAAAAAAAAAAAAAAAAAAAAGGGATGAAATGAAACAGTAAATTGCGCTAAAAGTATAAAATAATTTCCTTCGCCAAACAACCTATAACACTACAATTAATCATAACTTTTGAAGTCGGCGCAAAATTAAATAAAAATTTATAACTTTATTCAATACAAAAAAAAAAAAAAATCCTATTCAATATACACATCTCACATTGTCACCTGCAAAACGCAGCCGAAAACTAAATTGATTGAAGAAAACAAATAAGATTTCGTAAGCAGCAAAAATTGGCGAAGATGCTGGTATCTGACGTCCTTGGTGAAAGAAAAATCGCAAAATTATCTGACAAACATATTTAATTTCTTGGGATATCATGATTGTTTTGATAAGGTATATTAAGAGAGTTATCAAGATTATGAAACAAGACATCGTACAATATATATTATGAAAATATACATCTTGCGTGTATATTTTTGCCTTACGTTTTGATCGCCAAATCCAAAAGCCATCAAAGATGATAGTTATCAAAGTTATACCAAATTTGCAAAGAAAACTCTAACTTCGTAGAAACATAAATACCGCATTGTAAAGAATGTTCACTGTTCTATGTAGGTGCTACTAATGGACCAATTGTATATAGTGATAAAATAATAAAGGAAACATGAAAATGGATCATTCGAGACAACAGCATTTCTTGCTACCGATATAAAAACAAACCTTTAAAAACTAATTAAATTTTATTTAATTTTGCGCCGACTTCAAAAGTTATGATTAATTGTAGTGTTATAGGTTGTTTGGCGAAGGAAATTATTTTATACTTTTAGCGCAATTTACTGTTTCATTTCATCCCTTTTTTTTTTTTAGTTGTTTGAATAGTAGTTGCTTTTTGGAGTCGGTTCTATTTTTTTACAATAAGTTTTTATTAGAGATTAAACTTGAATTTTATCAAATCAGTGGCAAAATTATTCTACATTTTATTGAGTATAAACTGTTAATCGGCTTTAAAAAGATGCAAATATCATTGATTGACAGTGAAGAAATGATATTTTATCAGCAGAAAAAATAAACAGTAATTTACTTATTTTGACAATTCGCCTCAAAGGGGGGGGGGGGTGAGAGGAAGAGAGAAAGAAAAGAAACTGTATGATTTATGCACACACTGAGGTTTGTCTAGATAATATTTCCAATTCTAGTTTATTCGTTAAAGCTGCTAAGAAATTTAAAAATAAATAAATAAATAAGAAGAAGAAGAAATCTGTATTTGTTTGAATAGCTACATGGATTTTACAATAACGAGTTCTTTATCATTTCTGAGTATTGTTTCATAACTTCAATAAAGTATACAAAGGTCCTATTTCAGTTTCATACATTACTCTAGATTATTTTGACTCTGCTCTAGCTAGCAATATTTATTGATTTTCTTCTTTTGAAAAACTGGATGCCACTGTAAAAATAAAATTATTTTTTTAAGCTCTCTCTCTCCCCCTGCCCTTTAAATATGTTTGTTTTGTTGATAAAGTTACATTCAGACTTGAAATAAAGGTTTAAAGTTTCATTAAATAAATGAATAAGAGACAAAAAAAAAAAAAAAAATGGTGATTCATAAGTAGAGCATTATAAAAATTAAATGAAATACCTTTTACCCTCATCAGTGAGCATTCGTGGTCGAACCACTTTCTTAATTCAGTGACCTCATTGCAAGCTGGACATCGGACAGGTTTATCCAGGCACTTATGCTTATGAGATGGAAGGGATTCAACATCAAATTCTTCCTTGCAGTCAGAACATTTGACTTTCACAGTGTCACCTGGAAAAAAAAAAAAAAAAAAATGCAATTTCCATGATGATAATATCATGTCTAAAAAGGAGAGGTCACAACATAAAAAATTCAGATCGAAATGAAATTGAGCAGAATTGTAGTATATTATGAAAGTAACAACATATTAAAACAGTTGCGCACACTACCCACAGAATTTCAATTTCAAGAAAAGAAAGCTTTAAAGTTTCAGCAATCTTTAAGTACAGTTATTTAACAAACGAGTCAACACCCCAGTGGTGTAATTGGTAAAGTAATCGACTGTCACTTCGACATGTGTTCGATGCTGCCTACAGGATAATTATTTAATATAAACTTTTTGTTTTATTTTTACTTTCTTTTATAAATCAATCGAAAATTTTAATAAATAATAATTATTTATTTTTCTTAATTTAAAATATATATATGTATGTTTAGAATTTTTCAATTTGCAATATTTATAATTTTCTATAACTCAAAAAATGAATTTTACTTTTGTTTAAAAAAAAAAAAAAAAGTAAAAATATAGGAAGCCTTTTTTATTTATTTATCTAAGCATTTTATTTTATTTTTGCTTTATTTTCTAACTAAAACAAAGCTCTTTTATAAATACATATATAAGTTATAGAAAATTATAAATATTTCAAATAAAAAAATATAATTATATAACCTACATGTTTTTTTTTTTTTTAATCACAAAAAATCAATAATTATTGTTTATTAATTTTTTGTTAATTAATTGTCAATTAATTGTTTATTAAGTATTGTTTATTAGTTTAATTATTCAAAAGATTAAATTTTACAATGCTCCAGCGTTACTATCTTTCAACTGCAGCTTTAATAGCAAAATAAATAAATAAATAAAATAAATGAATAAAAAAGATATATAAACAAAATCCTGAATAACAAAAATTAAAATACAATAACAACAGACAAAAATAAATAAATAAATAAATAATAATAATTAACAAATAAAGTGAAGTGTAAAATATTTTAGCAGGTGCACTTAAATCTGGGTTTGAGCTTCCCGAGTTAGTTTTAATATTTATAAATTACTTAACCGCTTTTAGCTTGTTAATATTAGAGATCAGCTGGAATTTTATTATGTGCACAGAAAGATAAAAGACAACTCGTTGTCGAAGATACAAGTATGTTGATTAATATTTAAAACCTACATTTAAAGATGTCGTATATTTGGACATTTGTTTGCCTGTAATAATTTAATAACATCGGCATCCTGTACTATAATTATTCAAGAAGCTGTATTGATTGGAGAAGTAATTATTTAATTTGTTTGGATAGTAATTATATATGCAATTAAAATAATTTCTCTGCAATATTTTTCATTTTCAATAATTTAAAAAACAAAATTTAGTAATGTTTTAAATATATCTAAAATGAAATGAAAAGTTCAGATAAATAATTAAAAAGAAGTTTCTTTATTTTTACCTTATTTTATAGTTAAAACAAAGCTAAATTTTATTTTTTGAATTATAGAAATTTATTGTATTTTTAAGTCATAAATATTACAAATAGAAAAATTCATTTATTTATAATTCAAGAAAATTAAATAATTATTTATTAAAATTTTGAATTGTGTTATAAAAGAAAGTAAAAATAAAATGTTTAGATTAAATAAATAATTAAAATTCCTATAGGCAGCACCGAACCCATGTCGTCTGTATCACAACCGCTTGCTCTACCAAGTACGCCACTGGAGCGTTAAATCATTTGGGAAATAATTTGTATTTAAAGATATTAACATTTAAGGGTTTTTTTTATGAAATTGTGTGGCTAGTGCGCGCTGCTGCTTTAATATGTCGTAACCTTCATAGTGTACTACAATTTTGCGAAATTTCGTCCGAATCTGAATTTTTTACGTCGTGACCTCTTCATTTAAGTAAGTAATCAAAATTCACAACAGAAGTGGGGTGATATATCTAGTTTTTGACAGCATTGATACGGTGAGCCAACCAATTCTGCATATTTATAATGAAAACTATTCTAAATCAAATTGTAATATATATATATATATATATATATATATATATAAATGATAGGTAACTTAGTAAAATTTAATCTTAAAATTTAGCAATTAATAGATCTAAAACAATACCAACACACAAAAATATAAAACTGAATTTAACTTAGAGGAAAGACTGACACAAAATTGTTGCGATTTAGATTAAGAACCAATAAGAGACAATAATAACTTAAAATACTTACGCCGACATGAATGATAATAAAAAAGGACCATTAAACTTAATGACAGAGAAAACAAATAATTAACCACAGAAATAATTGGATAAAAATGCTTAAAATTAGAAGTAAGATACTCTTCAGGGGGCGAGTACTTCATAAAGCTGTGAAAGCTGCATCGATTTCGTAAAACAATATAGCTAATCATAGTAATTTATATCATTTCAAGCCCCGATCGAAGCAGCAAAACCATATAGAATGAGAAATTAAGTGAAATATTAAATTAAAACAAAAATTAAATCAAATCTTCATGGAAACCAGAGAGAAAACTAGAAAGAAGTATTGTAGCCACATGTAACACAAATTGGAGAATAGGATGATGCCAACAAAAAATGAAATTAAAAATAAAAGCTTTGCAAAAATCGATTAATCGAATGAACATCAGAGCATTTTCATTAACGATAAAATATACAGAGTAATTATTAAATGAGATAGTCAAAATTTATTTTAAAGTTAATTAAAGTTTAATCTAGTTAGAGAGAATTTAAATTGTACGTAAAACAAGAATCATTAAACCGTTGAAGGAAAGGATTAAAGATAGAATACATAAGTCAGCAGCAAGCGCCATCTAGCGGTTAGCTATATAAACAATAAGTCAGTAAAATTATTTCAGGATAAAAAGCAATGCGATAAGGAGTGTATTTAAGAAGTATTAACTGCAGGATCAAGAGAATTTTTGGCACCAATCAAATAATAAGAGTTATGAGAAGTGGAACATGTTAATGTTAAACCTAAAATAATTAAGCTAAGAGTTGAACTTATTTTTATTAAACCAAAATTAATTAAACTTAAAGTCAAAGTATTAAGAAGAATTAAAATTAAAATATTAAGAAGTATTAAATGTTTAGTTGTAAAAAGACTCAATCACAAGCAATAATCCCAAAGAGCACACATGTAAGGATAAGCATTACAAGGCATTCATCAATAATTAAAGTTATTAATGTAAATGTGATGATTTTTTTTTTCTAAATATTTATTTTATAGATATTATATATAAACATACCTGCCAACCTGCAAAAATTCCAAGGAGTAAAACAACTCGCAAACAAAATAACTTGTATCCCCCCATGTTAAAATGTTTTTAAAGTGATCACTGGGTGCTTTATTTTTTTTTCAAATATGATGTCATGCTATGCCCTGTCAAATTAGCCCAAAACCAGCACTGTATACAATATATATATATATTCAGTCACTGTTTTAATTAAAAACATTCAAAATTGGTCGGGCATAAAACGAATCGTACAGTTCCAAAGAGTTCAACTGACCCAAAACTGGTAAGTGCGATTAAAATTGTTTAATATTTACTTAATGAAACCTTACAATAATTTATCCGAAAAGATTTAGTTTATGCGTTGTTGTATATATATATATATATATATATATATAATATTTCATTTCGTATATTATGTTACACCTACGTAAGAAAATTTAAGCTTTATTGGTGATCAGTACAGCTATAATAGACACTTGAAAAATATTGCACTTTTTTCAAAGAGTACAGTCTGGACAAATCGCAAGTGTAATGTATTTAGATAGACCTGAAATTATATAAAAAAGTACTGAAGTATATACAAATCTAATAAACTGAATTCAGGATAATTGAGGAACTGGAAAAGGGTCAATGCATTTATTAATTTTTATAATACTATTTTTCCTGAAAGATTTCCGGTGTAAAACATTAAAATTTTGTTTATTTGTTATAGGATCTTAATTTTATTTTTCTACATTTACAGAAAACCCCCTAACACATTTTTGATTATAACTCTATAAATACTTGTTCGGACATCTGCGCATGTCGAACGAGCACCGCGGGCTTTCATGGTCATGTGACCATATCAAGAGTTCAGTTGTTGTTTGGCCTTCGGCTGCAGCACTGTTCGAATTGCCTAGCGGGTATATCCCCATTTTGTAACGCGGGTTTTATCCCCAAAAGTATGTATAAGCGGGTTTATCCCCACATTATAATTGCGGGCTTTGTCCCCTTCTATCTTTTACGTCAAATATGTGTAGTGTGTGTTGTTTTGTACAGTGTCGTCAATTAAAAAATATGAAAAATAACTGAAGGTTGTCATATATCAATTAACACACACCAATCTCCTACATTAGTGGTCCGTCATTGTCGCAGATATCCAGCAAATAAATAAATATGGAAAAGCTGAAACGAATGAAAAGCGCCGTAAAAGGTGCCATAACAAAAATTGAATCCTTCGTTGATTTGAACTCTGAAAATATTTCTTGTTCCACAACTGAACTTGAAATAAAAATTAGAAAGCTATCTGAGTTGCAAGGCAAACTCAGTGATATCCGGATCCAATATTATGATATTCCGGACATAAAGGACTTACCTGCAATCGAAAATGAAATAGATGAACTTGAAGATCGCCTTGAAAGAATTGAGGTAAGACTCAATTTACTTCTTAAATCTGTTAAACTTTCTGAGAACAATTCTTGTAAAAATGATAGTTTAGAATTTAAAGTTCTGATGAAGTTAATGTCCGGCTGCCGGACATCCCCTTACCTATTTTTAATGGTAAAATTGAAGATTTTTCCCTATTTAAATTACAATTTAATAACTTAATTTCCAATAATACTAAATTAAATGATGCTCAGAAACTGTTTTATCTTCGTGCATCCTTAACTGGTGATGCGAAAAAACTAGAAAGTCCTGATGATACATTTACCTCACTATTTAATGCACTTATAGAACGATTCGAAAACCACCGAATTTTAATTGACACTGACACTCATCTATCAGCAATAATGCATTATGAAAAAATCCATCGGGAATCCTTTAACGAACTGAGATCCCTTATTGATTGTATAAATAAAAATATGAGAGCACTGAGTGTTTTAGATTATAAGAGAAATAATTTATCGGATGCAATGCTCATTAATATTACATTATTAAAGGTAGACAAAGAAACAAGGAAATTGTTTGAATATTCAGTCAAAAAAACAGAATATCCAAAATTTGAGGAATTAATGTCATTTTTGGAAAGTCGAAGTGCCACTCTAGAGAGCGTATCTAGAAATTCTGTTGAAAGAATCGAAAATAAGAACACTTTTCGTCCCAAAACGAAAACCTTTATGCTTAATTCTGCATGTAATTCAAAGGTAAAAAATTGTATTCTGTGTAAAAATTTGCATAATTTAAACAAATGTCCCGAGTTTCTAAAAATGAATATATCTGAAAGATTCGATTTCGTAAAACGTAACAAACTTTGCATCAACTGCTTTAATAAATTTCCTTTGTCATCCTCTTGTGTGTCGAAGTTTAAATGTAGCAGATGTGGAATGAATCATCATTCTTTATTGCATAAAGAAAAAGAAAATAGCAGTAGTCAATACCAAAAGAGTGAGAATAATTCTACCCCCCCCCCTTCAGACGCCGTGTATTCCCAAATTTCACAAGCTCAAGTGATCGATGATGATTAATAGTTTTTTTACCCTCTTCTGTAAAGAGATAAAGGATTTTTAACGGAGAAGAAATTGTCCCTTTATTTTCTTCTTTTAAAACTACAGAAAACCCCTTAACATGATTTTCAGGTGCGTTGTGCGTTCTTAGAAAAAGGACAACAGATAAGAATTGTCACATGCATGAATTTGTATGAAGGAAGACACCAGTTATTTCTTTAGTTTGAGACCATATACATTTTTCAAGGAAATGGCATAAAACGATATTTAAAAAGACTTAAAATCAAAATATACGTGTTTATTTTATTTTAATTAATTATTTAATTTATTTATTTATATTAAAGATAGTAAATAAATTTTAAAATAAAAGTACTAATTATGATCGCTTAACTTGAACACGAATAAAAATATATTATTAATAAATATTAAACATTAAAGATAGGCATTAATTGCAAAATAACTATAATAAACAAATATCTGAATCACTGTTTTTCTATGGGTATTAAATTTAGCATTACGAATAAAGTTTTTGCTTTTTTTCTCCTTAGAGCGACGTAAAAAGAATAATAATAATAAACATAATCATGAAATTTCTCACAAAATTTAAGATAATTAATATCTGAAGAAATAAGAAATAAGGACTTAGGTAGAAAGTTTGCTAATACTAGAAAAGAGAGAGAGAGAAAAAAAAAAAAAAGATTTATAGTCGATATTCGAATCGTATAAACCAAACAATTTTGTATTATAATCAATAGGAAAGAATTTTAACTATACCTGTACAAAATATATATATAACGTAAAAGACTAATAAATGAAAAATGTAGAAACGGTATTTAACTGCGTATACACAGTAATCTTTTTTTTTTTTTGTTGTTGTTGTTTGTTTGTTTGTTTGTTTCCTTTCAAGACAGACAGGACTAAAAAAGGCATACATATTAAGACTGAATTCATAGTCACTCTTAAATATTGTTGAAAATGCTTAAAATGCTAAACACGAATGAAAATGCAGTCTTCAGATTTTAACTGCAATCTTTAATAGATCTGAACATTTTTATGCAGCCCTGACAATCTCGAGGTTAACCATATCATATTGTATACAAAGCATTATTTTAGTATACTACCATTAAATGTTGATTTATTTATGATTTTTACGGTAGAAAGTTATTTAAATGGGGTTTATAAAAATCTGTCTTAAAACGCAATACATTTTTTTTTTTTTTTTTTTTTTTTTTTTTTTTTTTTGGAGGGGGGTGGGCGGGATGTTTTTGTACACAAACCTATGTATAGGACCTATTAACACCATTTTAAATAGGGAATATTCTATAGTGAACAGAGTATCGTTATCTAAAAATTTCCAAAATATTTATTTATTTATTCCGTTATATAGAATATCGGAACGGACAGATGGACAGTCAGATAGATAGATATACAAATTGGAATCATATTCACACTTAAGAATTGTTAGAAAGGGTTAAGCACGCTTAATGTTTAACGGAAATGCAATTCCAGTCACTTTCCAATAATAGCCCATAATGTAACTGAATATTTTTGTGTGGCCCTACAAATCTAATGCGGATCATACTATACTCTATAGAAAATATTTTTGTATACATATGAATAATACACTTCAATTTTATTACGATATGTGAAAAGTCAAGTTATTAAAATTTGGTGTATAGAAATGCCTCTCATAGAACGGAATGCTTTGGAATACTTTCGGGTATTCTTGTATGCAAATCAGCGGTGGTATGTACTCCAATTTTTTTTTTTTTTTTTTTTTTTTTTTTTTTAAGGGAACATCCGATGGTAAACTTGAATAACATATTTCAGTTTCATTAAGATTTGTGAGAAGTAAAATTATTATTATATGATTTTTAGAAATACCTCTCATAGAACACAATGCTTTGGAATGTTTTTAGGTGTCCCTGTAGACGAACCAGTAGAGGTATTCACACCATTTTAAATAAGAAATATCCAATAGTAAAATTAAATAATATATGTCAGTTCAAGAAATTTCATTAATATTTTCGAAAGTTAGAACGCGGACAAAAAGACAGAAACAGAGAGACAAACCGAAGTCATTTCAAACTTGTAAGGAAGTATTAAAAGAGAGACAGAGACAGAGAGAATACATAAACATCTATAATGCTATTCATTAATTTATTTTTAAGAAATGAAATATAGATCTACTATAATCGCACTGTAGGTGTTAAATGAAGGCGAACACAGGCATTAAAATTTTAGTCTCTTATTTTATATGTGCGTTATTTCTCCTTTTTATATAAAACTTTCAGGCTTCGCCCGCTTCGCTGCTCACTATATTTAAATGAATTTTCAAAAGAGTTGGATTAGTATTCATTTTTTTCATTCCATCATAAATAAAAATTAAAAAATATATATTGAAATCGCTCTAAACCTCGCTTCGGGTACCTGCTGCCTATGGCCCCTTTTTCTCTACCTGCACTACAGCGGGTCCGGGTTTCCACTGCCTGCAGAAATATCTTTCCAGGATATTTCATTTTGGATATTTATCGATGACAGGTAGATCTGCTATTATTTAAAAAAAAAAAAAAAAAAAAACCTGCGATTTTAAAGGTGACTGTATCTCAACATCTATTAAATATTTTAGTTTTTGAACCGTGTATTTTATAGTTCCGTCTATTTCCACTATATTATCATATCATTCCGAGCAATATAATAAATGAAATAAAAAATATACTTTCTTTTAAAAGGAATTAAATTCATAAAAAATCAGTTTAATGGTTTCTATGATATGCTACCATTTTTTTCCGATAAATACTATAAATTAAAAAAAAAAAAAAAAAAAAAAAAAAGAATGAATGAATGAATGAAAAAAGAAAACAGACAGGGAAAGAAATTTTTTTTTTTTTAAGGAATAATATTTAAAAGTGAAAAATAAAAAGTTCTTATATTATAAAAATTATGTATAAACTGTTATAAATAAGTTTTTAAATTTCAAATTTAATATAATTATTTTTTTCTTCTACTGTATTGACATTTTATTTTCAATATATATAATAAATTAAAACAATCTGGTGTGTCACTCACACGACTTTCTCTTACCCTGAAATTTAATACTATAAATACAGGTTGGAGATTAAGGGGTAAGATAGAGAGTACTATTATGTAAACCTATGTTAAACAATTCAAATTAGGCTTCGGAAGAGCTTTATATGATAATTAGTTCTGTGTGATGGGGCCTATGCACCTACATTTATATAGAATTTAATTCTGTTATTAAAATTAAAAGTTTACTTAAAATTATACAGACAATTTTCACACGCAACATACATCGAAACTTATCAATTTTGATCAAACTTTTCCGGCAACAAACTTATATTAACTTCAAAATACAACATTTGGATCTCCTAAAATTATTCGTTTTTAAGTTACTCTAAGAGACACTGACAAAGATCAAACGTTAAAATACTTGACTACGGTAATCAGGAAGCCTCAAAATGTGTAAATATACAAAAAACAAGCGATGAATATTTAGCTTAAAACATACATTATTTACCATATCTCTATGAGGAATTTATTTCAATTCCCGAACAGCTTTCTTGGAAATGGTAAAATATTATTAGTAAAGCACATCTACTAACAACAAATAACTAGTGTGTTGTGGCCACCACACGACTTTCTTCTATATTTTCTTATACAAATTCACTCAGTAAAAATAATTTATTAAAATTATTATTTAAAAAAATTATCTTCCATGATAATGCAGACGATTTCCATATTAGAGAAGTAATATAACACTAAATATGCAAAAAAAGTTAAATTTATTTATTTATTCTCAATATTACATAAAAAAAATAAAAAAAAAAAATGTTAAAAATGAAAAAAATCGACAACTTTATTTTGAATTATCGCAGATCGATGGTTCAACCATTCGTTTTAAAAGAATTGAATACTTTTGAGTGTTCCTGTAGACGAACCATTGGCTTCATCTCAACGAAAAGCTTAGTGTAAAATCCCTATATGATACACATTTGGAATACCGAGTTTGAAATTTCTGCTACTATTTGTTTTTGAGATATGCTGATAACAGACACACAGACCATTCGTTAAAAACATGATTTTCGTACTCAGGGGACCTCAGAACTTGTAAGTATAACAAAAACTCACGTTCGAAAATTTGACCCTAAAACAGTACTTTCTCGATCCTATGGGTAAGAGAAAGTAATAAATTGTGCAATAGCCGTTGCTAAGAGTGCAGACGATTACAATGGAAGAATAAATTCATGAAAGATGAAACATAAAAGCCAATATTTAAAATTGAAAAAAAAAAAAAAAAAAAAGGTTCAAATTCGAAAAAATATCGATGAGGTGCACACCTACAGGGTCCCAGGTACCCATATGACAAGTTTTATAGCTCTGTGATCGGTAGTGTGAGCACCAGAGCGGAAACAGACACAGACACTTCTCTTTATTTATATAGATAAGCGTCATTTTGCTGAAAATCAGTATTTATAAATCTTATCTAATAGTATTATTTTAGGGTAATTTTTTAGTTAAATGTTGAATTATGAGAATGCTGGGATTTTCTCTTTTTTTCCGTGTTCGAATTTTCAAGATTTTGTGTATAATTTAGACAAAAAACTATATATTTAAGAACAATTTTCATTCTTATGTAGCTATTAATCTAAACATGTTTAACAAGGCATTGTACAATAGACTTTTAAACTGCGCTTTCTAAATTTTCGAATTTATACCGATTGACTAACTTATGTCCCACGCCTGTTTGTGATGCTCTCATGGAAATCTAGAGGAACTTAAGCCGTATTATGAGCGAGTTTCATAGAAAACTACGGAATAATAGCAGCAATTAGCATCCAATAAATTTCAATATTCATTGCAGAGGTAAGCCGATTCAGCAGGCAGTGGTGACCGAGATCCGACATGACATAAGCGACGAAGACGCTGAAAAAATTAGCGGTTATCAGAATCGAGGTTTAAAAACAATTTCTTTCTTTCTTTTTAAGCTATTATCACTTTCTTCTGTATGTATATATAGAAAAAGTATTGGATTCGTGAAACTTTTCGATGTATTTTCATGTTTTGGGATGTCCTGAACACGATTTGACCATTTCTAGAAAATGTATGTCTGTCTGTCAGTCTGTGTGTGTGTGACAAAATTTTTGGCGACTGTATCTCAGGAACTACTGCACAGAATTACATATAAACTTGTATGTTGGTGCATCTTAACAAAAATTAGTGCCTGTCAACTTTTGGTGCAAACCGCTCAACAAGTGGCGCTGCTACACAGCGATTTCTGAAACTACGAGGGAAGCTATATCTCAGGTCCTATTGCGTATAATTAAACAAAACTTGATAAGTGAGAAGACCATTATAAGATATTATGCTTATTCAATTTAAATGCTTATCGGCCAACAGATTTCGTACTATACAGCTATTTCCGCAATTTAAGGAATGGCTATATCTCCGAAACTACTGCACAAATTTGCACAT
Source organism: Salticus scenicus (assembly GCA_963930645.1). Taxonomy (NCBI): domain Eukaryota; kingdom Metazoa; phylum Arthropoda; class Arachnida; order Araneae; family Salticidae; genus Salticus; species Salticus scenicus. The sequence continues at coordinate 49,827,035 of OZ005662.1, read as the reverse complement.
AAATTTGTATGTAGATGCATCTTAATAAAAATTAGTGCCCTAAACTTTTGGTGTAAACAGATTAACAGGTGGCGCTTCTTCACAGCGATTTCCACAATTTAATGGAAGGCAATATCTCAGATTCTATTGCGTATCATCAAACATAACTTGATATGTAAGAAGGCCATTATGAGACATTATGCTGACTCAACTTGGATACTTATTGGACAATAGGTGATGCTGCTATGCTGCTAATTTCATCAATAATTGATGGCTATATCTCAACGTCTGTGGCATATAACTGTACGAAACTTGATATATGAGATAACCATTATAAAAACGCATTTATTAAGATGTTATTTATAGGGGATAAAACTGTATTCCTTTGCCTACTTGGTGTTAGATTTCCCTAAGATGAAAAGGATTTGCATTAATCATGTTAAATAATTTTAATAAATAATAGAATTAATAAATTATTCGCACTTAGTGAATTTGTACAGGAAAATATTGAAGAAAGTTTTGTGGTGGCCACTAGCTGGTTCATGATCCTTGAAAAATCTGACCGTACTAAAGCCTCGGTCGGTGACGACTCGGCGCCTTCTACTCGTCACATAACCTACAAGAGCTTATTGGTTTTTAGGGCAAGCACCCTTGAAAATTTCAATTGTAGCAAGTCCTGTTTGGTGGCTCCTGCGGCGCCCTTTTCTCAATTCATGATCCGAAATGAGCTTGTTCGTTCATCGTGCAAATAATCTTTTAAAATTTTGACCGTAGTAAACTCCCGGTCGGTAGCGCCTGTAAATCTCTCTTTCTTTGAAATAACCTGTTCGCTCACCGCGAAAACAACCTTTGAAATTTTTGATCGTGTTGCATAGTGTGTATGCAGTGTGCTATGCTGCAATTTTCCTTGTTTGAATGATAGCTATAGCTCAAAGTATATAATATGGACACTATACTATATTTTCCATAATTGGAATTAAATTTGTGTGTATATTTGCTGAAAAGTGGCCTGCTGTACTGAATTTTCCTTGTTTCTGAAAAAGCTACACCTGAAAATCTAATGGTGCTGTGTAAAAGGGCCAAAAGATGACGCTTCTACGCTGTAATTTCCCTTATTTCTATATAAGTTATATATATCAAAATCTGATATGCCCAACTATATTATATCTTCTGCACTCTGGTTTTAATCTGTGTGTATATCGGCTAAAAGGTGGCGCTGTCATGCTGTAGTTCTCCTTGATTACGAAAAACCTATGTCTCAGAATCTTACATATATAATTATTTCATTTCTAATTTGTATGTATATTGAACGAATGTTTTTCTTTTCTTTAAATCATGTTTAAAATAAATAAATAAAAAACCTTCGGTATAGGATAAGTAATATATACATATATTATTTCAAAATCATAAAAAATTACTAAGAACAGGAGTTTTATTAATAAATGAATAACTTCTGTTTTACAGATTCCGTATCATATAATGATTTTCTTACTCATGTTTAAATGCGTGCATATTATGGCTGAAATGTGGCTCTGCTATGCTATAATTTTTTTTGTTTCTGTAAAAACTATATCTCAAAATTTAATGTGTACAACTACACCATATTTTCCTTACTCGGGATTAAATTTGTGTATATCGGCCGAAAAATAGCGTTGTTATGATGTAACTTTCCTTGTTTTTGATGAAGCAATATCTCGAACTCCAGTGCACAGAACTTCACTGTTTAAGCTGTATTTTATCATTTGCTTTATTATACAAAAAAGCCCCAATTGAAATTTTCCGTTTAAAAATGTTTTTACTATATAAGATCAAGTAACAAAAATATATTAAACTGTTCTATAGTTCTATTGAATTTAATTCTGAAGAAAATAAGAGTCGAATTTTTTGCATTGTTGTAAATACTTAGTGTGTATTACAATTTAAGACATGTGAACATGATGTGGTAACAAAAAAAAAACAACAAAAAAAAAAAAAAAAAAAAAAAAAGATAAATAAATAAATAAATAAAATATATGTATGAAGAGAAATGAAATGTATTATTATTATTATTATTTGTATGTTATATGTAACTTATTTTTAAATTAAAATAATTAAAATTTATTTTTATAATCAACAAAAAAATTTATCAGTTTTCAATTTTTAATGTATAAAAAGCTGTTAATTTCTTAAAAATTCTTATTGTTCTTATGGTGATGTCGTGTATACATGCTAATTAACTAAGACATAAACGAACTAACAAACGGAAACCATATCAGTTTTATGATTTTTAGAATCCTTACACCTCAAAACTTGAAAAAATATTAAGAAACAGAGTTCGAAAATTTTATAACAACCTAAAATTCCTATACCTATAGTATGATGGGTAATTAAAAATATGCATAAATTAATAGATATATTACATATATATGAAATGGAGATTACTTTAGAAATGTAATACGACAGAAATTTAAAAATGCAATTGATTTACTTATGCAATAAAATAATTTATTATTATAAAAAACAAGATTTTCTCGTTATTACCTATTAAGAATCTTAAAGTAATAAATAATCTGTATTTTCCGTAATTTTAATTTAATTTAATTTTTTATTTATTTTTATTTTTTATTTTATTTTATTTATTTATTTATTTATTTATTTATTTATTTATTGTCCTGATTTAATATTGTAAAAATTAATTCAGGCATATGATTAATATTAAATTTAACTTTAGCTATTACGTATTATAGCTACGTTTTCTAACTATTACATATTAAGAATCTTAAAGTAATGAAGTATTTTTTTTCTTTTTAATATATATAGGCGGAAGGCCCGAGTTCGATTCCCGGCTCTGGTATTTTTCACATAGTTGGTATAAAAATCAGCCTTCCACTCCAAATTATCTAAAACGAATTAAGGTTGATGATTAAAGAATTTCTAAATTAGAATTTCGTGGTCTATTGGAGTTGTGCCACGCTTAATATTGTCACTTGATACAGCTGCGTTTGCAGACTCGGTGACCTTGACAATGAATATTATGTGAGAAATGCGTAGCTGGTTGTCACCCAGGGTAGCTCAGTGGTAGAGTATCGATCCGCGCGTTAAGCGGAAGGCCCGGGTTCGATTCCCGGCTCTGGTATTTTTCATATAGTTGGTATAAAAATCAGCCTTCCACTCCAAATTATCTAAAATGAATTAAGGTTGATGATTAAAGAATTTCTAAAGTAATGAAGTATATTTTTTTGTTTCAAAGTAGCAAATAATACATTTTTTTTTTTTTTTTTTTTTTTTAAATCATTAAAAATCCAAAGTAACAATATAGGCACAAAATCATTATAATAATAATAATAATAATAATAATATATTGATATGCACTTCAAATGGTAGTAGGAGCAACAGATAATAGATATTGCAAAAATAAAAAAATGATATATATAGAATAGAACAGAAAATAATAGTAGGTATTTTCTAATAAACAAGATCGAAAAATCATGCGGTATGTATTGTAAGTTAACTCTTTCAATATTACTGTAAATACTGTAAATACTGTAATTACTGTAAATACTACTTTCAATATTACTTCAAAGTTACTGTACGTACTTGTATCGTACAACTTTCAAATTTATTCGCCTATGTTATCATATAAAAGACATTCAAATGACTGAAAGACATACAAATTGACTCATTGCATTCATAATTATTGTTAATGTTGATAATATTTAACACAAACGAAAATGCTGACTTGCAGACCTTAATGTATCTGAATATTTCAGAACAGCCCTGTAAATCTGAAGGTTAAGCATACGATATTATTAAAAAAAAAAAAAAAAAAAAAAGTTATTTTAACATATTAACAGTAAATGTCAAATTCATTGTCATTTTTGAAGTAGAAAGTTACATAAATGGGATTAATAAAAACGTGTCTCCTAAAACATAATGTATTGGCCTTTTTTTTTTTAAATTAATTTATTAATTTTATTAACTTAATTTATTTTTTTTTTTTATTTTTATTTTTATTTTTTTTTTTTTTTTGGGGGGGGGGAGGTGTCCCTGTGGAAAAACAAGTTGTACATGACCTATTAATGCCATTTTAAATAGGGAACATTCCTTATAGTAAAAATGAATAATATGTATCATTTTTTAAATTCTGAAAATATTTACGAATGCTGGAGGTGAGCAGAAGAACAGATAAAAGATGAGCAGTCGGACAGACAGATACACATATTCAAATCATATTTAAACTTCAAAATTGTTAGAAAGTGTTAAAAAAATACTTAATGTGAGCAGAAATGCAATTCTCGCGAATTTTCAATAAAAGCCCTTAATGTAACTGAACTGAAATTTTGCGTGGTCCTGTAAATTTTAATGTTAATCATTCTATTCTATAGGAAGCATTCGTTTATGCATATGAATAAATTTCAATTTTATTGAGATTTGTACAAAGTAAAGTTGTTAAATTTGGTTTATAAAAATACCTCTCATAGAATACAGTGCTTTGGAATACTTTCGTGTGTCCCTATACACAAACTAGAAGAGGTATTCACACCATTTTCAATAGGGAATATCTGATAGTGAACTCGAATAACATATATCAATTTCAAAAATTTTCATGAATATTTACGAGACAGACAGACGGACAGATATAGCAGGCTACGCCCGCTTCGCTGTTCACTGTATTTAAATCAATTTTTAAAAGATTTGAATCCCTATTTGTTATTTATATCATATTATAATTAAAAAGTTAAAAAATAAATAAATAAATAATAATCGCTCTAAACCTTTCTTTGGGTATCTGCTGTCTACGGCAGTTCCTTTTCCGCTCGCGCTGCATAGGGTCCAGGTTGAAAAAACGTACAAAAAAACCTTTCCCAGCCACTTCAGTTTGGGTATTTATCAGTGACAAGTGGAGTTGCTACTATTCAAGAACTACGATTTAAAAGATGACTATATCGCAACCTTTATTAAATATTTTAATATTTTAATTATGTTTTTCATAGCCATCACTCTGTACACTATAATATGTAAAAGCAGATTTTCACTTCAAAGGATTTAAATAAATAACAAACAAATACATGTTAATTAAACTAAAATTTTAATAAGTTTAATCCTTTCACTACATACTATAATTTTTTCCAATAATTGCAGTGTATATATATATATTTATTTATATAAAAATTAAAAGATCTGTCCTTTTAAAGGAATTAATTAAAAAATAAAAATAAGCAGCTGTTATAACGTATATATATATACATTATTCATAAACGTAACTGTGATAAATAAGCTTTTAAATTTAAAATTTGATATACATAATTTTTTCTACTGCATTATCATTTGATTAAAAAAAAAAAATGATTTTGCCTTCAAATAAATGAATTAATTAAAATAAAATAAATAAATAAATAAATAAATAAAAATGCATAATAGTCTCATGGCTAAGATTCGCAGACGATTGAATTGTAAGAATAAATTTTAGAAAAGTAAAACACAAAAGCCAATGTTTAAAACTGAAAAAAAGTAGTTAAAAAATGTTTAAATTCTAAATTCGAAGAATTCTCTATGGGATGTACACCTCCAGGATCCCAGCTACCTTTCTGCCATGTTTTGTAGCTCTACGATCAATAGTGTAAGTATCAGAGCGCAGACAAAAAAAAAAAAAAAAAACAGATACACACACTCATACTTCTCTTTATTTACACTCTGTTCAACAAGAACGTGACCGCTTGTATTCGGTAAAAACAAATCAGATAAATTTTTTTCTCATATTTTATTGAAGTACATGTTGTTGGCTATTGCGCAATTACCTAATAATTTGTCCAGTCGCCGTTATTATTTATTATCGCTTGATACTTTTTAGGCATGCTTTCAACAAGATTTTCAGCGTACTCGCCATATCTTTTTAATTTGATAACACAGTTGCTTTTTCGTGTACACTGGCTTTCCTCTTAGTTGCATCTTCATGTAGGACCACACATTTTCGATAGGATTTGCATCTGGAGACATTGCCGGCCGCTCCATCGTAGTGATGTTATTTTTCTGTTTCCACGCACTGCACAGTTTACTGCGGTGTCATAAATTATCAATATAAACAATGCTAAACACCGGTAAAAGTTACATTGCGCATTAGGGCATGAGTTAGAGATTACAAAAAAAAAAAAAAAATAGATGGCGCTGTGATGTCCTTTTTTTAATAAGAACGGTCACGTTCTTGTTGAACAGAGTGTATATAGATAAAGATAACGGTATTTCTTTTTTTCGTAACGCACACTAAATTCATGAGTAATTTAAAAAAGTAAAACTTAACACTATATAAAATTTATGATAAACTTAATTGGACAAAAATAATAAGTAAGAAATGAATGAATTGAATAAGAATTAATTAAAATGAAAGAAACAATTTTAAAATTAAAGGAAATATAATGCTACTGTAAGTTGTTAAAAACCTTATTTATTTCATTTATGAAGGCGACTGAACTGTTTTCCGGTGATTTTTTTTTTTTTTTTTCTGGATGACTATTTTTCGGCGACTTTCTTTCCTTTTTCCCTTACATACAAAGAAACAATGACTTTTATTTATATTAAGATTATCGAAAGCAAAATAAAAAATCAATTTTTAAGAACTGCAAATGTACAAATTCATTCCTTAAAGCACAGGCAAATTCTTTTCGTTCTTTCTTTCTTTCTTTTTTCGTTTCTTTTGTGTGCGTGTGTATCTATATATCTATAATATTAAACCTTTTGAAACATTGTACAAAAGGAAATATAAGTGCTGAAATATATCTCATTAGGAAAGTGAAAATTTAAATGAAAATAAAAAGGAACAATTAGAATTCAAATAATGAAAGCATATAATATACCTAATACGTCTTCATGGGCATCGGTTGATGATTGTATGCAAAATTAGATGAATTTCTATGGGAAGGCTATATATATGGGAAGGCGTGTGTTATAGTTAATTGACAAAACTTTAGAATAGATTTATAGAAGTTTAAATATCTTGAGAGAATTTAAAAAGAGATATCAACTTGCAGTTGCGTTATTAATCTAATAATTAGTCATGTACGTTGAAAGAAAGAAAGGAAGAAAGAAAGAAAGAAAGAAAGACAGACAGAGAGAGAGAGAGAGAGAATAACGTAGAAAAACTAAATAATACATTAGAAGTACTTTTGCGATCGTGAATAATGAAATTACTTAATTAAACATTCTCAAAATCTGAAATGTATTTTTGGCTTAAAATTCATGTGATAAATCTTAATAATTTACATATGGAATAATCAAAGTGTTTCTATGATTTGTTCCGTAAAAAATAAATAAATAAAACGAAATAAATAATTTTACTTAAAGATTAAATTGTGTACATACACTAGGAGGTTCGCGTTAACGGCCCTCCTCACTTACCGTCGCCGGAAGCCCAAGCCAATGTTATTCTATGGGGAAAATTTCTTTACAAATAACTTATTAACTAATACATATTTTTAAATTCTGTTTTCACATTCAAAAAATTCCTAACTGTTAAACTGACAGACCCTTTTTTAAAAAAGTATTTATTTTTTATTTTTAATAATTTATTTTGAAATTGGAAAATGAAAAAATTTCACATATTAAATATTTGCATTTTGCAGCTTCAAAATAAATATAAAAAATTAAAAAATATTTTTTTATAAAAGGTCCGTCAATTTAACAGCTGGGAATTTTCAGAATGTGAAAACAGAATTTAAAAATATTTATTAGTTAATAAGTTATTTGTAAAGAAAAAATTCCCATAGAATAACATCAGCTTCGGCTTCTGGCGGCGGTCAGTAAATAGGGCCCTTAAGTAATATGAAGAACATAAATTCACTTAGTTTAATATATATATATACAGTAAAACCTCTCTAAGTTGGACACCTACGGTTCCAAGAAAAAGTGTCCAACTTAGAGAGGTGTCCAACTTATAGGGGTTAGACATAATGTTAATGGATACATTCCGTTCCGAGAAAAAGCGTCCAACTTACAGGGGTGTCAAACTTGAGAGGTTTCACTGTATATATATATATATATATAATTTGAATAATTTAATACCATTGTAACACTCAGCAGACAAAAGATAGATGAAGATACCAACATATAATTAAATTTTAATTGAGATTTATTTCGAATCAATATTTACTTTTATCGTTTTCAGAGGAATAGAGTTTTATACATATAACAAACAAATAACCAGATTCACAAAACTAAAAAGACAAAGGCATAAGCTATGAAAACAAAAATATTTGAAATTGAAATTAATTTGAAGATTAACCGAACGTTATAATTTGACATGATGAAACGTCGTATAATAATAATAATAATAATAACAATAATAATAAAATTACTATGACTGTATCAAAAAACATTCAACAACAAAAAGGGAAAAAGTTTTGTATTTATATGTGTTTTCCATTATTTTTATATTTACTTAAAACAATTTGACGCGAGGATATTGTGTATCAATCTTAATAACAATCTAATGAAACTATTAAATAAATAAACTATTTAATAATCTAAATGAAACTATTAAATACAATCAGAGATTAGTTAGCATATAAGGAAATTTATTCAAGATTTGTACGTTTATTCACATGATTAAAAAGTTTCATATTTCTGGTTTCAATGTTTAATGAGATATGTGTCAAGCGTAAAAAGGGTACGATTGTTTGACTATTACACACCTATATTAAGAAATTAATAGCCATTATTAAATTAAATTAATTAATTGCCATTAATTTATATAATTTAATATAAATGCGTTTAGCTAATCGAACTTAATAAATACATCATATTGAAATGAATAACATACGGTAAAATACATATACATACACACACACACATATATATATATATATATTAGTAATATATAATATATATAATAATATATATTAGTAAACATAATATTTCTTAAATGCATCGCAACAACACAGGAACGACCTCCTTTGAAGAAGGCGGGGTGAGAGCTGTCACAGCTATCAAACTTGGGAAGCAAACGTTTCGGGGGTCGTATAGCAAATTATTTTTCGGCTTTTATTGGGTAAAGCTGCTTTAAGAAAAGGAAGTCCTTATGATATTTTTTGCCACCTGCGAGACTGTCACACCTGTCAAACTGTGCTATTTGGGATGTAGCCTCAGACGCGGTTGATACCCACCTAACACAGGTGTCCGGAAATGAACCTCTTCGTCTATTTTCCAATTGGGAAAGAGAGAAAAAATCGGTATTACTGAGTACGTGTTTTGTTTATGTTCAAGATAAATATGAAAAGAGAGTGAAGATGCGTTTTCTTTTAGACTCTGCTTGTAATGCGAATATATTAATTGCCGATTGCGCTAATATATTAGGATTGAAATCAAAGGTTATAAACACTCCTATCACTGGATTAAATAACTCTTCTTATTACGTTAAGAGAAAAATTAGTAGTATTATTTCCAACGCAGATGAAAGTTTTAAGAAAAACATAGACTTTTTAATTGTTCCCAAAATCACAGATTATATCCCAACAAATAAATTAGATATATCAAAAATTAATTTACCAAATTTAGTAGATTTTGCTGATCCCATGTTTTTCCAACCTGGAAAAATACACGGCATTATAGGTAGTGAACTGTTTTATAGAATTTTAAAACCTAATTCTGTTCAAATTAGTGATAAGTTATTTTTACAAGATTCTGTTTTTGGCTGGATTCCTACTGGAGCTTTAGAAGAAACGGTTCCATTAAATAGTAATGAGAATCAATGTTATTTTATAACAAAGTTTGATGAAATCAACGATAACTTAAGTCGATTCTGGCAATTGGAATCCATTGGAATTCAGCCCGATGATTTAAAACCAGCAGAGAAAGATCAAGCCCAACAAATTTTTGACAAAACTGCCAGGTTTGTGAACGATAGGTATGAAGTGCAGTTGCCTTGGAAAACGGATCCGAAACAGCTGCACAATAACTTTACTGTAGCGAAAAATCGACTAGAATTTTTACAAAGGAAATTTTATCGGGATCCTGAACTCTTTCAAAATTATTCAAAAATTATAAATGAATATTTAAATGAAGGTATTATTGAGCAAGTTGAAAGTAGTGAGCCAATATCAGATAAGGGAATTTATTACTTACCCCATCATGCTGTCTGTAAGGAAGACAAGCTTACTACGAAAGTTCGCACAGTTTTTGATGCAAGCTCCCATGATAACAATCAATTTTCTTTAAATGATTGTTTGTGGCCTGGTAACAATTTAAACCCACTTCTCTTCGATATTTTAATTCATTTCCGACTTAATGAAATAGCCTTCTCTGCCGATATCGAAAAAGCATTTCTACAGATATCCCTTGCAGAGAAGGATCGTGATGTTGTGCGGTTTTTATGGTTTGAAAAGGATTTTAGATCTCTTGAAAATTTGAAAACATTAAGATTTAAACGTGTTCTTTTTGGTGTTAATGCATCCCCATTTCTCTTGTCAGCTACTATTAAAAACCATATATCTCAATTTAGTGATCGATATCCAAAAACTGTCCATCTTCTCGACAATTATATTTATGTCGACGATTTTATCTCTGGCGAAGATACTGTGGAAAAGGCTCTTGAAATTTCTCTTGAGGCTAAAGAAATTATGTCTCAGGCAGGAATGAGTTTAAGAAAATGGATTACAAACGATGATGCGTTAATGAAATTCTGGCATAAAAAAGGCTTAAATACGCAATTAGAGCACTCTACAATCAGCTTAGGAAGTAATCTAGCAAAGGTCTTAGGCATGGCCTGGAAGACAGAAGAGGATTGTCTAACTTTAGAAGTAAAGAGTTTATTAGAATTTTTGTCCTCTAAGAAAAGTTCAAAACGTCTCCTTTTGCTAGCAGTTGGGAAGATATTTGACCCTCTGGGTCTGCTCACGCCTTTCACCATTAGAGTCAAGTGCCTGTATCAAGAATTATGGATGAAGAAAATACCCTGGGACGGAGAGTTGCCAGCCGATGTCCAAGGAAAATGGGAAAAATGGTGTGAAGAGCTACCTAGATTGTCTGAAGTAAAAATTCCTAGAAAAATCCTAAGTTGCTCGAACCAAGTACTTGCAGTGGAAATACACGCATTTTCCGATGCCAGTAAGGCAGCGTATGGCACTGCTATTTATCTGCGTATACAGACAGAAAATAATATAGAAGTTAACCTCATAACATCTAAGAGTCGTGTTGCTCCCTTAAAAGAAATTTCCTTACCTAGATTAGAGTTGCTTGGTGCCCTATATAGTGCAAGACTGACCCACAAGATAAAACCTATCATCGATCAAAATCAGTGTCTACAGTTTACTACTGGTCCGACTCCAAGATAACATTGTACTGGATAAAGGGCTCGGCCAAACGTTGGAAACAATTTGTGGCAAATCGTGTAACAGAAATACAAACTTTAAGTAATCCGAATTCCTGGCACCATTGCTCCGGAAAGAACAATCCTGCAGATTTGTTAACCCAAGGTACTAGTGCAGTTTCACTTTTAAACAGTTCCATGTGGTGGCACGGCCCACCTTTCTTGACTGATCCGGACTTTCAACCCTCAGACGAGGACCTTATAAGTGTGACAGAAAGTGACTATTTTTCTGAAGCAAAAAAAGGTCTTAATGACCCTGAACTTAATTTTTCCCTTTATGTAACTACCCAACCTTTCAATTTTGTTGAGGACATTTTAACCATTAGTAATAGTTTTACTAAAATTGTGCATGTTTTAGCGTTTATTTTCAGGTTTATCAACAATATAAGACATCCAGGGGAAAGAAAAACTGGATACCTAGGTCCAGAAGAAAAGAGGGCTGCACTAAATTTTATACTAAAGAAAATACAGGAGGGAGAATTTGGGAATGAGATAACAGGTATAAAATTTAATAACTGTATTTCTCCTAGCAGCAGGCTTCGCCCCCTGGCACCGATTATAGACTCAGATGGTTTATTAAGAATTGGAGGTAGGTTACATAATTCAGATTTGAATTATAAGGAAAAACATCCTATAATATTGCCAAAGGGTAAGTTCAGTGAGATAGTTATTAAACATTTTCATGATAAATTTCACCATTCAGGTCCTCAGACATTACTTTATAACATTAGGCAAGAATATTGGCCCTTAAATGGTCGAAATGCATGTCGTAAAATTATCCATAATTGTGTCAAATGTTTTAGAGCTAACCCTAAGTTATACTCTCAAAAAATGGGTGATCTGCCTAAAGATCACCCATTTTTTAAAAATTATTTTTAAAACAGGATTTAACAGGATTTATTTTAAAGATATAAATCCTGTCTTCACATTCAATAGTACAGGCATAGATCTTTGTGGCCCCTTTTTTATAAAAAATAAGCATCAAAGAAAAGGGGCCCCCATTAAAATTTATGTTGCTCTTTTCGTTTGCCTTACGACTAAGGCAATACACCTAGAAATCGTCTCTGACTTAACTTCAGAGTCACTAATTGCTGCCTTGAAACGTTTTATTGGCAGACGAGGTAAGTGTGCTAAAATCTTTTCGGACAATGGGAGTAATCTTGTTCGAGCTAATAAAGACTTAAAGGAATTTTTTTAATTAGTTACCCAACAAGATGAAAATTTGGCAAATTTCTCCTCAAATGAGAAAATAGAATGGAAATTTATTCCTCCCAGGGCACCAAATTTTGGTGTCTTATGGGAAGCCGGGATTAAATCTTTTAAGTATTATTACAAGCGTATTATAGGTGATGCTAAACTGACGTACGAAGCCTTTCAAACCATCATGATTCAAATTGAATCCATGTTGAATTCTCGTCCATTAACACCTCTTTCGGCCGACATAGAGGATTTGGAAATTTTGACCCCTGGTCATTTTCTTATCAGTCGATCGTTAACGGCCATCCCCGAACCCTCACTGACCAACATTCAAACCAATAAATTAAATTTGTGGCAACAAACTTGTAAATTAACTCAAACATTTTGGAAATTTTGGTCTAACAATTACTTAAATAATCTACAGCAAAGGACTAAGGGGTACTTTGCAAAACAAAACGTAAGGGTAGGCGATATGGTTGTCATAAAAGAAGATAATTTGCCCCCTCTAAAATGGTTACTAGGCCGCATTACTAAAACCTATATTGGAAGGGATAATATTGTTAGAGTAGTAGATATTCGAACAAAAAATGGAATACTGAAAAGAGCTATTTCAAAATTAGCTATTTTGCCAATTAATGATTAAAAAAAAAAAAAAAATTTTTCTTGTGTGTACCTTATTATATTATATTTAGTATTACTGTATGATGTGCCTTTATAATATTCTTGTGCATAATTTTTTGTATTTCAATTTTCGTTTATTATTATATTGCACTGTGTAACATTTATTATTATATTGCTTTATCTCTAACCCGAACTTTGAATGTGCTGCGCACATTGCAACGCGGGGCGGCATGTTCGGACATCTGCGCATGTCGAACGAGCACCGCGGGCTTTCATGGTCATGTGACCATATCAAGAATTCAGTTGTTGTTTGGCTTTCGCCTGCAGCACTGGTCGAATTGCCTAGCGGGTATATCCCCATTTTGTAACTCGGGTTTTATCCCCAAAAGTATGTATAAGCGGGTTTATCCCCACATTATAACTGCGGGCTTTGTCCCCTTCTATCTTTTACGTCAAATATGTGTAGTGTGTGTTGTTTTGTACTGTGTCGTCGATTAAAAAATATGAAAAATAACTGAAGGTTATCATATATCAATTAACACACACCAATCTCCTACAATACTAAAGATAAAGTACACAAACAGTATAATTTCCCGCACTGTTAGACTCTCAGAAATTTGAATATAAAGTCAAAATTAGGTGTTGCAATTGAAAAAATCAAAGCTGGCGCTCATTTCAATATGTAGATAACCCTTAATTCAAAATTCGACAGCATTTTCAAAAAGTGCATTTAATTTCCTGTTAAATGGTGTCTATTAATTTTTTCTGCATCAATTAATAATGAAATTACAGCGAGTGCTGCGATTTTTTTCCCGAGGCTGTACATTTATACGAAATTTTGTCCTATACTGCCATGCTAAAAATTTAGAAAAAAATGTGATCACAGCGCCACCTGTTGAGTAATTGTTTCACAAATCTAATCAGCACCAGTTTATGTCAGGGTCCAACAAAATACCAAGTTTGGTTAAATTTCGTTCATTGGTTCGTGTTCGTGAGATACAGTGTCCACAAAATTTGTGATACGCACACACGCACAAATTTTCTAAAAACTGTCAAATCGTGTTCTGGACATCCCAAAACGTGTAAATCCATCGAAAACTGGAGTTCGAAAATTTTCACCGATCCAATACGTTCTCTATATATGCATATAGAAGAAAGTAACTAGTGTGTTGTGGCCACCACAAGGCTTTCCTTTCTCGTATGTTTTCCTATACAAATTCACCAAGTGCAAATAATTTATAAATCTATAATTTATTAATGATGAATGCAAATGATTTTCATCTTAGAGAAAACTAACAGTAAATATCCAAAAAAAGACAGTTTTATTGCCTATAAATACATCTTAAAAAATGCGTTTTTATAATGGTTATCTCGGATATCAGGTTTCGTACAGTCATATATCACAGAATTTGAGATATAGCCTTCTCATTATCGGGGAAATTTGCAGTATTGCAGCTCCCTTACTGGCCGATAAGCATCCGAATTGAATGATCATAATGTCTCATAATGACCTTCTCACATATGAAGTTTCGTTTGATAATACGCAATAGAATCTGAGATATAGTCTTCTCTTAAATTCCGGAAGTCGCCTTGTAGCAGCCCCACCTGTTGAGTAGTTGACACCAAAAGTTGACAGGCACTAATTTCTGTCAAGGTGCATCTACATATAAATGTATATGCAGTTCTGTGCAGTAGTTCCTGAGATATAACCTTTTCTTAAACTGCAGAAAAGTTGTATAGCAGCGCCACCTGTTAGCCAATAAGCATTCAAATTGAATCAGTATAATGTCTCCTAATGGCATTCTCACATATCAAGTTTTGTTCGATCGTATGCAATAGAAGATATAGCCTGCCCTTAAAATGCGGAAATCGCTGTATAGCAGCGCCACCTGCTGAGCGATTGACATTAAAAGTTGATAGGCACTAATTTAGGTCAAGGTGCATCTACATATAAATTTATATATAATTCTGAGCAGTAGTTCCGAATACAGTCGCCACAAAGTTTTTGTCACACACATACAAACAGACATTTTCTAAAAATGGTGAAATCATGTTCTAGACCTTTCAAAACGTGTAAATCTGTCGAAAACCGTAAGTCAAAAATTTTTACGAATCCAATACTTTCTTCTTTTGAATAGAGAAGAAAATAAAAATGTTTTTGAGTTGGTGGGTGTAGATGTTAAGGCTACTAATTACATGAAGCTCCTAGATCCTAGTCCTCTATGGTGCGCCTTCGGTGAGGAGGCTTTCTAAGGAATCCTAACCCGCATTTACACGAGGTTTCGGAGAAAAATGTTTTTGGAATGCCGAAGCTGACTTGTGTTAATTAGTTATGTTTTTACTGATAATATGATATATAGCACTACTATTTTATGTACACGGCTTCACAAAAGAATTGGAATACTAAGGTGTATGAGTTGTATGTCTTTAAAACATAAAATACAACGAAATTAACATACACTATCCTGATGCACAAAAGTAGTTCCCGATAGAAAATGGAATGATTAGCATTAATGGCTGAATTACAGGGCCACACAAAAATATCCAGATATATTATGGGATTTAAATACGAATGTAGTACGAGGTTTTTTTTTTTTTCATTATATTAATTTCTTATTGTATTATATGGTGCGTACATAAATTTCAAACAATACACAGATCTTCACTAAGGAAATGAATTTATGTAAATAAAGATTGGGATTTTTTTTTTCCTGACTAATAAAAAGAAAATCTAATTTAAACTTTCAACATGGAGGTAAAACACATTGAAAGATAAATGACGTAACAACTAAATCCATTTCGAAATGTTCCATAATATATGAGAACCGCATAGTTTTCATTTCTTTTTAGTTTATCTTTTAAACTCTAATCTCAAAAAATACTTTATCCTCATTTTTTAACACAGATAGGCAACGGCAAAAGTAGCAAACGCAATAGATAGAGAGCCACTGAAACGCACACACACACACACACAAATCTATTAGTTCCCCATCATACTATAGGTATGGGGAACTTAGGTAATCATGAAAAATTTCGACCTCGGTTTTTTGACTTTTTTATACGTTTTCTGGTGTGAGGAATCCGAAAATGACAAAATTTGTATGGTGACTGTTAGTGCGTTAGTCCGTTAGTTTGTTAGTCTGTTTACACGATATCTCACGAACAAATGATCGCAGAGAAGTCAGATCAGTTTTAAAATATTACTTTCGATACTGGCAAGAACCTTATTTATTTGCAACATTCGAATTAAAAAACTTCGTAAGTTATTAGAAATTAACGATTTTCTTAACATGGGAGAATAGGACCAAAATTCACTTAAACGTGCATTAAATGGAAACTTTTTACTGTAAAAATGTCAGACCACTTTTAAAATATCAGTTTTGACACCGGAATAAACATAAGTAACTATAAATATGCTACTTTGAAAATTTCGCAACTTATTGGAAATTTACGAATTTCTTTATATGGCAGTGTTACGTTGTTTCTTGACGCAGTCGTGATCTTTGGTTAGTGTAGATCTCTGGAAGAAAGACTGGTTAGCAATATTTTAAGAATAAGTCCAATTGCTGTCATCAAGATGCTTTTATTGAATAATTCTTCCAACAAAATCAAGGAATATTTCCAACAATTTGATACAGAGCGTTGTAAAATGTTTACTAATGAAGTACATAAACCCAGGGTTAAATGTTGAGATTATCGCATAAGATGGGGGAGACAGCGAAGTAATTACATGTTTACAATCCTATGATCTGGAGCAGTTCTGAGATCCCTACACCAGAACAGATCTAAGATGTCTGAAGAAAAAGAGCCAAATTTTAGAAAAACAGCCAAATTATAGTGCCAAATACTTTCATTGTTTATCGGATAAAACAATGTTAATTTTTGAATTTGTAATGACGGTTTATAATTGTAGTAACCCTTTAATCGCCAACATTTTGCCAAACTACCGTTAGACAAGAGAAAGAGACGGTTAAGAAATGCAGTCATTAATATTGCGCAATCTAAAATAAATTACATCCTGTGTTGAAATAATATAAATTCTGACAATGAGTTTCCTTGTTTTATGACTATTTGAGTACACTTTTTATTTTATAATTACGTTTAATGTCAGAATTTCCGTTAGATATTATTATTATTTTATTTTATTTTTATCCCATAAAATAAATTACTTTTCTATTTAAAAGATAAACATTTTATTTATAATTTAGATATAAAACATATACAAATTAGATTTCTGAATGATGTGTGTTAATGTTTTATGTTAATAAATAGTGTAGGTCGTATGTATAATTAAAATTGTGCAATTTTTAATGACACTTAAAAAAAAAACAATTCTTTCTTCAAATGTCTGAAAACAAATTATGTGAATAAAATATCACACATGAAATTTAATTATTTTATATTGCGATAATGCATTACTTTATCATTAGATTTTATTTTAATTAAAAACTCAATTAAAATTTAACCAAACATATGTGAACACCTTCACATATTTCTCCCCTTCGTCTAAAAAGAAAAAAAATCGAAAGGTAATCAAAAAATATCGCTCTCTCTCGCATCAAGACAAAAACATACTACAAATTTCAAAATAACTTTCTATATAAAATCAATATTACTTCAAAAATATTTTTCATATTACAAGGTGGCTAATAATGTAAAATTAAACATCAAATATATATAATACCAATAATTAATTAGAACTTGTTTGTACTGGACATAGTTATCTTTCATAAGAAGCAACAATGTATATTGAAATCATGACATTATAATTATAAAATAAGCAATGCAATGTAGTATTTATAATAATTCACAGCTGTATGACAATGTATTCTCAACAAATTTTTCTTGAAAATGTATGACAAATTGAAGGCAAGGAAAAAGGAAATCAATAATTACAAAATTAAAATATTTTAAGTATTCACAAGTTTATGCAATCTATTAATTTGCTTGAAATTATTTATTATTTGCTAATTTTATTATTAATTTCAATAAAACAATATTTTGATGAGATATTTTGGTATAATTTTTTTTTTTTTTTTTTTTTAAGAATATAAAGAAAGTACCAGAACGCCAATATGTGAAGACCTAAAATTTATACAAATTGAGCCAGTGTGTGTGAATCAGTATATAAATCATAATTGACATTGTGGGTTGTGAGGCCACAGCCAAAAATAACGTACTGAGTTAGGGTGTGAAACAGAAGAGGCATATATTGTGTGTAAATAAAATTACAGCAAGCATTCTGCAACACGACATAATTAAATGTCTTTTGTTTGTGTAAATTGAATTGGGAAAATGAAAAAAAAAATATATAGCCCAATCAATAAAGTAATAGGACACAAGTATGCAGTCTGGAAAATTTTTAAAAGAAAAATGTAATTAGATTTTTTTTTGTTCAATTATAATTAATTCTTTCTAAAGAAAAAAATTTGAACTAAGTTCATTTTTCAAATATTATGTGGTTTAAAATAATGAAGAATGATACCACTGTAATATTGATTCTCCTTTCCCTAACAAATATACTAATTTATAAAACATGAATCACATTTGAAAAGTGTAAATTGTCAACATGGACAAATTCTAATAATATTTTTATGTATTATTCGTGATGTTTGTATTGAATAATCATTAAATAATTGTGAAATACAAAATGTTAAACTTGTTAAGAATGCTTGTTAAGAATGATACCTTTTTTTTTTTTTTTTTTTTTGTGCGTGTGTGTGGGTGTATGTGTGTTTAGTTCACTTACGTCTTGGACAAAGATGTGTAAATGACTTATTTATTATTAGAACCTATACATTTTATATTTATTTATTTTTATTTCTTGTGTATATGTGTGACAGCACCCAAAAGGGATTTGGTAAATTTGAAATGTCTAATAGTATAAGACATTGTTTACCTCTCAATTAAGAATAATCTTATTGATATGCCATCAGAAGAATGTGTGTGTACAAGATTGAAAATAAAATGTGCGTGTGAGAGAAAAAGTACACATATGAAACAACATTGTAAAAAAAAAAAAAAAACATGTCAATACATAATTTTTAGAAAAGAAAAGGATGTGATATTGTAAAAATGTAATTCCGTATTTTATGTATAATGTATCGTAAAACTCGTAAGTTGAAGTATAAAAGATCCTTTAAAAATTAAAAGAAAATGTAATAAGTACAAGCAACTATTTAAAATGTATCAAAGAAATATAAAATTAGCAAATAGTAATTGATAAAATTACAATGTTAGCATTAGTTAAATTTGTTTGTTTATTTGTTTATTCTTTATAAAATATTGCAAGGTAAGCCATGTGAAATAATGTGTAAGATGGATAAAATTTTATCAGTATTATTATTATTATTATAAATAATTTATCTTTTATAAATCTCTAACTATATTTTATAAAAAGTAGAATAACAAAAACTAAAATTAAACTATAGCTGATCACCTGACATGTGAACACATGACATGCCAAACAATTAAGTCAGAGAAAAGTGTATAAACTCAGAAGAGAACATGGCTGAATAATTGGGTTGTGAGGCCAATTAAAACATGCCATAATGTGTGAAATGTGTCAAAACGTGTAAAAATGTGTAAAATAACTATTGAAAAAAATTGTCATTTAACCGTATCCCAAATTAATCAAATGACAATGAAGTTCTGACCTAAAAGTAAGCATGTATAAGAACACGTGTACATAATGCATCAAAATATATATACCCAGAAAGAAACACATAATTCTGTTATTTATTTTTGAAATTTTAAATTGAAGTATGTAAGGTGAATTTTTTTTTTTTTTTTTTTTTTTTTTTTTTTTTAACATGTATGAATATTGCATGAGTATGCATATGTTGAAAGTGTACATATTTTATATTCAAGTACATGCAGTAAAATAATCAATACAATGTGTGTTTATTTATTTCATTTTGTTAGGTTTATTTATTTATTATTTATTTTTTTTTTTTTTTTATGTATATAAATATTTTTTCTAAAACAATTAGCGAATGCTTGAAAAAAAAAAATGTTTGAATAATAAGATAAATGTAATATGTGGTTTACCCAACACAATTTTCGGTGTTGAAAATTTAAACTTATAGTCAAATGTCAGCACATTATATAGAAATAATCTGCATAAGAGATAGACCAAAGCAATACAATTGTGTTAACAGGGAGTGTGTGTTTATGTATATTTATTTATTTATTTATTTTAACAAGTAGCTGTGACAACATAGTTAAATTAATTTGATTTTTTTTTTTTTTTTTTTTTTAATACAAATGCGAGATTAAAATTCTCGATAACTTTCAATCATGTCCGTAAACATTCTAGAATGGTATTACTGATGAAAAAAAAATAGCCACAATATTATTATTTATGATCTCTGATGACAGCTCTTTAATTAATAATGAAATAAAAAAAAATGTGCACATGAAATTGTTTACAAAAAAGGTCATGACAATATAAACTTCTAATGAGTTCAACGAGGCCTCTTAAAATGAGCTTAAAATCAATATAAAGACTAGCTACAAGGGCTATCATAAATGCTCATATCAAATTCAATAAAAACTCGAGTAAAGGAAGTATAAATAACTTCTCAATAAAAGATGAATTCAAATTGTTCATCAAGTCGACTAAAAAATTAATCATAATCAGCTGACATCTATTAAAAAAAAGCAAAAAATATTTGCTCAAAAGTTGCGCAACGCTGTTGTTCTAAAAAAAAAAAAGATGCATCGAATACACAAGGCCTGATATTTGATGTTATAAAATTTGCTAGCAATTAGATGTAAATACAAATATTAATGTATACATATTAACAAAAATAAAAAGATACACATACGAATAAGAATATAAACCAACAAATAAATATTTATGATAAAATGTGAGTAAATAAGTATATATGATGCTTTAACACAGTTAAATTATATTTACATTAAAAAAACATAAAAATATTATCATTCTTCTCATTACTATTTCCTTTAATATTATTTTATGCATGGTGAGTGATAGATATGCATCTGAGTCCTTGAGAAAAAGTAAAAGTTTAAAAAAAAAAAAAAACATGCTTCAACAAAAATTTTCACTATTGTATGAATAAAAAGAGTGTATTTATTTCATTTCGTTTTATTTATTTATCTATTTGTTAGTCTCTCAGTTTCTTTGTTTATAAATTTTGTTCAATCAGCATAATCAAGTTCTTGTAATATATAAAAGAAAAATAAATAAACTTGATGTGTGTAAAAAAGTGTAAACAAAAATATAAAAATCTGTTATTGCACAGTGTAAAAAAAAATATATATATAGGCATAGCAAATTAAAAAGAAAGTGAATTTTGAATGTTCGTGTAAGATGAAATGTGTAAATTTATAGCAATGTGTGAAAATAAGAACATCATGCATGTAAAATATTATGGGCGGGAAAGTCTTTTATGAACAACAGCTGTTTTACTGTAATGACGTAATCCCGTCACATCTACATGCAGTGAACAAATGTAAAAAAAAAAAAAAAAATGAGAAAAAAATTTAATAAATAAAGAATCAATGTTTATCAATTTAATTACCTTATTGCCTTCATTTAATTATTATTTTTTTTATTTACATATGTATATGAAAAACAAATGCAGAACTGTAAATTTAGCAAAGTAAATATTTTGTATAAATGAAAATAAAATTCTAGCAAAAGTAAAATTGTGCAATGCAAGGTAATCAAGGCAGATCTCTCCCCATAAAGAAATCTGGCCAGGATTTCCAAAGAAAGAAATATACCCCGAGTACCAAACAAACACTACTACATTCAAGACGTCATTAAATGCAACAGTGGTGCACAAAATCATAAAATTTAAATCTTAAAATGGGAAACGTATAAAACTTTTGAGATGTAGAAAATAAAAATTATAATGTGTATAAATTATCATTAAAAAACTTTACAACTCGCTATTATTTAATAGAACCTAGAAATAGTGTATGTATAAAAACATGATTAAAAATGTGTTAGTGTAAGAGAAAAATTTTATTACAAACGTCCGAAAACAAACATTTCTAAAGTTTCAGGATGAGCGCAACCAATCAATTTATCAATGATTAATTACTAATATTCCCCATAAGAATTTAAAGATCAATTTTATGAAAATGTGAAATGTGTAAATGCAAATTATTTGTAAAAAAAAAAATGTGTTTGTAAGTGTGTAAATAGTGGGAAATGCTCACCTGCCGCTTATAAACACCTAGTCCCGAACGATTGCAGAAAAAAAAAAAAATTCTTACTTAAATTATTTTTTTTTTTTTTTTTTTTATTTATTTATTTTTTTTTTTTTTGATAAAGTTATAAAATGTACATGTAAAGAAAATATGCCTAAAATCATAATGTAAAATTGAAGTATTTTGAAATGTTTAGCAAGAAGGTATGAGAACATTTTAATGAAGGGCTACCTATTTGTGACAACAATGTAAACTATGTGTGAAATAAATTTGTTTGAGTGTGAAACAAGAATGAAGAAAAAATTAGAAATAAGATTTAAATATATAAAACAATGTATAAATAGATAATACTTAAAAAAATATTTATGGTCTTACCAAAATAAAGTAAAGCATATTTCAAATACAAAGGCCAATATAATTTATGTAGAATTCAGCCTGAAATACTGAGAACAGATTTAACTCGTTTATCTTCTTATTCGATATAAATAACTTTGATTATAGATGTGCAATTAAGCATCACTCTTTTCAGAAGTGAAAAAGATGAGATATTATAATATTTATTACTTATTAAGTCTAGATATTCTATATTTTTCTTTCAAAGAGTAAATTTATTTGAACTTTAATAATATATAAAGTCGATAAAATGTATATATATTCATGTGCATTTCAAATTATCTAACAGAAAACTCAAAAATTTCACATTTTCTAAAAGAAATTATTATGAATCTAAAAAAATGATTTTTTTTATAAAATGGATAATGTATATACCTGTATATCCATACCCAACATTTTAATATACAGATTAAATACAAGAAAAAAAAATATATAGAACGTATAAATAAGCAAGAGTACTACCATACAAGTAAAAATTATAATAAATATAAAACAAGAAAAATATAAATTGAAAATTATTAATACATATATTTTTCAGTTAATAATTACTAAACTTGCCCGCTCCACTCAAAAATTATTTAAGTGTTCTAAAATATACAAAGTTTAATTCCCTATTCATTTATTTCAAGACCAAGGAAAAATTACTTACCAATCTTGAAAAATCAAAAAAAAATTATATCTTTATTTTTTTTATTTTTTTGAAGCATTGTAATTCTTATATTTTGTAAAACGAAACTTATATTCATTACAGCAACTTGCTCCTCCGTGACAAAATAGTTCGTTTTCCTAAACTAACACTAACTATCGAAGTTTTGAAGGAAAGTTTCAAATACACAAGTACATAGTTGTCTTTTCGAACAAAGGAAAAAAATTACTTCTATATGTTTAAGGTTTTCCTCCTGTATGAATGAGTAGACACCAATGGAATGTCACATTTTTTTTTTTTTGTGATTGTACGAAAATGACGATTTTTAACATACAATTTTATAACGCTGAGTTAACTAAAGTTGGTTTGTATACTTGTCTGTAAAACAGCACACACGGGGAGAATCGGTACAAGAATGCAAATACCGCAGCCTCTGCCATGGGATGGAAATGCACAACCACTGGAAAAAGACAAAAGCCGCAGTAATTCTGTTTTAATATTACCGTAGAATTTTTGCTCACAAGAAGAGGTGTAAAATATGATGCGGAAATTATTTTCTTAAGTTGAACAGAAGAAAACACAAGTGGCAAAAAAAATGTAGAATATCACTGTATTGTTTGGCGTGAATTTTGATCGGGATTGCTTGAATGGAAAATATCCGAATACGATGAAGGTTATATTGGGTCCGAAACAGCTGCTAGTAAATCGAGAGAATGGCAAACACTCCAAAGTACTGTCGCCTGAACAGAAAGACAGGAGTTGGGAAGTCCTTTATCCAAAAACTAATCCATTGTCTTTGTAAGTTAACAGGTAAAAATACTGTTACCAAAGCAACTAGTGTATCTATTTTCCCTTTAAAATATAATAATTCTTGGAATTTTTCTTTAGCAATATTCATTATACAAAAAACTTCTTCTTTAGTCCTTTTGAAATTTTCAAAACAAAAAGTGTAAATAGTTACTTCAGTTTCACCTAAATCTAAGCACCATTCTAGAGTCTTTGAAAGTTTTTCAAAACCAAAAACGTGACTTTGAAGCTTTTCCATGGCAAAGTTTAAGCAA
The DNA here is from genome assembly GCA_963930645.1 of Salticus scenicus. NCBI lineage: Eukaryota > Metazoa > Arthropoda > Arachnida > Araneae > Salticidae > Salticus > Salticus scenicus. The sequence continues at coordinate 49,802,617 of OZ005662.1, read as the reverse complement.
CAACTTGCGAAAAATATTTAATAAAATATATATAAGAATAAATACAGCCCCTCTCCCCCATGTCGACCAATCTCAACTCCTGGTGCTTTGGCACCAATATATGTTACGTTGTTTCTTGACGCAGTCGTGATCTTTGGTTAGTGTAGATCTCTGGAAGGAAAGACTGGTTAGCAATATTTTAAGAATAAGTCCAATTGCTGTCATCAAGATGCTTTTATTGAATAATTCTTCCAACAAAATCAAGGAATATTTCCAACAATTTGATACAGAGCGTTGTAAAATGTTTACTAATGAAGTACATAAACCCAGGGTTAAATGTTGAGATTGTCGCATAAGATGGGGGAGACAGCGAAGTAATTACATGTTTACAATCCTATGATCTGGAGCAGTTCTGAGATCCCTACACCAGAACAGATCTAAGATGTCTGAAGAAAAAGAGCCAAATTTTAGAAAAACAGCCAAATTATAGTGCCAAATACTTTCATTGTTTATCGGATAAAACAATGTTAATTTTTGAATTTGTAATGACGGTTTATAATTGTAGTAACCCTTTAATCGCCAACATTTTGCCAAACTACCGTTAGACAAGAGAAAGAGACGGTTAAGAAATGCAGTCATTAATATTGCGCAATCTAAAATAAATTACATCCTGTGTTGAAATAATATAAATTCTGACAATGAGTTTCCTTGTTTTATGACTATTTGAGAACACTTTTTATTTTATAATTACGTTTAATGTCAGAATTTCCGTTAGATATTATTATTATTTTATTTTATTTTTATCCCATAAAATAAATTACTTTTCTATTTAAAAGATAAACATTTTATTTATAATTTAGATATAAAACATATACAAATTAGATTTCTGAATGATGTGTGTTAATGTTTTATGTTAATAAATAGTGTAGGTCGTATGTATAATTAAAATTGTGCAATTTTTAATGACACTTAAAAAAAAAACAATTCTTTCTTCAAATGTCTGAAAACAAATTATGTGAATAAAATATCACACATGAAATTTAATTATTTTATATTGCGATAATGCATTACTTTATCATTAGATTTTATTTTAATTAAAAACTCAATTAAAATTTAACCAAACATATGTGAACACCTTCACAGGCAGTATAGGGCAAAATTTCATATAAACGTCAATTTTGAGAGATATTTTCATCGTAAAGACGTCAGACTACTTTTGAAATATTATTTAGAACACTGGCATGAATATTAATGACTATGAATTTTCCAAGATAAAAATTTCGTCAGTTATTGGAAACTTACGAATTCTTTAACATGGCAGAATAGAGCAAAATTTCACATAAACGTCAATCTTGAGGGATAATTTCATCGTAAAGATGTCAAACCACTTTTTAAACATTATTTTGGATACTGGCATGAATATCATAGACTATGATTTTTCCAATTTAAAAAATTCGTAAGTTATTTGGAATTTACGATTTACTTAACATGTCAGAATAAGGCAAAATTGGGCATAAACTTCCATTTTGAGGATCATAAATACATTAGACAACTTCAAAATTACATTTATGATATTTGTTTGAACAGGACTGAATACAAATATTCTAATAGGAAAATTTCGTAAATTATTCGTAATTTACGATTTTATCAACATAGCGAAATTGTAAATTTTTTATATAAATATGAATTTTGAGGATTATTGCATTGGAAATAGTAGCATGAAAACTAAACAACGGAATTGACCCTGTTGAAATAAATTAATAGATTAGAATAATATAAATATATCGAAGTGAACGGTGGATAGCCTATTAGGCGGGAATTTCATTCTGTCACTGTATCAAGCTTTGGTCAAATTCATTTCTTTTAACATGATTATAATATGTTTCGCACTAGAAATTTATGAGAACATAAATATGATGGGGTACTGAGCAGAGTCCACCTATGCCAACTAGTTTTTTACTTCTGAACAAAATAAAAGAATTCTTATTTTACTACTTATTTTATTTTAGTAATTGAATATTATTGATATTTCTGGTATTCTACAAAAGGCTCACCTGCGTCATAGGTAGTAGATTTCGAGCAGGACTCTGTCGTACAAACTATAGTCAGGACACCATCAGGGAGGAGAGTGCACTTCTTCTCTATAAGCTCGGATCTCAGCAAGAACGTAGGATATCCATGTCCTTCTGCCTTTGTAAACTCATATGAAAGTTGTTTCTCGCAATATTTCTTTCCGTCGACTGTTTTTAGGTTGAAAGTATATGACATGCTTTTGGAAGGACCGGATGATTTTCGATGAAAATAAATACTAATATATCCTACTGAGTTGTACACTGAATAACCATTCGGATAGATACACAAATTCCAGTATTCTGCATCAATTAAAAAGTGAGGACTGTAATACGCTTTTCCATCTTCTTCCGAAAGAGAACGAAAGTCGTCTATTCTCCACTCGAAAGTAAATTCTGTTTTTGCAAGTTCTTGCACTCTTCCGATGGTAGCCATGCCAAGAATTTTTTATAATTTATATCCTTTTTACTTCTTGTCCTTCAATTATTTTTTCCCCAGTAGATCGCCTGAAAAAAATTGTAGTTTAATTTAAGTTATTCAATATTAAATGTTCAAAATCTGCACAATTCCTTTATAGATATGTATATATATATAAGAAAAAATAATTCAGTATAATTCATCTTTAACAGGTTTTTTTTATAAAGCATAGTGTGGCATTGACTACACTACGCATATTCATTTACAAACACACAAGATATTCTGCATTACTGTCTATCGTTACATAATTTAAACTTTTTTAACGAAGCACAATTACATACTTAATAAAAAATAGAAACCTGTTTATCTTGCTTCAGTTCCATAGTTAAAAAGCTTTTCCATCGGAGGGCCCTCCGCGTCTTCAATGGCTCTTGTTGCAGTGGACGGCGATTACTTTCTTCTTGATCTTTACTTTCAAAAAGATGGCATCATATTACATCAATTTCAGCTGATTCGTGGTCATTAATTGCGTTACGGTTATGGGCTATTTTATCCTCAAATCTCCCCCCCCCACCCCCCAAATTTCACCTGTTCTATCCCATATAATCAAGGAACATCAGATAAAATAAAAAAAACGCCGCTGGTGAATTAAATATAAATCTTTATATATATAGTTTGCAAGTGTAATGACGATTCCGGTTCGTACTCATCTATATAGCAAGTTGCGACCTAATTTCCATACTTTAGTTAATTTTAAAAAATCTAATTGTCCGATCGATAAGCTGTTTAGTCCGACGGATTCTGAAAAAAAAAAAAAAAAAAAAAAAAAATTCACTTTCATTTGGTACCTTATTTGTATAAGTTTTGATTAGATTTTTTAAAATTAATTAAAATATGAAAATAATAATCTGGTGTGTCGCTCACACGGCTTTCTCTTACCCTGAAATTTAATACTATAAATACAGGTTGCAGATTAAGAGGTAAGATAACGAGAACTGCCATGTAAACCTATGCTAAACAATTCAAATTAGGCTTCAGAAGAGTTTTATACGATAATTAGTTCTGTGTGAGGGGGGCTACCGCCCCCCTCAACCCCCCGTTTCATTAATGCACCTACATTTATATAGAATTTAATTCGGTTATTAAAAAATAATTCTGTTTTTAAAAAATAATTTATTAAAATTATTATTTAAAAAAATTATTTTTTATGATAATGCAGACGATTTCCATATTTGAGAGGTAGTGTAACACTAAATATCCAAAAAAAGTCCATTTTACTCTCAATATTTAAAAAAAAAAAAAAAAAAAAAAAAAAATACGATTTCTTTTTTTCGTTAAAATTAAAAAAAATCTGTAACTTTGTTTTAAAATATCACAGATTTATAGTTCAACCATTCGTTTTAAAGGTATTCGCAAGCTCTTTTAAATGATACCCATCATGAAAATTTACTCCCCTCGAGGGGGGACTTCCCCCCCAGGGGGGGAGGCGAGGCTCCTACATACACAAAAAAATTTTCCCAGTTAACTATCTCTATTACAAAAAATATATATTCGTTTCATTTGGTTTAGTGCACGTAATGCATTAGAATTCTCTTGATTGTCCCTGTACACGAACCATTTGCTTGATCTTAACGAAATGCTTACTGTAGCATCCCTATATGATACACATTTAGAATACCAAGTTTGAACTTTCTGCCATAATTTGTTTTTGAGATATGCTGATAACAGACAGACACACAGACCATTTGCTAAAAACATGATTTTCGTATTCAGGGGACCTCAAAACGTGTAAATATAACAAAATCTCGCGTTCGAAAATTTGACCCCAAAACAATACTTTCTCTACCTTATGGGTAAGAGAAAGTAATAACAGATGCGTTAACTCCCCCCCCCCCCCCCCACTTTCGAAATTTTAAATTTCAAGTACATCAGGAATTAGCTCTCAATTAGCTCTAATTTGCTCTCTAATATTAGAATTTGCTCCTTCTTTCTTAACGAGATATTTCAATTTAAAGGAAAGGGGGGAAAGAAGGGGGGAAAGCAAAATTGCAGATATCGACATTTCGAATATGCCGAAATTTAGCTCTCAATTAGCTCTAATTTGCTCTCTAATATTAGAATTTGTTCTGGGTTAAGCATCGAGATATATCAGTTTTATTGTGGGGTGGGAGGGAAAGGTAAGTTAACGCTAGTACACCCGCCTTCCTATTAAAAATAAAAAAATTTCGCAGGTGCCAATATTTAGCTCTCAATTAGCTCTAATTTGCTGTCTAATATCAGAATTTGCTCTGGCTTCGTTAACGAGATACTTCAATTTAAAGCAAAGGGGGGAAGGAAGGGGGAAAACAAAATTGCAGATATCAAAATTTCAAATATACCAAATTTTAGCTCTCAATTAGCTCTAATTTGCTCTCTAATATTAGAATTCGTTCTGGGTTAGGCATCGAGATATATCAGTTTTATTGTGGGGTGGGAGGGGGGGGGGCTAAGTTAACGCTAGTACACCCGTCTCCCTATTAAAAATAAAAAAAATTTCGCCGGGGCCATTATTTAGCTCTCAATTAGCTCTAATTTGCTCTCTTATATCAGAATTTGCTCTGGCTTCGTTAACGAGATATTTCAACTTAAAGCAAAGGGGGGAAGGAAGGGGGTAAAGCAAAATTGCAGTTATCAAAATTTCAAATATGCCAATATTTAGCTCTCAATTAGCTCTAATTTGCTCTTATATCAGAATTTCCTCTGGCTTCGTTAACGAGATATTTCAATTTAAAGCAAAGGGGGGAAGGAAGGGGGAAAGCAAAATTGCAGTTATCAAAATTTCAAATATTCCAAATTTTAGCTCTCAATTAGCTCTAATTTGCTGTCTAATAGAATTTGCTCTGTCTTCGTTAACGAAATATTTCAGTTTAAAAGAAAGGGGGGAAGGAAGGGGGTGAAAGCAAAATTGCAGATATCGAAATTTCAAATATGCCAAATTTTAGCTCTCAATTAGCTCTAATTTGCTCTCTAATATTAGAATTCGCTCTGGGTTAGGTATGGAGATATATCAGTTTTTTTTTTTTTTTTTTTTTTTTTTTTGTGGGGGGGGGGGGGGGGGGGGGGCTGAGTTAACGCTTGTGCACCCGACTCCCTATTACAATTAAAAAAATTCCGGTAGTGCCAATATTTAGCTCTCAATTAGCTATAACTTGCTGTCTAATATCAGAATTTGCTGCGGCTTCGTTAACGAGATATTTCAATTTAAAGGAAGGGTGGGAGGAAAGGGGGAAAGCAAAATTACAGGTATCGAAATTTCAAATATGCCAAAATTTAGCTCTCAATTAGCTCTAATTTGCTGTCTAATAGAATTTGCTCTGTCTTCGTTAACGAAATATTTCAGTTTAAAAGGAAGGGGGTGAAAGCAAAATTGCAGATATCGAAATTTCAAATATGCCAAATTTTAGCTCTCAATTAGCTCTAATTTGCTCTCTAATATTAGAATTCGCTCCGGGTTAGGTATGGAGATATATCAGTTTTTTTTGTGTTGGGGGGGGGGGGAGGGGCTGAGTTAACGCTTGTGCACCCGACTCCCTATTACAATTAAAAAAATTCCGGTAGTGCCAATATTTAGCTCTCAATTAGCTATAATTTGCTGTCTAATATCAGAATTTGCTGCGGCTTCGTTAACGAGATATTTCAATTTAAAGGAAGGGTGGGAGGAAGGGGGGAAAGCAAAATTACAGGTATCGAAATTTCAAATATGCCAAAATTTAGCTCTCAATTAGCTCTAATTTGCTCTCTAATATTAGAATTCGCTCTGGGTTAGGTATCGAGATATATCTGATTTTTTGTGGGGTGGGGGGTGGGGGTGGGGGCTAAGTTAACGCTATAACACCCGACTCCTTATTACAATAAAAAAAAAATTCCGGTAGTGCCAATATTTAGCTCTCAATTAGCTATAATTTGCTGTCTAATATCAGAATTTGCTCCGGCTTCGTTAACGAGATATTTCAATTTAAAAGAAAGGGGGGAAGGAAGGGGGAGAAAGCAAAATTGCAGATATCGAAATTTCAAATATGCCAAATTTTAGCTCTCAATTAGCACTCATTTGCTGTATAATATTAGAATTCGCTCTGGCTTAGTTATCGAGATATATCAGTTTTATTGCGGGGTGAGGATGAGGGGGGGGGGGACTTTACGCCAGTCCCACCGAGACTCCTATTTCGAATAACGAAATTTAGAAAGTGCCAATATTTAGCTCTTAATTAGTTTTAATTTGCTCTCTAATGTTACAATTTGCCCCTGCTTCGTTAACAAAATATTTCAATGTAAAGGAAAGGGTGGAAAGCAAATTTGTAAATATGGAAATTTGAAACATGCCAAAATTTAGCTCTTAACAAACTGTAAATTAATAAAAATATAATATTTTAATTCTCTTAAAATATGCAATAATCAGGTGAATGAAAAAGCCGACAATAAGAAATTTTATTAATATCAATAATGTTTTATATGCATTAATGTCTATATAATTTAGTTTAAAAAAAAAATCCATATCTAATGATATATAATATAATCTGAGAAACAACATCATGTTAAAATCCGTTAGCTATAGCATGATAAATTGGAAAATGGAATGTACTTTGCACATGCACATTATTACAAATCCTTTTACATTTTAAACACTTTTGTCTTTTACATTCAATAATTTAAATTGTGATTTGGAAAAAAAAAAAATCATACAATAATAATTCTAAGATTAAAAAAAAAAAAACTTTTTATATACCATGCTTTTAAATTTTCTGTTGAATCATATAAAACTGACACATTACCAGAATAATTACAAATGCATTGTCCTCGTGTTCTCAGCTATTCTCATAGTTTCAAATGTCCAGCTAGTCGGAACGTTAGCTAAAAACCGATTGCGAGATTTGTGCTAGACAAACAAGAAAGCGAGTTCAATGCGATACAAAAAAAAAAAAAAAAAAAAAAAAAAGATAATCCTTTAAGAACAACATATTGAAGCATCATAAACTGCATTAGCACTTTACAATGCGTAAAAAAATTTCAAAGTTATAATGACGTCAATTTTTGTGAGATGCCTAAGTTAATTTTTTATAAATTTTTAATGTTCATGTTTAATTAAACATATTTATTTTTACGTCAAAAGAAAATTAACTCTTTTTTTTTCTTGGGGGGAGGGCAACAATTAAATTATAGTTAATATTTGAATGACTAATTTTAAAGCAAATAGGAGAATATTATTTTCATATTTACATTAATGAAAAGAAAACTAATCAAAAATTTGAAAATCGGGCTTCGAGGTATTGCGTTGTCATCGTGATCTGAGCTATTCTAAAAGTTTTAAATGTCTAGTTTTTTCGGGAAGTTATTTAAAAATCGATTGCAAGATTTGTACTGAACAAACAATCAAGAAATCTTGTTAATATAAACATGGTAAAAAGAATCACTAATTTTGTTCGTCTTTTTTTTTTTTTTTTTTTTTTTTTTTAGCTTACATTCTGTGTCATAAACCTTCTGCCGAATCCGGGTTAAAAACTGAAAAGGGGAAAATAAATTTGAAATATCAGTGCTACCGTTAGAAATCCAGTATCAAATGAAAGGAGAGTTTTTTTTAATCCAGGGACGGAAACAGTTTTTCGTTATAACTATTAGAATTTTTTTAATTAACTAAAGTATGAAATTTAAGTGGCAACACTTCATTTTAATCTTTTCATAATTTCTAGTGCGAATCACGCTAATATAAAAAGTCTTTAATTTAAAAATTTATTTTTATATTTTATTATTAAAAACTTTTTTTTTATCTTACATTCTCTGTCATAAAACTTCTGCCGAATCCAGGTTAAAAATGAAAAAAGGGTTAATAAAAAATGTTGCTCTCATCTAATTAATTTTTTAAGACTTTTCTTATAAAATATATTTTTATTTGTACATATTAATTGGATGTTACGTTATAATTGCTCAAGTCTGTTGAAAATAAATTAGAAATATCAGTTCTATCGTTACAAATTCGTACCAAATGAAAGGAACGATTTTTCTGAATCCAAGGGTGCAAACAGTGTTCCTACACGACTATTAGCTTTCTTTAAATTAACTGAAGTATGAAATATAAGCGGCAAAGCTTCACTTTAATTCCTTTCAGTCACTTTAACCCTCCGTCGGGCGCAACTGGCCTGACAGGCACACCTCTGATGTTTTCATTCCCGCCTCCACTCACAGGAGGGGTAGAAATCTGTGTCTCCTAGTAGTCGCCTATCTTTACCGGATGTGTGAAGCCAACCTGTTTAGTTCATTCGCGCGCTTCGTGAAAAGCTGTTAGCGTAATTCTGGCCTCTGAGGCACATTGCGCCCAAATTCGTTGCACATACAAAGGTTAGTAATATCTGTTTTTTAATATCAGAGTTGTTTCTGTTATTCATTTCATAACTATATCATGTAAAATTTGTCGTATTTTTTCGTAAATATGTGTATATTTCATCCCGGCCTCATAGGCGCATTGCGACCGAACATGTGTTTATGAATGTATTTTCTTTGATATCTTCCAGAATTTCGCTGAAATGGCGCGCAAATTCTTCGATTTGTCTAAACCGGAGGATCTGGAAGAAGTGAGGCGTTTGTTGGAAGAAGATGTCGACGAGGACGACCCAGCTGTGAACGAGGATTTGGGTGAAGAGAGTGACATCGATTCTCTGGATGAAGTAGAAGAGCGTAAAGATAATTCAGACACAGAGCAAGATGGTGAGGTTACTGAGGGTGAAAATGAACCAGAATCAGAGTCCAACTTTTTTTGGGGAAAAGATAAAACTTCCAAATGGGCGAAAAATCCGCCAAAAAGAACTGTGCGTAAGAGAGCTCACAATATTATAACTCACCTTCCTGGTGTTATAGGAAACGCCAGGAATGCGAAAACTGCCGTTGACTGTTGGAATAATTTATTCACTGATGACATTTTGAATACAATTGTAAGATATACAAATCAGTATATAGAATCTATCAAGCCCAAATTTTCCAGAGAAAGGGACATTACTTCTACAGACGTCATTGAAGTAAGAGCTTTTATTGGTTTGTTGTATCTAGCAGGAGCTCTCAGAGGAAATCGTCAGAGTTTGGAAGAACTTTGGGGGACAGATGGTGATGGAGTTGAAAAATTTAGTCTTGTGATGAATATTAAACGGTTCAAAACTCTGATCCGCTGCCTCCGCTTTGATGATCTTACTACCAGAGTAGAACGAAAAAAAATCGATCGTCTTGCTCCGATTCGTGAAGTGTTCGAAAAATTTGTAGAAAATTGTCAGAAGAGCTATAGCGTCGGGGAAAACATCACAATCGATGAAATGCTTCCAGGTTTTCGAGGAAAGTGTCCCTTTCGGCAATATATACCGTCAAAACCGAGCAAGTATGGAATAAAATGTTTTGCTCTTGTGGATGCAAAGATGTTTTATACTCTCAACATGGAAATCTACGCTGGGAAACAGCCTGAAGGTCCATTCTGTGTGAGCAACAAACCAAGTGAAGTGGTAAAAAGGATGGCTAAGCCTTTATTTGGGTCTGGACGCAATATTACCGCTGATAATTGGTTTACAGATATGGATCTAATTGATGATTTAAAAATGAAGAGGTTATCATATGTTGGAACTGTGCGAAAAAATAAAAGACAGTTGCCACATGAATTTGTTTCTGTTAAAGGAAGAAAACAATACACTAGTATGTTTGGCTTTCTTGATGGGAAGACATTAGTGTCCTATGTACCGAAAGCAAACAAGAACGTAATTCTAGTGTCTTCGCTTCATGATGATAATGCAATCGATCCTACAACTGGAGAGCAAAAGAAACCAGTGATGATCACATTCTATAATTCTACTAAAAGTGGCGTTGATACTGCAGATCAAATGTGCACCACTTACAGCGTGAGCCGAAATGTCAAGCGCTGGCCAATGGTCATATTTTTCACAATGCTGAATATAAGTGGTATTAATTCGCAAGTGATTTATCTTGGAAATCAACTAGAACCATGCCGCAGAAGGTCGTTCCTAAAAACACTAGCACACCAACTGGTACTTGGAGAGCTAAGTCGAAGAAGTATGAAGACTGTTGGAATCCCTACCAGTCTTCAGATGAGACTGAAAAAATACCAACCTACAAAAGATATTTAAGAGGACTCAACATCTCAAACTCGGAAAAGACGTAGATGCTCAACCTGCACAGCGGAAACAGGCTTCAGAAGAATGACAAACTACGAGTGTAAAAAATGTCACAATGCAATCTGCCTCACTCACGCTAATATGATCTGCGGAACGTGCTGTGCTATTTGTCAATGCCCTTCTTCTGCTGTGTAACTTAAACTCAAAGTAAATATCGATTTCTGAACTTTCCACGACACTGTATAAATTTTACCAAATTTTTGTACCTGATAATAATCTAAATCTAAAAATTTCTTGTAATGTTTTCTAAACATAAAACGTGTTCTTTATCTTTTAATAAACTTCATATTTTTTCTTTCTAAATAGTTCTGTAGTAATAACTGATTACTTTTAGAATACTAAAATTAAAATTAATTATTATAATTTATCAAATTTTTGCATTTGTTACACTTATAATAAGACACATTAGTCAAAATCTGAAAATTTCTTGTAATGGTTTCTAAACATAAAATAAGTTCTTTTTTTAAATAAATTTCATATATTTTTTTTCTAAATATTCCTATAGTAATAACTGATTACTTGTAGAATACTAAAAATTAAATTATTGCTTATAAATTAGCGATTATTTTCTGTGCGCCTGAGAAGCACATTGCGCCCGAACTTGTCGGGTTCAATATTGCGCCTGACGGAGGGTTAAAAAGTAAGTGGCTCGTTACAAATTCGACACCAAATGAAAGGAGCGTTTTTTCTGAATCTAGGGGTGGAAAGAGTTTTTCCACACGACAATTATTTTTTTTTAAAGTAAAGTATGAAATTTAGGTGACAACACTTCATTTTAAACTTTTCATACTTTTTAGTGCAAATCACGCGAATAGAAAAAGTTATTATTATTATTATTATTTTTTATATATGAAGAGAGATCTTTCGACATGAAGAGATGAAGAGAGATCTTTCGACAGTAAAAGAAATAATAGAGGGTAAATTAACAGTGATGGAAAATAGAAAGGATGAAATTGAAGAGGAAGTTATGAAGAGGAAGTTATGAAGATAGAAGAGAATTTTGAAGAGAAAGCTATGAAGATAGAAGGAAATGTTATGAAGGGAAAAGAGAGTGTTACGGGGATAGAACAGTGTTTCGAGGAGAAAGTACAAGAAAATTTTGATCAAAAGCAGAAAGGAAGGTTTTCAGAGATAGAAAGAAAATTAAAGAGAATAGAGGAAGATCTTGAGAGAAAAGTAGAAGAAAAGTTAACCTCCATGCCCCAGGAAGATGAAAGCAGAGGTAAGAGAATACAGAATCAAGAATCAAAGTATCTACCTACGATGGCAGTTCCTCCTGGCAGGTATATAAGACACAGTTTTCCATCGTAGCTGAAGCTAACGGCTGGTACTCAACTGCCAAGATAGTCCATCAACAACATTACGGGGCGATGCAGCCGATATACTGAGAACTATTTCGAAGGAAGAATGGCATAACTTTGAGGTCTTGACCAGAGCACAGCTGCGTTTTGGAGAAATGTGTTCTAAGGATATGCTGACCAAATGTCCCCATTTTCTGAGGACAAATGAGGACTTTCTTTTTTTTTTTTTTTTTTTTTTTTTGAAGGCATTTTTCTAAGTTTTAAAAAATTGTAGAGAGTAAATTATTAATCAATAATACTTTACTTTTAGTCCTTATTTATTAGGAATGAAAAAATACATCCATAACTGGATAATGCAATTTTTAACGCTTTTTCTATTTTAAAGGTACTTTGATCTGGTCAGCCTATCTAAGGACTATAGTCGCCTCCAGTTAAAGTCCCGTTACCAAAAAGCGGGTGAAAGTTTGCAAGAGCTGGTATCGGATATTCAAAGACTATCACACCTAGCTGTCTCCGACTGTTAAGCTGAAACTCGAGATGTTTTGGCGCATCAGTACTTTATCGGTGCCGTACGAGAACCAGAGACTCAAAAGCACTTAGGGGTACATACAAACGAAACACTTCCAGTTGCAAAGCCGTTTGCAGGCGTTCCAAATGTATGACTGCAGTCGGCAGCAAAAGTATCCGAGCCCTAGCAAAAATTCCTATATGAAAAAAGCACACTTAACACTGTTTTGTTAAATAAATCCTTGTCGAATCGTGTTCATTGACTGACTAAGAACAGGATTCGACAAGGATTTATTTAACAAATCTGCATTAAGTGTTCTTTTTTTACATAGGAATTTTCGCTAGTGCTCTGTTACTTTTGCTGCCGACAGAATTTGCAAAAAAAAACTTGCAAAATTTACGTGATCGAAATTGCAAGCGTTTCGTTTGTATGTAACCCTTACACTCGTCAATGTCAAGGACGTTGGGTCAGAATTGTCATATGCATTAAAGATTGAGGCAGCCCAACACGACTCCCGTAAAGGCCGTCACACGATCAGAGCGGTCTCGTTAGATGATTCCCAAGCTTCTCTGAGGGAAATAAAGAAAAATCTGGTAGACATCACAAGGAGGTTGCGCAGTCTTGAAGTTAATAAAGAAGTAAAGAATCCGAAGATAAAGTGCTGGGGCTGTGGAAGAGACGGACATGTGAAGAGAACTGCCCATACGACAATCTTGCTGGGGCTGTGGAAGAGACGGACATGTGAAGAGAACTGCCCATACGACAATCTAACGAAAATAACCCGGTTTCAGGATCACTGGAGAGAAACTAAGAGAAGGCTACCTCGCGGGCCGGAGGTTACCAGAAATTAAAGAGTCACACTTTGGAATATTTCATGTTTCTTCGATTAGTGGTGGCGAGAATGGATTTTATGTTTATGATCAAGTTAACAACACCACCTGTCATATGATTCTGGATACTGGAGCCAACGTAACCATCGTTAGAACGGAGGTAGCTCATAATTTTAAAGAGAAGATCATTTGGACGCTGCCCTGAATTAAACTCCAGACTGTGACCGATGACGAAGTCAAAATATATAGAAAAATGATCTTGTTCATCACATTTGGAAATGCCAGTTACCATCATATGGCCTATGTAGCTGACATAAGACATCCTCTATTCCTTTGACTTGATTTCCTAAGAAAGTATAATTTTTAATTGGATTTAAAAAATAATGAACTGCATTCACATTCAGATGGTTGGTTGGTTGATTGGGTTTTATGTCGCACTACTGCTGCGCATTGGGCAATTGGCGACGGTTGAGGTGGTCCGGAGACATGCCATCACAATTTTGATCCTATACGGAGAGGATGGCTCCCCCGCTTCGGTAACCCCCAGAGGTATAATTTTTATGGGAAAATTGAGGACTTTGCGGCCACGACAGATCTTACGTGCACCAGCCACCATTAGTGTACACGACGGTCTTTGGCCGGCTCGAGTACCGAATCCGCAATCTTCCAATTACGAGCCCGGCGCTCTACCGACTGGGCTACCGCGGCCCATTCACATTAAAAAGACATAGCTGTGAACAACAATGCAAATTTAACAATGTAATTTTAACAATGAAAATTCAGACATTCAAGAAATCTGCCAGATAACAGCGAAGTCCGAAATCTCCGTCCCTTCACACAGCGAGACAATAGTTTCCGGGACACCTCCTAAAGAGCAATACTTCTGCTATGGACAGAAAGAATACCCGAATCCACACGATAGCCTAAGAGGAGTTCTGGTGGCTTCATCTCTGCTTGACCTTACAAAAAACATTATTCCTGTGAGGTGAGAGTCGCCAACATAAACGATAAAGTAAGGACCGTGAAGAAGGATTAGGTGCTAGCAACTTGCACTCCTGTTACATGCATTAACTGACACACGCAATCAACAGAGTCCTAATCTTTTGAGTTTTCAACAACGAAATTACTCAAGAATGCAGAGTTAAGAATCGAACACAGATGTGCTGCGGAGAAGCTACTCTATGAATTCAGATACCTGTTTTCTCGAACATTTGAGTACGTCGGGAGAACGAACATCACCCAGCACAGATTTGACACAGGAAATCATCCTCCAATTAAGCAACACCCAAGAAGACTTCCATTTGCTAAGCAGGAAGAGATGGCTGAGCTTTTAAATGAGATGCAGCATAATAATATCATTGAACCAGCAACGAGTCCTTGAGCTATAGTTCTTGTGCGAAAAAAGGATGGTTCAACAAGATTCTGCGTGGATTATCGTCATTTGAATGGCATCACGAAGAAAGATAGTTACCCTCTTCCTATAATTAACGACACATTGGACACCCTTGCCGGCAATGAATGGCTCTCGACGTTGGATCTGAAGAACGGTTATTGGCAAATAGAGTTATATCCTGACGACCGTTAGAAGACTGCATTCACTACGGGACAAGGATTGTAGAAATTCAAAATAAAGCCATTTGGATTATGTAGTGCACCTGCAACTTTCGAGAGCCTGATGGAGACAGTGTTAAAAGGACTTTCCTATGAAGTCTGTCTGGTGTACTTGGATGATATTATCATTGTGAGGAGTACCTCTAAAGATAATCAAAGAAACACCCATAAGGTGCTGGAAAAACTCAAAATGGCTAACCTCAAATTGAATCTTAGCAAGTGCAACTTTTTCCGTGGTGAAGTAAGTTATTTCGGCCATATCATCTCTTCAGAAGGTGTGAGAACTGATTTCGAGAAGATCTATGCAATCAAGGACTGGAGTCACCCCGAAAACGTCCATCAACTACGAAGTTTCCTGGGGTTATGTACATACTACTGGAAGTTCATGAAGGGTTTCTAGAGTTTTGCCAGACTACTCCACAAGCTGACGGAAGATAAACAGAAGTTCCTGCGGACAGAGGAATGTGAAAAAGCGTTCAAGAGACTTGAAGAGACCTTTACATCATCGCCTATATTGACGTATCCACAGCCAGACAAACAGTTTATACTTGATACTGATGCAAGCCATAAGTGTCGGTGCTATTCTGTCGCAAGAAGTTGATGGCCAAGAATGCTTCATTGCCTATTGGAGTAAATGCCTGTCTAAACCAGAGCGATACTACTGTACCACCAGGAAATAACTACACGCTATCGTAAAAGACATTACCTGTATAGCAGAAGCTTCCTGCTCCGGACTGACCAGACCACGAATCTTTAACTCTGGTGCTGTGTTCGGGTCCATTTCGACCCAGCATCGATATACATGAAATTTTGTATTTATGTAAACTACTCTCCGTAAAAAGATTATATTAAGTGTCATATAAATTTAATTCAAAAATAGAAAATGAAAGTACGGTTATATTGAAATTAACAACCTTTGTCTCGTTTAAACTCCATTTCGTACATTTAAAAGTGGATGTCCATTTTGTTCATTCGTTATGAACACAGCAGCAGGGTTAAAGTGGTTGCCTAATTTCAAGAAACCGGAAGGCCAAATTACCAGGTAGATACACCTCCAGAAATATGACTTCAAGATACGCCATAATAAAGGGATTCTACATGGTAATGCAGATGTCTTGTCACGGAAGCCCTGATCGAAAGCTGCAAGTACTGCTCCAGAGCCGAAGAGAAATACCAGCAGATAAATCCGGTTGCTCGCCAAGCTACAGTCTCAACACTAACAAAACTGGACCACTGGAGTGACCAGGCACTTAGAGAAGTCCAGTTGGATGATCATGACATAAAGACAATATTACAATTGAAGGAGACGACCAGCAACAGACCTACCTGGAAGGACATTTCCCCATTTAGCCCCATTACAAAAACTTATTGGGCACTCTGGGACTCTCTTTATATTAGAAATGGCGTACTATACAGAAAATGGAAATCTGACGATGGAAGGAGTTTCAGATGGCAGACTTTATTACCAATATCGAAGATTCAGATATTCTAGAGCAGCTGCATAGTATCCCTACCGGTGGCCATTTCGGAGTGATGAAGACTCTACAAAAAATTCGAGGAGAACGCTTCTACTGGTGCAAGGCAAGCGAGGACTTGGAGAAATGTTGTAAATCCTGTGATGCTTGTGCAGCACATAAAAGCCCAAAGAAACGAAGCCGAGGAAGACTACAACGATATAACGTAGGAGCACCATTTCAACGGATTGCAATCGACATCTTGGGTCCTCTACCACGGACCTCCAGTGAAAATAAGTACATCCTCGTCGTAATGGACTATTTCACCAAGTGGCCTGAGGCGTACCCCATTCCCGATCAAGAGGCATGCACAGTTGCAGAGGTTCTAGTGCAGCAATGGATATCAAGGTACGGCACGCCCCTACAACTTCATACCAACCAAGGTACGAACTTTACCTCTGCTGTTTTCAAAGGACTGTGTCAAATACTCGGCTTAGGCAAAACTCAGACAACACCCCTACATCCCCAGTCGGACGGCGCGGTCGAGAGGTTTACCCGCACCATCCTGAATAACCTCTCTCTTCTAGTATCAAAGAAACAGCAAGATTGGGACTTGAAGTTGCCGTTGTTTCTGCTGATTGAAGTGCAGTCCATGAAGCCACTGGCTATACTTCAGCTCAGATGCTGTTTGGACGCGAACTTCGTCTCCCATGTTATCTCCTGTTTGGTTTTCCACCAGATGCGCCTTCATCGCCCAAGGAGTACATCCAAGATCTTGAGGCACGATTTGAAGACGTACACAACTTTGGTTGGTAGCGGATTAACATGGCAACGGAGAAAATGAAGACAAGGTATGATCTAAAGACTACACAGCATAAATTTAGGGAAGGAGACGAAGTTTGGTTGTGGAACCCTGTTCGACGCAAAGGACTCACTCTCAAACTACGGTGTAACTGGGACAGTCCCTACACAGTCATAAAATGACTGAATGATGTCGTGAGAATTGCTGAAACACCTTCCTCAAAACCGAAGGTGGTTCATTTTGATCGGTTAGCCACATACCACAGCTAACAGTAATGTTGAAATTTGAAATGTAAATATTTGTTAAATTTTTTATATGTGTAATGTAACTAATTGTATATAAATATTTGTACTTATTTGTAAATTTTGTAAATATTTCTCACTTAATTTTGAAATCTGTATTATTATTTTATTGTTATATGCAACTTAGTTTTTATATTTTAGATTGTTTAGTTTCACCTTCTGACCAAGGGTTGTACTTTCTGGGATGTACAGTTCTTGGGAGGGGGGCAGCGTTACGAGTTTGTAAATAATTCGTAGTTATCTTTATGTAAATTCTGCATTTCTAGCTCTTTTTCGCGTTAAGATTGCTAACTTTCCCTTAAAAACTCATTAAAAAACTCCAATAAGGCAGGTAATAGATTTGGCGTCAAATGTGGTGAATTTTTCTTCCTTGGCAATTTTTTTTACTTCGGAGACAAAATCCTTTTTATCGATAAACGAAATATGGAAGGTCTAGCTGCAATATTCTACGAGTTACCAGAACATTCTGGGTTTGATACAGGGGTATAAAAGGAAGCCCAATGCGTCAAATCAGTCAGTCTCAGTTGAGTTTCGCCAACTGCTTTCATTGCTACTGAATGAGCTCTGAGTCTCTTTGGATTAATGCCTCGCTGTGTGTTGCTCTAATACTGTTTGTACTGTGAATTTCATCTAAGCTGTGTTTACTGGTGAAAGTGCAGTTAATACTTATTTTGTAGGCCTGTATTCTTCTGGAAATTTTTGTAAATAAAGTTTCCAGCTTCTGCAAGATTCGCTTTTCATTCTTGGACAACGCCCTAACCCCCAAGTACTCAACAATATATATATATATTTAATCCTTCACAAAGTAATCTGGTTACAGCTTTAGTCTAGGAATTTCTCGGTGAGTTTTAATAATTTTTGTAATTTTGGCGATGAAAAAATCTGGTGTGAAACAATCACACGACTTTTTTTACCTACTATTAAACGTATTATATTATTTTTTTTGGAAATAATGTGACTAGAGGACATAAAATTGACCTAAAGGAGTCGACCCAAAAAAATTTTCCGGTAAGAGGAACTTTATACACATCTAAAGACATATAAAATAGAGTATACACAGTGAGTAAAAACAAGAATATAATTATAAAATTAAAAAAAAAAAAAAAAAACTTTTTATATACCATGTTTTTAAATTTTCTGTTGAATCGTTGAATCATAGCTATACGCAAGCGAAGTGTGACGTCACTAACCATCAGTGGGGCCAAAAAAAAAAAGGTTTCCTATGTTAATTATCCATTTGAATTTTTGAAAAAAATTATTAAAAATTATAGGCCGTGGGCCATAGCTGGATATCGTTCAAGTCCGTTTCAGTCATCGAGGGGCAATTTTAATTTAATGTTAAAATTAAAAGAATATTCAGTTGTCTACAAATTCGCAATGTTCTGGTCTGAAGATGTGCACATTATTTTAAAATTGATTAAATAAATTCTACAAATTTGACGTTTCTGCGGTCCTGCCATTTTACCTAATTTTAGAGATAGCAAGATTCTCTTCTCGTTTCTTTGCTGATTCTCCAATCAAAACCGATAATTTTTTTCTTCTGGCATTTCGATCCAATGACGGATGATGTTAGTACGCGCGCTAGCGCCCCCTTGCGTTTGATATGTCTTGTTTATGTTTACATTATCTTGAGTCAATATTCATTGACATTTTCATACAATTCTACTATTGTTTTCTTTTCATGTATTTTTAAGTATTATTTACATTTAATAGAATGTGAGAAAAAAATGGCGTAGTGTTTGCATATCGGGAATCGGATACATTAAAAAATGTAATATTTTTCTCAAATTAGATGTAAAGTTTCTCTCGACATGATTATCCTGCGTATTATTAACATTTTGATCGAATTCTGTTATAATTTTTTTTTTTCTATATTTTTAAGTAGAATTATTACAGATAATATAATATCAGAAGAAATTACTTTTTGTTTGCAAATCGGCGAGGTACATTCAGAGGTAAAGTGTTTTTCTCAAATAAGCTGAACTAAAGTGAGACTGTGTGTTAATCAATGGAAATTTTTAAATATTCGTGAAAGAAAAATATCTACTCATTTGCTTCTTCTTCCAATTAATGAACAAATTAAACTTCCAACAACTTCCAATTAATAACTTTAGACAACAGCATAGGTTACCATAGAAAGTGTTATACAGTAAGTTTTACTCTGAAATGTAGTAAATTATTGGCGAAACGTTAGTTGAGGCCTCCATGTGGAGATTAAAAAAGATTTTCTGTTCTGTTGGTGTGTCTGTCTGTTTCGTGATAGCGGCCGCAAGGACGAGGGTCAATTGCACCCCTCTCTTAACCTGTCAATCAAATGACGGGCGAATTGCACCCGACCTCCTTCCTTTGTTCTTCTAATCTCGGGCGAGTTGTACCGCTTGGGGTTTTTCGGACAAGGGTCAATTGCACCCCTCTGTTTACCTGTCAATCAAACGACGGGCGAATTTTAACGATTTACTGATAAGTCATTAGGGGAAAAGGTTTCTAGTCATTAGGGGAAAGGTTCCTTCCTTCCCTTTCCATCAGTCAATAAAGGTCGGAGGGTTCCCTGACAGGGTTTTGCATGTGCTGCGCGCGTCCACATAGTCATTAGTTCACGGCGTTTAAGTTTGTTAGTAATAATGGAATTCATGTTGAGCGAAAAAGGACGTAGGTTTACGGTAACTATAAAATTTACAAGCAGCATGAAACTGGAGAAGGACTTAAATGGAGATGCGTCAAAAGAAACTGTTTGGCAAAGATTTATACGGATGGAAATGCTACAGTTATTATAAAATCTGATGTGAACCATAATCATGACCTTGATAAAAACTTGAAAAGACAAGCCATCTCGAATAGTGTCAAAAGGAAAGCTTTAGACGAAGTAAACGAACGCCCACAAAAAATAATTAGAAGAGAAATAAGTGGTGCAGCTTCAAGTTTTACAGAAGAATTCAATGTAAAAGGTATGGAATATATAAGAAAAATTTTGAGTAGAGCACGGCGTGCAGTATTACTATCCCTTCCCAAAAACACAAAAGAAGTGCATTCTGCTCTAGCTTCGTTGGATATTAAAACATATCAGGGGGAGAAATGCTTCAAGTTAACAATGAAGAAAAACGTATCGTTTGCTTTTCAAGCGCCTCTAATCTGCAATTTTTGTGTAAAAGTGATACGATATTCATAGATGGAACATTCAAACATTGTCCAAAGATTTTTTATCAGTGTTTTCGTTGCACATTTATGTCAAATGGCCACTACATGCCACTTGCTCACTTTCTCTTGCCTAACAAAAGTATTGGGTTGTTCGATAATTAATGTCGTTTTTTTTTCATGTTTTTCAAAGTGAATTTATTTATATTAACAACAAACATTAATCAATGATATATTGACCATTTTGTTGGATGATCTTTTGCCATCTTTCGGTAAGTTGAAAAATTCCACGTTCGAAGAAGCCTTGGTTTTTAGAAGCGAAGAACTGGTGCACCTCATTTTTAACAGCCTGATCAGAATTGAAAGTTTTACCATTGAAATGGTTTTGAAGGGACCGAAACATATGATAGTCTGATGGTGCTAAGTCAGGGCTATAGGGTGGATATGGAATCAGTTCCCAATTGAGCTCTATTAATTTTTGACGGGTTATCAAAGATGTGTGTAGTCTGGCGTTATCATGATGGGACATCAAGCCTTTGCGGTTGGCCATTTCAGGGCGTTTTTTCTTGATTTCTTCGTTTAATTTCGATAGTTGACGACAGTAGACATTCGAATCAATAGTTTGGTTTCTTGGAAGCAGCTCAAAATAGACTACACCCTTGTAATCCCACCACACAGAAAGCACAATCTTCTTTTGGTGAATATTGGCTTTGGACGTCGATTGTGGGGGCTCATCTTTCTTGGACCATGATCGTTTTCGGACTATGTTATCGTAAACAATGCATTTTTCATCACCCGTTATGATTCTTTTCAGAAATGGGTCGTTTTGGTTACGATTCATGCTTTTGGTGACGTGGATTTCCTTTAATTCGGGAGGAACCCAAAAATCCAGTTTGTTTACGTTATCAAGCTGTTGTAAGTGCAAGTAAACTGTTGAATTCAATATGTCGAGCTTCTCTGCTATCTCTCGAGTTGTCATACGCCGGTTAGTTTCGATTAACGGCTTTATTTTGTCGTCATCAGTAGTGGTTGGACGACCAGTATGTGGTGGATCTTGCACATTAAAATTTCCAGAACGAAAGCGAGCAAACCAACGCTGACACTGGCGTTCAGTAAGGCAGTCCCCACTATAAACAACACACAATTTCTTTCGAGCTTGCACCGCATTTTTGCCCTTTCGGAAGTAAAACAATAAAATATGCCGACAATGCTCTCTTTGATTGTCCATTTTCAAGTTTATTTTTAACCAACTTGTTGTTTACTAATGACGCTCAGTTTTTGACTGAAGGTAGTCTAAAGTCTAACCTTTAAAATAGTATAACCTTTAAAATAGCCACGCAATCACTACAACATGAAATATGCAGTTCACCCCGTCTATGAGAAAAAAACGACATGAATTATCGAACAACCCAATACAAATGCTTATGAAGATATGTTTGTATTGCTGATAGAGTGCTGTGAAAAATTAGAATTGAAATTCGAGCCCAAGAATATTGTCGCTGATTTTGAAATCGGAATTCATTCGGCAATTAAAAGAATATGGCCTACAAGCAATATCAGAGAATGTCGTTTCCATGCATCTCAATCACGGTGGAGAAAAATTCAAGAACTTGGTTTATCAAAAAAAAAATATAAAGACAAGAATTCCGATATTGGAAAGTGGCTACGTTGGTCATTCGGACTGCTTTATTTCAATCATGAGGAAGTTGCTGATTGTTTTGTAGAGGATTTCATGTCGGAAATTATTCAGAATGAAAAATTGGAAAAATACATGGATTATTTGGTTGATACATATATTTCAGAAGATGCGAAATTTCCACCAATTATGTGGGCTTCGGATACAATTGACGGAGAGAGAACAACTAACGCTTGTGAATCGTTTCACGCAAAATTCAATGCCAATTTCAGGGCACCTAGTCCGAATATTTATGCTTTTATTGAAGTAATTAAGCAAACACAGGTTGTTGTAAATGCTTTGAAAAATAGCGTAAATATCACAAAACAACCAAATAAATTTCTGAAAAAGAGAATGGAAAACATGGAAAAAATGAAGCAGAAATATACGAGTAAAGAACTTACAAGATTTGAATTTTTAAAGGCTATTTCCTACTACAGTTCAAAGAAAGATAAAAAGGAAACAAATTAAAACCTATGCATAAAATAAGACGACAGATGATCATCTTTCTCAAAGACAATAGGCATATGCTCGGCTATTAGACAAGGTAAACTTATTACCACTATGAGACAAAGAAAAATTATTCGCAAATTTTTTAAACACGCTATGGGTTTTTAGCTCCTGACAGTCCTAAGCCTGTGAAAAGTGTGAAGGGAAAATTATGCGATTATGTATATAAAAAAAAATTATGTAATAATATCTTGGAGGGTTGTAGAAATGGCTAAGCGGTGCAACTCACCCCTTGGTTCGAGGTGGTAAACGGTGCAACTCACCCCTTGGTTCAGAAAGTAAGCGGTGCAACTCGCCCGTTTAGCTATTCTCCGGGTGCAACTAACCTACTCCCGGCCGCAAAAATCATGCTATTGACTTGGAGTTTGGTACACATGTTTAAGAACCACACAGAAATAGCTGTATAGTTTTAGGTGTGTATTCCATTTGTAGCTCATGTACAGGGACACACCAAAGTTTTTCTTATCATTACGGCTTACGGACAGAATTTGTATGTACCGCGATAGCGGCCGCAAAAATCTCCCGATTGACTTGCAAATTCGTATACATGTTCAGGCTCTGTATAGAAATAGCTGTGTAATTTTTTATGTCTAGATTATTTATGGATCGTGTACAGAGACACAACAAATTGTTTCTCATCACAATTATTTTGAAAAACATAGAATAAGTTGAAATGTTTTTACTGATGCCCTTTACAGGGAAAAGCAAAATAATTTCATAACATTAGAACTTATGGGCAAATTTTTATCTAAGCGCATTTTAACGCGTTTATGCTGCATTCAGTGGAATCAACATATGTTATAAATATACTTAAAACGTATTTTAACTCTCTCTCTCTCTCAAAAAAAAAAAAAAAAAAGGAGGTATGTATAAGCTAATTTTATTTACAGGACCATACAAAAGAATTCCGATGACATTCTGTAATCATGCAAATGATGTCAAATTAGGTTGAAATATAAGTGAGTTCTCTTTTTCAGGGACACACAAAAGAATATCGTACCATTATGGTCTATAGACAGTATGTATTAAAAATGTATTTTAACATGGTTACATCAAATATTATAAAATGTTATTTGAATGTTTAAAAGCGTGCTTTTCTGTGGAAAATTGTGGGCATAGAATTGATAATTAGTTTACAGGGTTACACAGGGTAATCTTTTTGCAGGAAATTTGGTACATGTATTTATGATTTAAATATTTGTACCAAATCATAGTTTGGTAGAAGATTATGTATCAAATAAATCTAATAGCCTTCTATTTATAATGAATTAATAGAAGGCTGTAATTAGGAAAATATATCAATATATATGTAGATAGATAGATACAGACAGAGATATACAGCGGAAAGTTGAAGAGGGGACCGGTAGCCCCATTAGAAATGTATCTGTTTATGTAGCGAGTCGTCATATATATATATATATATATATATATATATATAAAGTGAGAGAGATGCATGTTAGGATTCAGCCGAAGAGAAAGGAAGCGAAACACTTGTATTAGATTAAGGATAAAACCAATGTTACTGATGTCATTTCTAGAAGTAAGTTAAAATGGAGCTATGGGCTGGGCACTTTTCCAGAAGAAATGATGATAGATGGACCACCAGTCTTATTTTGGATACCGCGATACAATAAAAGACCGAGATAGACACCAATGTGTCTTTGGAGAGATAAAATTGTGAAGTTTGGAAGAGCAGAATGGAGAAGAAATGCAGAAAACAGGGCAGATTGGAATCACCTAGAAGAGTCCTTCATCCTGCAGTGGACTGATAAAGCTTGAAATTGATGATAATAATGATATAAATAATATGGAATAAATAAATATTATCAACGATCTATTGAATAATGAGTGATGGAAATTGGACGTTGCGGCTTCGGATCTGCAGATCAACTAGTTATTAAAAGTTTACTTTTTTAGCACTTTTTTTCAGGAATATGATTTTAGCACTTGTGTGCAAGTTAGTTTAAAATTTATTCAACGAATCACAATATTAACAGAAATATATTGCGCACAGCTATATCCAGCATCGTAAATGTAAACTCAGTTCCTTCAAATTGGAATCAATTTTCCAAATATTCAAATCATATTAACATTTAAGGTTCATATTCAAATGTGCAAAGTTTATTTCCAAAACATTTGATATTTTCATTACCTATCTTGAAAAGAATATATTAGCAAAATTTTCAGATTGCCCCCAAAAAGTTGAAACGAACTTGTTTTAAAATGACATTTTTAGCATATGGCCCACGGTCTATTAAGAAAAAATATTTCCTGATTTTAATCCCCATATTTGGATAAAGTTATACAGAAGTTATTGCCTACATGTGTTAGATTGAGTTACTTTTGCTGTAAAATTGATAAGCTTTTAATTTTAAATTTCAAAATTGTGTCGCCCTTAGAGATTTTTGTATTTGGCGATCAAAATCGTAATACGAAAATATACATAGCAGATGTATATTTTCGTAATATGCATTGTACGACGTATTGTTTCATATTATTGATTGCTCTCTTAATATGCGTTGTTGAAATATCCATGATTTTTTAAAGGAACTAAATATGGTCACCAAATAATTTGGCGATATTTTTTTTTCTGCCAAGGACGACGGATATCAAATTTTCCGCTGCAATATATTAATATCTTATATCAGACACTTTATTTAGACATTTGAAAACAAATTTGACGTCAAATTATGATAGAATATTTATTTTCCTTTTAATTAGTATATTAGTTGGATATTTATTGTGTAAATATAACCCTTTGAAATGAAGTGTTTATGCTTACATTCGAAAATGGAAGTTAGAGATTTTTTTTTGTACAGTTTTGAAATTTAAAATTAAAATTTTATCAATTTTACAGCAAATAAAACTTTTAAAGCGATAATGACGCCAATTTTTTTTAAGATGCATATAATAACTTTTTACAATTTTTTAACGTTCAAGTTTAATTAAATGTATTTATTTTTATGTCGAAAGGAAATGAACTCGCAAATTTTTTTTTGCAACAATTAAATGATAGCTAATATTTTAATGGCAATTTATATGCTATTAGGAGGTTACTATTTTAATATTTTAATTAATTAAATGTAAACTAATAAAAAATTCGAAAATCGGACTTCGAAGTATTGTGTTGTCACCGGGTTCTGAGCTGCTGTGAAAGTTTCAAATGTCTAGCTAGAAGGGAAGTTAGTTAAAGATAGATTGCAAGATTTGTACCGAACAAACAAACAAGAATCGAAATTAATAAAAACATGGTAATAAAAAAAGAAAGCAAAAATTGTAGTTATTTTTTGAAAAACCAATTTCCGAAATGAAAAACGGATCTACCTAATTAGTATAACTGCTAATTTTCTTGTAATAACCACCTTTTACATGAGAAAGGATATCTAAAAACGGATTTAAGTAATAATTTTAAAGAAAATCGTTAGAGCCTTTTTTGACGTTACATTTACCAAAAATTGGAATACTCAATTATTGAATAGAAACAATAATTACATACAGAAGGATATTTAAAATGGAGTTAATATGGCAAGTTTGAACAAAATCCGAACAACCGTTTTAATAGACAGCACTTGCGAGACCTCAAATTGATTTATTTATACAGGACGTCTATTAATTTTCCTGGACAAACTAACTATATTAGTGAAAAAGTCATCTAATAGAGTGTTTATGTAGCAACTTTGAAGAAAATCTTCAGAGCCGTTTCTTAGATACGGACTTGCGATCCCACTTCCGGTTTCCTATGTTCCACTTCCGATTTTCCAATTTTCACCAAAATTTGGAAAAATCATCTTTACACCAGACCTGCCTCAATCCTGAAGTTTCGTAGTCCTATCTTTATCAGAGATATGATAGCCAGAAGATCCCCCCCCCCCCCCCCGCTTCACACATATACACTGACCAGTTTCCAAAAAGTGCATTTTTTGACTCTGGAGACCTTAAAACGTATAAATCAGGAGGAAACTTGATATCGAATTTTTGGACCGAATACAATACTTCCATTAACTACGGTAGTCGGGTAATGGAAGTAAAAATATAGCTGTCACGACTGCATAAGCAATGTCATTGGCGAGAAATGTCCCAGCTATTATTTAAATTCAAAATTTCGCCAACGAGGTCCTATAGTATCGCTGTTCTCTAATGTAAATGCCTATTTAGTTTATTCTAATAGATTTTTAATAAAACCGTAATAGCGTCTGCCTTTCCCTCTGTCAAATGTCTCCAGAAAACTCTACAGCATGATACCGTCTGCAAAGTCTATAAGTGCACCTCGAAACCGAATTTTTATACTTTTAAGTAGGAATTAATTTATTAATTAAAAGTGGTTAACTATAGACGTTTTCGTAAGACCTTTCCTTTGACACTGCGAGGTGAAAAAACGAAGATTCTGCTGTTCCTTAATTGAATACGCTATAAAATACTGTGCGTTTGCTAATGGATCTTTTTTTTTTTTTTTTTCGACTGGAAATTAAACTTCATAACTTATTGTAGCACTTACATTTGGAGTGGGATTCCTATCAATTGCTCGAAATATTGTGGGTGAAAAAAACGCAACCGAAGGCAGCAGGGACCTGAAGCAAGTTTTTGAGCGATTTATATGGATTATTGTTTTTAAAGGTTTCATTTATAAAGTAAATAAAATATTTAAAAAATATATATATATATATATATATGTAACGTAAAACGGGGATGTCGTATTATTACGTGGGTCGGTATTCCAGTCATGTGAGCCTCTTAGAAAGGATGAGGAGTCCATTAGGTTCACTAATAATCCTTTATTAAGTTCAAGAAGCAGTCTTGGCCTGAATGTTAGACACCCTGAGCGACTTAAGTTCCGTAACTACGCCGAAAGTCGGCCCTTCTCCGAAGCGGCGCCCCGTCGGGCCGCGGGTTTCGTTAGCGAGCTTTACATGATGAGAGTAATATTTAACCTAGATTTACTAAGCAAGTCAATATCGGAAAAAGCCCCGATTTCTCGTGTGTCCCAGCTTAAATACCGTCTATTTCGGCGGGAATATTTAGTCCTGCCCTGCTTAATCATTGGCTATTAACTTTGTGATTGACAGTCCAGCTCAAGCCTGGATCCCCAGGGTTAATTAACATGCATTACTTAACCACAAGAAAAGGAGGGTTGCACTTATTCAGCACTTTTAATTCTGAAAGTTGTTCAATCTTTCTGATTTTCGCGTTATGAAGTCTTCTTCCGTGAAACAAAGTTTAAAGGCGCGCTTACGAATTATTAGCGATTTCTAGATTTTAAAATAGGGTTTTAATTATTTAAATTTAACTATTTTTTATCCATTTCATATATATAAACTTTTACTATTCGCTTCATTCGCACTAAAAAGTATGAAAAGATTAAAATGAAGTGCTGCCACTTAAATTTCATACTTTAGTTAATTTTTAAAAATCTAATTATCGCGTCGAAAAACTGTTTCCGTCCCTGGATTAAAAAAAATCGCAGCTTTCATTTGGTACTGGACTTGTAACGGTAGGTTAGGACTGATATTTCTAATTTATTTACCGCTTTTTCCGTTTTTAAGCCGGGTTCGGCAGAAGGTTTATGACAGGGAATGTAAGCTAAAAAAAGTCTAACAAAATTAATGATTCTTTTTTAGCATGTTTTCATTAACTCGCTTCCTTGTTTGTTTGTCCAGTACAAATCTTGCAATCGATTTTTAAATAACTTCCCGACAAACTAGGCATTTAAAACTTTTAGAATAGCTCAGAACACGATGGCACCGCAATACCTCAAAGCCCGATTTTCGAATTTTTGATTAGTTTTCTTTTCATTAATTAAAATATGAAAATATTATTCTCCAACTTGCTTTAAAATTAGCCATTCAAATATTAACTATAATTTAATTGTTGCCAAAAAGAAAAAAAAAAATATTTTCTTTTGACGTAAAAATAAATATGTTTAATTGAACATGAACATTAAAAATTTATAAAAAGTTAAATTAGGCATCTCACAAAAATTGACGTCATTGTAACTTTAAAAAATTTTTACTTATTTTACTTATTACTTTAAGTGCTAATGTAGTTCATCATACTACTATATAATGTTCTTAAAGGATTATTATTTTATTATTAAAACCAACGTTTTTTTTCGTATCGCTTTCAACTCGCTTTCTTGTTATTTGTCCAGCACAAATCTCGCAATCGATTTTTAGCTAACTTTCCGACTAGCTAGACACTGGAAACTTTAAGAATAGCTGAGAACACGATGACAATGCCTTTTTGTAATTATTCGGGTAATATGCCAATTTTATATGATTCAACAGAAAATTTAAAAACATGAAATATAAAAAGTTTTTTTTTCTTTTTCCAAATCACAAATTAAATTATTGAATGTAAAACACAAAAATGTTTAAAATGTAAAAGAATTTGTGCAAAGTACATTTCATTTTCGAATTTATCATGCTATAACTAATGGATTTTAACATTATGCTGTTTCTCAGATTATAAGTCATTAAATATTAGATACGAATTTTTTTTTTTTTTTTTTTTTTTTAACTAAATTATGTAGGAATTAATGCATATAAAACCTTATAGGTATTAATAAAATTTCGCATTCTCGGCTCTTTCACTCACCTGATTATTGCGTATTAAAAAAAAAAAAAAAAAAAATTAAAATATTTTATTATTATTAATTACAGTTTGTTAAGAGCTAAATTTTACCATGTTTCAAATTTTCATATTTCCAAATTTGTTTTCCGCCCATTCCTTTAAGTTAAAATATTTTGTTAACGAAGCCAGGGCAAATTCTAATATTAGAGAACAAATTAGAACCAATTAAGAGCTAAATATTGGCACTTTTGAAATTTCGTTATTCGAAATAGGAGTCTCGGTGGGACTAGCGTTAAGTCCCCCCCCCCATTCACACCCCGCAATAAGACTGACATATCTCGGTAACTAAGCCAGAGTGAATTCTAATAATATACAGCAAATTAGAGCTAACTGAGAGCTAAATTTTGGCATATTTTAAATTTCTTTATCTGCAATTTTGCTTTCCCTGCTATCTTTCCCCCTTTCCTTTAAATCGAAATATCTCGTTAACGAAGTCGGAGCAAATTCTGATATTATTTAGAGAGCAAATTACAGCTAACTCAGGCTAAATATTGGCACCTCCAAAATTTCGTTATTCGAAATAAGAGTTTCGTTGGGACTAGCGTTGCATCCATCCCCCCACGTACACACACACCACAATAAAACTGATATATCTGGATAACTAAACCAGAGCCAATTCTAATATTAGACAGCAATTTAGAGCTAATTGAGAGCTAAATTTTGGCATATTTGAACTTTCGATATTTGCAATTTTGCTTCCTCTCCCCCTCTTTCTCCCCTTTCCTTTAAATTGAAATATCTCGTTAACGAAGTCGGAGCATATGCTGATATTATTTAGAGAGCAAATTAGAGTCAGAGCCTCCTTAAGTAGATGCCTTCCACGCGCAGCGAATCCCAATGTTAAATTAGGCAACATTTAAAAAATAAAACTAACGCTAGGCGACAGCACCTACACAGAGCAACAATTTTCTTCTCTTTCATAGATAAGTTATATTTTTCATATAAAAATCTAGCTATTAATTTCAATTTAAAGTCCAAAATTGTATTTTTTTTTTTCTTTTAATTTGAAAAAATGATGTGAAAGTGCTTTATCGTAAATATTTTCAAAAAAATATTCAAATATTTATATTTAAAAAAGTATAGGGTTTAATTTTCTTCGGAAGTGGACAAGACCTATTTTAGCTTTTCAACTAATTGAATCTAATAAATAACACCTTTTTTAAAAATATATTATTAATTAAAAAACGAAATTTAAAATTAAATAAGCAAAAACATGGCATGTCTATCACGCGATTAAATTATTTTTTATATATTTATTCAATAAAAATTTCAATTTTTTTTTAAATTTAGATATCAGATGAAAGTTTTGTTTATATAAATTAAAATCTCTGAACTTTAAATGAGTTTCAGTTTAGAATGAATAATTTATAATAAATTTTTTTTTCTTGGTCATGTCCTTTACGTTACATTTTTACCTTATTAGGTGTGAATTATTTTTCTTAAATCGAGAATTTTATATTATTTATAAGAAAAATAGACCAGCACATTAACGAGATAAGTTAACACTCAGTAATAAAAATTGGAGAAGAAAACAATCTGTTGTCTAGTCCGTCACAAAAAATAAATAAATAACCATTAAGATTTAAATTTTTAAAATTAAGGATTTCTTGAGTATAAGTTTTCTCTCGCACGAAGTTTTTTTTTTTTTTTTTTTTTTTTTAAAGATTTTATTAGCTTTACCAGTTCCGAGAGTGTATGCTTTCGAAACTGATAGACAGTTTCGAAATAAAGTTGTGTTATGTTTACATGTTTTGAGGTCTCCTGAAATGAAAAAAAATGTTTTTAGCGGTTGGTCTGTGCGCGTCGGTTTGTCTATCTCGGATATACTTGGAAAATGCAGAAAGTGTATTTCATTTTGTATTAGGTGTTTTTCATATAAGATTAAATTTAAATGCACAATCTGATGTGCACATAGTTTATTGAAAACATACAGGGCTATTCAAAATTAAGCTAAACGTTCTTTTCTGTAGAATGTAATTGACGAAAGTGCTTTGCTACACTTTTTTTTTATGTCGACGAATACTGTTGAAGAAGGAAAATTAATTTTTCGAACCTATAATAATGTAAACAAAGTATTTTTTTGAAGCTCTATTTTCAACTCAGGTTTTTGAATAAAGTCACGTTTTGGGGTTCTCTGAATACAAAAAGCATTTTTTTTTCTGTTTTTAGTGATTGATTTATATGCATATTTATTATCAGAATAACATAAAAACAAACAAATGCAGAAAATTCACAATTGTATTTTAAAACTCGTATTAGGTTTCAATTTGAAAAAAATGATAAAGATTGGCAAATTTAAGGATAAATTAATAACATCCTTGAAATATTTTTACTTCCATTACCCTACTACCGTAGGTAATGAAAGTATTGTGTTCGGTCCAAAAATTCGATATCGAGTTTTCCCCTGATTTATATTTTTAAGGTCTCATGAGTCCAAAAAAAGTAGTTTTTGGCAATTAGCCAGTATATGTGTGTGTGTGTATATGTGAGTGTATGGATGTGGAGAATTTCTATTTCAAAAAATCAAGTCATCTTTCTGTTATACCTGATAATTTTTCAAATCAGTAATCATGATATTTAATTTTTACATGAATTTTTAATTCCATATTCCATTTGTGTGGTAAAAGGTTAATAAAAGTAATGTTATGAATCTTAAAACTTAATATTTTTAAAAAGAACAAAAGTAGAAATAAAAATGTTCTATTTTTTCTTTTCAATATTCCCAACACTTTTGTATCGATTTAACTGAAATAATAAAATTTTTATACGCATTTACACAAGTCTTTAAAAAACAGTGGTATTAAAAAAATATAAATCAATCTTGTTCCTATATTGGAGTATTTTATAGTTTTATTCATAAGTTACTAATGTAATTTATGAATAAAACTATAAAATACTACAATATAGAGTTACTTCAAAGTAACTAAGAACAAGTTATTTTTCTGTATTGCTACATCAATAAATAAAAATTTCATTTCATTTTGTAATAAGCATAACTATTTTATTTGTTAAATCTAACTTACTAACAGAGG
This sequence comes from Salticus scenicus, assembly GCA_963930645.1. Taxonomy (NCBI): domain Eukaryota; kingdom Metazoa; phylum Arthropoda; class Arachnida; order Araneae; family Salticidae; genus Salticus; species Salticus scenicus. The sequence continues at coordinate 49,770,169 of OZ005662.1, read as the reverse complement.
TGTCAACCCTTCGAATTTTTATATCATAATTTCTTTTAAATTTATCTTCGTCTTAATCACAGAATTTATGATAATAAATAAAAATAATGTTTTTTGTGAAAAATATTATTGATATTAAAAAATCCGGAGGGTTGGTAATTTTGCATTAATTACTTATGCAGTTTACATACCTTGTCTTGAAATATGAAACCGTGAAAACTTATATTTTCACGGCGACTCCGATTTACAAAATGGAACGACGCAATACACCATATTATATTAAAAAAAAAAAAAAAAATCTCCCATATTTGTTAAATTAATAAAACGTAAACCATGAAGAACTCAATTGAAACTCAATTGAATCGCGGGAAATAAACAGAACTTTACGACTCGGTATCAAGCGCCATCTACTGGCTATGTTCTTCTTGTACTGTTGCCAAGTTTTCGAGCGACTCGCTGGGCATCTACTTAAGGAGGCTCTGTTAGAGTTAACAGAGAGCTAAGTATTGACACCTCCGAATTTTTTTTATTTGTAATAGGGAGTCGGGTGTACCAGCGTTCACTTACCCAGCTCCCCCCCCCCCCCCCCAAGAATAAAACTGATATATCTCGATACCTAACCCAGAACCAATTCTTATTATAGAAAGCAAATTAGAGCTAATTGAGAGCTAAAATTTGGCATATTTGAAATTTCGATATCTGTAATTTTGCTTTCCCCCCTTCCTTCCCCCATTTCCTTTAAATTCAAATATCTCGTTAACGAAGCCGGAGCAAATTCTGATATTAGAGAGCAAATTATAGCTAATTGAGAGCTAAATATTGGCACTACCGGAAATTTTTTTAATTGTAACAGGGAGTCGGGTGTTATAGCGTTAACTTGGCCCCTCCACCCCACAAAAAATCTGATATATCTCGATACTTAACCCAGAGCGAATTCTAATATTAGAGAACCAATTAGAGCTAATTGAGAGCTAAATTTTGGCATATTTGATATTTCGATATCTGTAATTTTGCTTTCCCCCCTTTCTACACCCCCCTTCCTTTAAATTGAAAAATCTCGTTAACGAAGCCGGAGCAAATTCTGATATTAGACAGCAAATTATAGCTAATTGAGAGCTAAATATTGGCACTACCAGATTTTTTTAAACTGTAATAGGGAGACGGGTGTACTAGCGTTAACTTAGCCCCCCCCCCAACCCCACAATAAAACTGATATATCTCGATGCCTAACCCAGAACGAATTCTAATATTAGAGAGCAAATTAGAGCTAATTGAGAGCTAAAATTTGGCATATTTGAAATTTTGATACCTGCAATTTTGCTTTCCCCCCTTTGCTTTAAATTGAAATATCTCGTTAACGAAGTCAGAGCAAATTCTGATATTAGAGAGCAAATTAGAGCTAATTGAGAGCTAAATATTGGCACCTGCGAAATTTTTTTATTTTTAATAGGAAGGCGGGTGTACTAGCGTTAACTTAGCCTCCCCCCCCACCCCACAATAAAACTGATATATCTCGATGCCTAACCCAGAACGAATTCTAATATTAGAGAGCAAATTAGAGCTAATTGAGAGCTAAATTTTGGCATATTCGAAATGTCGATATCTGCAATTTTGCTTTCCCCCCTTCTTTCCCCCTTTCCTTTAAATTGAAATATCTCGTTAAGAAAGCCGCAGCAAATTCTAATATTAGAGAGCAAATTAGAGTAAATTGAGAGCTAATTCCTGATGTACTTGAAATTTAAAATTTCGAAAGTGGGGGGGGGCTAGCGTTAACTTGCCCCCCCCCCCTTTAAATTTGTTATATCTCGGTTCCAAAACCAGAGCAAATTCTAATATTAGAGAGCATATTAGAGCTAATTGAGAGCTAATTCCTGATGTATTTGAAATTTAAAAACTCGAAAGTGGGGGGGGGGGGGGGCAAGTTAACGCATCTAGTAATAACCTGGCAATAACTTCAAATTTGGACATTTGCCAAAAAAAAATTACCGGTCATTTATTTATTTTATTTTTTAGCATAAAATGAAATATGCTTCCATGCGAAAAATAAAAAAATATAAAATAACAGCAAACCCGTGCGAAACTTTCGCACTTTATTTCTTTTCTTATTTACCTTTAAATTTTGAAACTCATAAAACTTAAGCCAAATTTCCCCCCCCAATTTTAATTCCTCAGAAGCCAAATTATTATTAGAAACAAATTAATATTGTGAGATGAAATGCTAATGATAATCAAACAAATATCATTCACGAAAGACTTAAGAATAAAATTCATGTTTACTAATGACCTAATTTTCATACTTCGTGAGGCAGGACAGATTTAGTATAAGACCCTCACGGCGATTTTTAAATTTTTGTCACCATGTTGGCGATACACTTTTATTAATTAATTAATTTATTTTTGCATAATTTTGTGTTAAAAAAACTTAGTACCTATTTTGATTGTACTTTTTATTATTGAGTTTTTTAGTCGATTTATGACAAAATTTCATATGGGGATTATATCATTAAAATATTGCTATATTTAAAATGACGCTTGCAAAGATTGTAAAAATGCAACCTTTAAAAATACATTTTTTTTCTATAAAATGAGCTCATCGTACAAATGTCGTCATTTCTTATTAGATCACTGAACTGAATCCGCGTGCTTAAATATTGCTTATGTATTATTTTTTATCCTCGCGTATTTTATTAAGTCACTATCGTATCGTTTCTAAAAAAATTAATCGTAACTGGACCATGTTAGAGAAATATAATATAGATTAAATTTGATCATACATATGAAAATATGAAAATGGAGTAAAAAAACAACCATAACCTTTTTTAATATATTTCAATTTTAGATTTTTTTTTCTTTTTTGTTTTGTTTAAATAGTTTTGTTTAAACGTTTTTCGCACGGATGAATTGCGCTTGGAATGAAAGCTAATTCATTTATAATCCTGGGAAATATTTTAAAATTTTGATGCTGAAATATATCGGACAATTTTCGCCAAGAACTCTCCTTTTGTGAAAGCCACTTTAAGGCAAGTTAGCGCATCAGAATTATAAATAAATTATAAAATGTTGAAAAACAGAAAAGAAAGAAAAGGAAAGGAAAAAGAAAAGAAAGAAAGAAAGAGAAAAAATAATCATATTAATTATGTATTTTTGTCTAAAATGGCGATAAAAATTCAAAAGTCGACAAGGGGAGCTATATTAAGGCTGTACTATGATCAGATTTACATATTTACATATTTATTTTTCTATATACCAACTACTATTAACTAACTCAACTACTATATAACTACAAAAAATTAATTGTCTCATGCGATAGATATAGCCGATCATAGTATATTGTAATATTATATTTGGCGTGAAGTTGTTGTCATTTTATAGTTGATCGAATGAATCAAATAAATGTAGAAAATAACGTGAAGTAAAATATTATGTACACCACGTATCGTGTTGTTCATATGTAACTGGGGTTTAAATATAAAATTGCTACTTCAATTTTTTCGATACTGTCCGTTTCGAAACTGTCATCTGAGAAGCATCCAAATGGAAGCCACTGATAAGCTATTGTCGCAAGCACCCGAGAGTCTGCAAATGAGTGGGTTGCTGCCGAAGGCAGCGGAGACAAAAAGCGAGCTTTTGAGCAATTTCATAATTTTTTTTTAAATTTTAATTTTGTGTATAAAGCGATATAAGAGTTTCCTTTAAATATAGTGACCAGTGAAGCAGGCCTTCGTTGATTTACTACGTTCATTGATTTCACATTTCGTCAGTTTTGACGGAGTATACCAATACTAGTTACTAATACTAGTTTTACTAGTATACCAATAAAATCCAATCCTAACACATTCCAAATAATAAGAAGTGATAAAGATTCAATTCCCCCACCGAAACAGCTGGTATCTGTAAAATTCCGTTCAAAAATCAAAAGAATGACGAATAGTGTTATATAGGTGTAACTAAAATAAAAATAAAAACTCATATAAAGGAACATCAAAATTATATAAAATACGATAAAAACACCACTGCTTTTGACTGAAATTATCATGAAAACAATATCGACATCGATTTCAATAACGTCAACTAGATCGCAAATTATAATAACTCATCCTACGCGATTTTTAGAGAAACATTAGAAATAGCCCATAACCGTAACGCAATTAATGACCACGAATCAGCTGAATTGACGTAATGTGGTGCCATCTTTTTGAAAGTAAAGATCAAGAACAAAGTAATCGCCGTCCACTGCAGCAAGATGCACTGAAGACGCGGAGGGCCCTCCGATGAAAAAGCTTTTTAACTATGGAACTGAAGCAAGATAAACAGGTTTCTATTTTTTATTAAGTATGTCTATCGTTACAACCAATGTTTTGCAGAACAACTATTTTCGTAGAGCAATATACCTAGTATTCAATCGCAAGAAAATATTACAAAAATTTTCGACGAAAATGTGTTTCTGGAAAATATTTAAACTGTAAATTGATACTTGCATGCACAGGTTTAATCTGAAAGAGCATAACAAATGGCACTCACACACACTCAAGAGAGAGAGAAATTAATACTTTTCCACTTTACAGGACTTCGTAGTTTGAAATTTAAGTAGATTAGTTAAAGCACAATCCATAACTAGTGGATCGGTAGATCAGGAGTCTCAACGTCCTATTTATATCGCACATTATTCAACAGGCCATTTATATTTATTCCTTATTATATATATATATATATATATATATATATATATATATATATATATATATATTGATTCGATTGGCTTGCTACATGAACGGGTACGTTCCTGAGAGGGGCCCTCAACCCCCCGCTATATTTCTCTTTCTATACCTATCTGTATATCACATATATGTATCCTTAATAACTGACAGTCTTGTATTATTTCTCTGAAATTAATAAATATTTGTACCAAATTTCATGCAAAAATATTTCATAGCATATCGGAATCATTTTGTGTAACCCTGTAAACTAATTACAAATTCTATGCCCACACTTTTTTCAACAGAAAAACATGCTTTTAAAATTCTAATAAAATTCCATTATATTTAATGGGGTGTAACCATATTAAAATACACTTTTAAGAAATACCGACTGTAGACAGTAGTAATACGAATTTTTTTTTATGTATCCCGGAAGCCACAGTTATTACATACGCCAATTATAAGAATACACCTAATTAATTATAAAGCATTAATTTTTCAAACTAATTTGACATCGTTTGGATGATTACAGTACGTTATCGGAATTCTTTTGTGTGGTTCCATAAATAATTTATTTAATCTATACATACCACTTTTTAAGAGTAAACATGCTTTTAAGCATCTTTACAATGTATGGTAATTCCAATATGTTCAATGCAGCATAAACGCATTAAAGTGCGCTTAAATAAAAAAATGTTCATAGGCTCTAATGTCACGAAATTCTTTTATGAATCTCTGTAAACAAACCAGAAACGTTGTACCAGTAAAATTTATTCAGCTTATTTTACGTTTTTCATCCGTAATTGTTCGAAATTTGACATAATTTAGATGATTATGTGACATTGTCAGAACACTTTTGTAAGATGCATCTCCCTAATGTACACTAATCCCTAATTTTGTCTATTGCAAAGTAATGATGTTAAAATTAGAGATGGGAAAAATAGTTACTTTTCAGTAATAAGTTACTTCGTTCCATACTTCCTTTGGTAATAGGTTTTTGTAACATATTATTTTTATAACCTATTACTTTTTAGTTTACATATGGCTTATGTCCTTCTAATCCTTTTTGGATGATATACAATATATACATGTGTCCTACATTGTGGATGCGGTTCATGTTTTTAAGTCCCAATGCTTTCGAATAGTAATCTTTACTTTATTTAACACTAGAATTTCTTCAATTAAAAAAAAAAACGCTGATATGAAATAGTGGTAGAGTCAAAATTTTACACAAACGTTTATCCCAATCGAGTAAGCTTAAGGTTCATTAAACCAATGCCTTTAAACACGAAAACAGAATATCTCAAATAATATCAAGAAACACGTACACGAGATCCGTTTTCTGAAAAAAAAAAAAAAAAAAAAAAAAAAAAAAAGAAGAATTCTCATATTATAAGCCATATATGTAATTAAAAAACAATTAAATAATAATAGCAAACTTTTAAGAAACATCTTTAAGGCATCCCAAATTTTAAACTACCGAGTGACTGTTTCTTTTGATTTTCCGAAGAACTTGAACTTTCCAGATTGACAAGAAAATTAGTGTTTTTCACTCATACTTAGAAAACAGTCACTTTGAATATGTTTTCTAAAATTAGAAACACTTGTTAAAAAATATAGATTTTGCTTACAAAAATTGCATAAAATGATGTATTTTCTCAGACACTTAATTTTAACATAAGAGCATAATTAACTATTCTTAACACCTTTACACATTTTAAATATAAAAAAATAGTCTCAAGAAAAAAAATCAGATTTAAAAAAAAAAAAAAAAAAAAATAAAAAAAAAATTGAAGAAAAGCTAAACAGTAAAAATAAATAAATAAATAAATATTCAATTTTCTTCTCAAATTATTCTTAATAAAACCACAATAAATGTGCTTAATAAATATTCTTAAAAAAACCACAATAATTAACTATTCTTAACACCTTTACACATTTTAAATATTAAAAAATAGTCTCAAGAAAAAATCAGATTAAAAAAAAAAAAAAAATGAAGAAAAGCTAAACAGTAAAAATAAATAAATAAATAAATATTCAATTTTCTTCTCAAATTATTCTTAATAAAACCACAATAAATGCTGTATGCCATTACGCATTTTCAATTCCATCTGCTATAGCAGGGTTGGGTTTCTTCCAGGACAGCGGAAGAAACTGGAAAAAACCGGAAGAAACTGGAAGAAATGGAAGAAACCGGAAGAAATGGAAGAAACTAACCAGAAGACAAAACAGCTGTTCGAAATTAAAATTTATGAACTATATAAACTCAAAGCATAAATATAATGTCAAATCTAAACTATAATCCAATTAATATTAAAAATATTGTTAGAAAAATAAGTTATTTTATAACAAACACTAAATATATATAGGTGATGGGTTTTTACTTTTCAATGCTGATATTTTTAGAACTTTTTGCATATATACTATCTCATATTAGTATACATTCAGACAGTACAAGTGATAATAATTACGGAATTAACCATAATATTTGCACTTTTTTTTTTAAAGGATACTATTTTTTGTATAAACTCAAAGCTGGTAAACTGTATCAATAAGTAATATACCTACTTTTAAACTCTCCTGCAAGTTCTCTAGGATTAAAAAAAAAAAAAAAAAGCATAGTTTGTATTTATCTATTTAAAGTTGAAAAATAAAGTGCAATATTGAACTACTCTAAAAAACATTTCATTTGCTTTACAGTTTTTAACTCTAACTCTCAAAAATTTTGTCTAGAGGTTGTGCGGATTATAGGAATTTGTAGATTAGAGATCATTGCCTTTGTTTACAGTTTTCTTTTGCAGATACAGAGTCAGTTATTATTAATTCATGAGAATAGACATCAGAATGGAAAAACGATTTCTAATAAATTTTAGAATAAAGTATTTCTTCAATATTAATAAAACTAATCGATCACATTCACATGTGATAAATAATTTAAGCATATTCAAATAATAGGTACCTATAAAATGTAAACAAACATATTTAAAAATATAAAACTAAATATTTTTGAAAGTTCGGAAATAATATTCATCACTGATTAATTTTGTTAAACATTGATGTAATAGTGATTTGTTTTAAGCACTAGTCTGTATGAATTGCAGGATAATAAATACAAGAATGTTACCCCCCCCCCTCCCAGGTTGAGTTTCAAAGCAAGGATTAGGCTAAAAATTTGATTAAAAAAAAGTAAAAATGTGAGAAATGTGAATTTATTTAAAATATGAGATGTAAATTTCTTTTTCACTGTACTGTATTAGGAAAATGAAGTTTTTGACGACATTTTGTAATACAGTAATTATTGAATACTGGCTCTTTTAATTAAATGAATGTTTGTTAAGAGCTGTTTTATCAGAAAGTATAAGCAAGTGATACAAACTATTATTTATTACCAGTTAAAGAAATAAAATTGTCTAAATAATAAATTATAAAACTTTACGCTTTTTAAATTGAAATTGATTTTTTTACTGGATTTTGAGTATTTTGGAACGTGATTATCAGATACCGAAGATCACTTCGGTAAAAATCTCATAATTATTAGTTAAATATGTAATTAAATTTTTATAGGTATAATTAAAGTTACTTAAAGTTGTTTATAAGACAAATGCATCCATTGTATCTTACAAATCTGCAATTTATAGGATAAATTTTTAAGAAAAACAGTTTCTTCCATTTCTTCCACTTGGAAGAAACCTATTTCTTCCGGCCGGTTTTTTCCATGGTTTTTTCCGCGGTTTTTTTCGCCTTGGAAGAAACTTGCCAACCCTGGCTATAAGCAATTAAAATATAAACAAACACTCCTTCCTTTCAATTATCTAACTCCCGAAACATCTGTTTCCAATACGCAAGCGAATCCAAACCTAGCAAGTGTAATCCCATTCCTCACCTTCATGACGAAATAGTAATCAACATCTAATAATCACCCCTTACCTATCTCATGCTAGCTGCATAAATTAACACTATTTCGTTAAACCGTGGTATTAAAGTATTTTATTCAAACGATTTTATTATCCAATGAAAAATAATCAACACCAAATAAAATTTCTAAATTAATATCAGCACGATGTTTTTTGTCCTAAACGTTAATATTATCTTGCTTATTAAAATTATTTTGATTAATATATTTCACAAGGAATATTCCGTAATACATTCTAGAAAATATTATCAGTACAAAATTATCGTTAAAAAAATAATACAGCTGCAGCTGTATTATTTTTTTAACGATAATTTTATGAACATGGAAATGGAAAGATATTATTGATTCAGAATATCACTGAGTAACAGGGTTGCATGAAATCGTCTGTATTCCTTACTGAGATTTCAGACTTATTTTTTCAGACGTGAAGTAACGAATCGATTCGAACATCTGCGCGGAAAGTCTGATGCGAGTCTTTAGCCGGCGTTCATAATATTTTTTTTTTTTTTTTTTGTATTTTGGAAATTAAATAAAATAAAATAAAAAAGTAATTATATAAAAGAAATAATTCAAGCTTTTTACTTGTATAATGGTGTATTATATCAGTTTTATCGCCAGAAATTTCTTGTCTATTTCGCGTGCAGAGATAAAATTGAAAATATTATTTTTTTAATAGGATATTTTTTGTAATATATTACAGTGCTAATAGGCTACAATGCAATAATAATATTACTTATTGTGTTACGTGAAATAACGTCCATCTCTAGTTAAAATGCGTTTAAACAAAATTCAACCATATGCCGTAATGATAAGAATTTTGGCCTGTTCACAACACACAATTCATAACACATCAACACAGTGTTCACCTGTACACAATTCATAAACAATATAGACATAAAAATTATACAGCTATTTCTATGTAAAGCCTGAACATGTGTGCCAATTTGCAAGTCAATTGGAGGATTTTTGCAGCCGCTATTGCGGTACATACAAATTCTGCCATAGGCCGTAATGATAAGAAAATTTTTGGTGTGCCGCAACACGTACTACAAAGGGAATACACACCCAAAACTATACAGCTAATTAAATGTGGCTTATAAATATGTGTACCAAATTGAAAGTCAATAGCTTGGTTTTTGCGGTCGCTATCTTGGTAAATTCTTCCCATAGGCCGTAATGATAAGAAAAACTTTGCCATGTCCCTGTAAATGAACTACAAATGGAATACGCACTTAAAACTATACAGCTAATGCCGTTGGGCTCATGAACTGGTGTACCAAATTGCAAGTCAATAGCGTGATTCTTGCGGCCGCTATTGTGATACATACAAATTCTTCCCATGCGCCGTAATGATAAGAAAAACTTTGGCGTGTCCATGTACACGAACTACAAATGGATTGCACACCCCAAACAATACAGCTGGCTCCATCGGGTTCATGAACATGCGTACCAAATTTCAAGTCACTAGCGGGATTTTTGCGTCCACTATCGCGAAACTGACAAACACACAGACAAACAGACGGAACCCAAAATGTTTTTGAGCCTCAACAGGGAAGCCTCCAATGACGTTTCGACAATTATTTACTTTCTTCTGTATACATAATAAGAAGTAATATATATATATATATATAATAAATTTACCTTTTCCATATTTTTATTCAATTTCAGATGCCCTGACTACTATTTGGTATTCTTAGAAAATGTCCGTTTGAGTTTTTCCGTCTGCCTGTGTGTAAAAAGAAAAGAGAAATGCAACTCTATTTCAAGAATTATTGCACAGAATATATATATATATATATATATATATATATATATAGTTGCATCTTGGCATTAGTGCTAATCAAGTTTTGGCCCAAATCGCCTTTTAGGTAGTACTTTTAAACTACAATTCCTCCACTTATGAGAAGGGTTGATTTCAGCTTCTATATACAATTATTGCATAAATTGTCATACGCGAGAAAGCCATTGTCATGAAAACCTATGTTTATACAGTTTGGGCTAATAGGTATACAAGCAGAGAGTTATGTTATAAAAGAAACGAGATCCGTGAAATTATACAAATAACATTACATATAACTCTTTTACATTTTGGAATCGGGTGAAATTATTTCTAAATTCAAAAGTTACTATTCTTGACATTATGTAGAGAGATAATATTGTTGCGTACTTGGAGGTTCGTGAGTTGTCCGAGAATGAAAGGCCAAACTTACAAAAATTCAGTAATTTATTCACAGCAAGTTCCAGAAAAATACAGGTCTATAAACCAAATATCAACTTCAATTCAACCACTAAACACAGCTTAAACAGCAGCTGTCAATAGCAAATCCGCAGTACAAACTGTATAGCAATAACACTTGAAGCAAGTCTCTTTCAAAGAGGCTCTCAAAGCAATGCAACATTGACAGAAGCTGATCTCAGACTGAAATGAACTGACTACCTTGGCGAGAAAGCGCTTCTTATATACTGTTCCATGGAACCCAGATTTTTCGAGAAAACTCTAGAAGGTGGTCAACCAATCAACTTACAGCTTCCATATTTGGTATATCCCTTATAAGGATTTTCTCGCCAAGGTCGCCAAAAAATCGCCAAGGTGGGAAAAAGTCGCCAAATTTGGCGCCAAATCCATTACCTGCCCTATTGGGACTTTTTAATGCGTTTTTAAGGGAAAATAAGGCTATTTCAACGCTAAAACGACTCGAAATGCACACAATTAGCACTTTAAAAACTTACTAAGCCTCTTTGAAAGAATTTATACAAAAATAAACACAATTATTTACAATTTTGTAACACTGCCCCCCTCCCAAGGACTGCACGTCCCGGGCAGTGCAACCCTTGGTCAAGAGGCGAAACTAAACAAATTTACACAATCTAAAATACAAAAACTAAGTTGCATATAACGATAAAATAGAAACAAAAATCAAGTGAGAAATATTTACAAAATTTACAAATATGTACAAGTATTTATATACAAATATTTACATTACGCATGCGCAAATTTTACCAGTATTTACATTTTAAATTTTGATATTACCGTTAATTGTGGTACTTGGCTAGCCGGTTATAGTGCACCACCTTCGGTTTTGGCGAAGGTGTTTTAGTGATCCGCACCACTACATCATTCAGCCTTTTTAAGACTGTGTATGGTCCGTCCCAGTTGCACTGTAACTTTGGAGAGAGTCTTTTGCGTCGGACAGGATTCCACAACCAGACCTTCTCTCCTTCCTTGAACTCATGTTGCGTAGCCTTTAGATCGTACCTTGTCTTCATTTTCTCCGTTGCCATGTTAATCCGCTCCCTAGCAAAGTTGTGTACGTCCTCAAATCGTGCCTGGAGATCTTGGAAGTAGTCCTCGGGCGATGAAGGCGCATCGGGTGAACAACCAAACAGAAGATCACATGGGAGACGGAGTTCACGTCCAAAGAGCATCTGGGCTGGAGTATAGCCGGTGGTTTCATGGACAGCACTTCGATAAGCCAGCAGGAACAATGGCAACTACAAGTCCCAATCTTGCTGGTTCCTTGATACTAGAAGAGAGAGGTTATTCAGGATGGTACGGTTGAACCTCTCGACCATGCCGTCCGACTGGGGATGTAAGGGTGTTGTCTGGGTTTTGTCTATGCTGAGTAGTTGACACAGTCCTTTGAAAACAGCAGAGGAAAAGTTCCTACCTTGGTCGGTATGAAGTTGTAGGGGCGTACCGTACCTTGACACCCATTGCTGCACTAGGACCTCGGTGACTGTGCATGCCTCTTGATTGGGAATGGGATATGCCTCAGGCCACTTGGTGAAATAGTCCATCACGACGAGGATGTATTTATTTCAGCTGGAGGTCCGTGGCAAAGGACCCAAGATGTCGAGTGCAATCCGTTCAAATGGTGCTTCCACGTTATACCGTTGCAGTCTTCCTCGACTTCGTTTCTGCGGGCCTTTACGTTCCGCACAAGCATCACAGGATTTACACCATTTCTCCACATTCTCCTTTGCCTTGCACCAGTAGAAGCGTTCCCGAACTTTCTGCAGAGTCTTCATTACCCCAAAATGGCCTCCGGTAGAGCTACTATGCAGTTGTTCTAAAACATCTGGAATTTTTTATCTTGGTAATACAATCTGCCATCTGAAGCTTTTCCCATCATCAGATTCCCACTTTCTGTATAACACGCCGTTTCTGATATGAAGAGAGTCCCAAAGTGCCCAATAACTTTTCGTAATGGGACTAAATCTGGAAATGTCCTGCCAGATAGGTCTGTTGCTGGTCGTCTCCTTCAGCTGTAAAATTGGCTTTAATGTCAGGATCGTCCAACTGGGCTTGTCTAAGTTCTTCGTCACTCCATGGATCGGGATCTTGTTCTGATGCTGTTGAGACAGCAACTTGGCAGGCAACCGGATTTATCGGCAGGTATTTCTGTTCGGCTCTAGAGCAGTACTTGCAGCTTTCCGAGCAGGGCTTACGTGACAAGCCATCTGCATTACCATGTAGAGTTCCTTTACGATGACGTATCTCGAAGTCATATTCTTGGAGGCGTTGTATCCACCTGGCAATCTGTCCTTCCGGGTTCTTGAACTGAAGCAACCACGTTAAAGATGCATGGTCAGTCCGGAGCAGGAATCTTCTGCCATACAGGTAATGATGGAAATGTTCTATGGCTTTTACGATGGCGAGTAGCTCTTTCCTGGTGGTACAGTAATTTATCTCTGGTTTAGACAGGCATTTACTCCAATAGGCAATGGCATGTTCTTGACCATCAATTTCCTGCGACAGAACAGCATCGACACTCTCATGGCTGGCATCTGTATCAAGTACGAACTGTCTGTCGGGCTGTGGATACGTCAAGATAGGCGATGATGTTAAGGCCTCTTTAAGTCGCTTGAACGCATTTTCACATTCATCTGTCCACAGGAACTTCTGTTTGGCTTCCGTCAGCTTGTGGAGTGGTCTAGCAATATTTGAGAAACCCTTGACAAACTTCTTGTTGTAAGTGCATAACCCCAGGAAACTTCGTAGTTGGTGTACACTTTCAGGGCGACTCCAGTTCTCGACTGCAGATATCTTTTCAGGATTAGTTCTCACACCTTCGGCAGAGATGATATGGCCGAGGTAGCTCACTTCACGACGGAACAAGTTACACTTGCTTGGATTCAATTTGAGGTTAGCCATTCTGAGTTTCTCCAGCACCTTTCGGACGTTTCGTAGATGGTCTTCAAAGGTGCGCCCCACAATGAAAATATCATCCAAATACACCAGACAGGCTTCATAGGAAAGGCCATTTAGCACTGTCTCCATCAGGCGTTCGAAGGTGGCAGGTGCATTACATAATCCGAACGGCATAACTTTAAATTGCCACAGTCCTTGTCCCGTGGTGAATGCAGTCTTCTCACGATCATCAGGATGTAATTCTACTTGCCAGTAACCGCTCTTCAGATCCAAAGTCGAGAACCATTTATTACCAGCAAGTGTGTCTAATGTGTCGTCAATTCTGGGAAGAGGGTAACTGTCTTTCCTCGTGATGTCATTCAAACGACGATAATCCAGACAAAATCTTGTTGAACCATCCTTTTTTCGCACCAGTACTATGGGAGAGGCCCAAGGACTCGTTGATGGCTCGATGACGTCATTGTGCTGCATTTCATTTAGAAGTTCAGTGACCTCTTCCTGTTTAGCAAATGGAAGTCTTCTTGGATGTTGTTTGATTGGAGGATGATTTCCTGTATCAATTCTGTGCTGGGTGATGTTCGTTCTCTGGACGTCTTCAGGTGTTCGAGAAAAAAGGTCTTTAAATTCTTGGAGTAGCTTCTCCGCAGCACATCTCTGTTCCTTTCCTAACTCTGCATTCTTGAGTAATTCCGTCATTAATTGTTCAGAAGACTTGTATTCGGTTGATTGCGTGGGGCGGTTGATGCATGTAACAGGAGAGCAGGTTGCTAACACCTCATCCTTCTTCACTGTCTGGACCTTATCGCTGATGTTTGCGACCCTCACAGGAATAGTACTCTTTGAGAGATCAACTAGAGATGAAGCTACCAGAACTCTTGGGCTATTGTCTGTATTCGGGTATTCAATCAGTCCATAGCGGAAGTATTGCTTGGTAGGAGGTGTTCCTGAAACTATTTTCTCTGTATGTGGAGGGATGGAAATTTCAGACTTGACTGTTATCTGGCATATTGGCTGAATGTCTTGATTTTCAGTGTTGAACACAGCTACGTCTTCCGAACTCGAATGCAGTTCATTATTCTTGAAGTCCAATTTAAAGTTAAATTTTCTCAGGAAATCAATTCCAATGATTACAGGATCTCTTATATCTGCCACATATGCCATATGATGGTAACTGGCATTTCCAAAAGTGATGGTCAAGTTCATTTTTCCATATATTTTGACTTCGTCTCCGGTCACAGTCTGGAGTTTAACGCAGGGCGGCGTCCAAATGATCTTCTCTTTTAGTTCTTGAGCCAAATCCGCTCTAATGATGGTCACGTTGGCTCCCGTGTCCAGGATCATCCGGCAGGCGGTGTTGTTAACTTGGCCATAGACGTAAAGTCCATTATAGCCGCCACTCATCGAAGAAACATGAAATACTGTAAACTGGTGCTCTTTAATTTCAGGCAACCTCCGCTCCGCGAGATGGCCTGCTCCTAGTTTCCCTGTAGTAATGGTGAAGCCGGGTGATTTCCTCTAGTTGGTCGTACAGGGCAGTTCCTCTTCACATGACCATCCCCTCCACAGCCCCAGCACTTTATCTTCCGATCCTTTATTTCCTTATTATTTTCCAGGCTGCGCAATCTCTTCAAGATCTCTGCGAGACTTCTCTTCATTTCATTTTCCTCTGCAGGCGTATCATTTAATGAGACTGCTGTTATGGTTTGGCGGTCTTTACGGGAGGCTTGTTGGGCTGCCTCTATACTAAGTGCATAGCCTAAAGCTGATTCTACGTCTCTGATGTTGGAGAGGCTCAGCGCTTTTTGAATTTCTGGATCACGAACAGCATCGATAAAGTACTGAAGAGCTAAGTCGTTTCGAGTGTCAGCATGACAGTCTGAGAATGCTAGGTGTGACAGTCTCTGAATGTCCGCTGCCAGCTCTTGCAAACTGTCGCCCGTTTTCTGGTAACGAGATTTTAGCTGGAGGCGACTATAGTCCTTAGAACACTTCTCTCCGAACCGTAGCTCCAGTGCTCTAGTCAGGGCCTCGAAGTCGTTCCTTTCTTCTTTAGAAACATTTCTCAGTACCTCGGCTGCATCTCCCCGTAATGCTGCTGCTAAGTGGACTGACTTGGCGGTAGAGTCCCAGCCGTTAGCTTCAGCTACGATGGAAAACTGCGTCTTATATACATGCCAGGAGGAACTGCCGTCGTAGGTGGATAGCTTAATAAATTCCTGATTCTGGATTCTTCTCTCTTTCTTTTCAGTTTCCTGGGGCATGGATTCTAATTTTTCTTCCACTTTTCTCCCTAGATCTTCTTCTATTCTCTTCAATTTACCTTCTATCTCTGAAAACCTTCCTTTTAGTTCCTGATCAAAATTTTCTTTAACTTTCTCCTCGAAACTCCGTTCTATCCTCGTAACACTCTCTTCTACCTTCATAACATTTTCCTCTATCTTCATAGCTTCCATTTCAAAATTCTCTTCTATTTTCAAAACTTTCTCTTCTATTCCATCGACTCTGCTTTCCATATCCGATAATTTACTTTCAATCACTTCCTTTACTGCTGAAAGTTCTCTCTCCATCTCCTCTTGATTGCATTCAACTTTTTCTTGGATTGACTTAATTTCTCCCTGAACTTCACCCAAACTGTCTTTCAACTCTTTTTGTCCCGTTTCCATACTTTCTCTCATCTCTCTTTGTCCTTTCATTTCTTTACTGAGGCTATATTTCATCTCATTCATCTGGGTAGCTAAGCTTTCTAGAAGTTTTTTCATCTCTTGCTCCATAGCTCTAGTTATCACCATTCACAGACAATCCCGCTTCTGACACCAGAAATGTTGCGTACTTGGGGGTTCGTGAGTTGTTCGAGAATGAAAGGCCAAACTTACAAAAATTCAGTAATTTATTCACAGCAAGTTCCAGAAAAATACAGGTCTATAAACCAAATATCAGCTTCAATTCAACCACTAAACACAGCTTAAACAGCAGCTGTCAATAGCAAATCCGCAGTACAAACTGTATAGCAATAACACTTGAAGCAAGTCTCTTTCAAAGAGGCTCTCAAAGCAATGCAACATTGACAGAAGCTGATCTCAGACTGAAATGAACTGACTGCCTTGGCGAGAAAGCGCTTCTTATATACTGTTCCATGGAACCCAGATTTTTCGAGAAAACTCTAGAAAGTGGTCAACCAATCAACTTACAGCTTCCATATTTGGTATATCCCTTATAAGGATTTTCTCGCCAAGGTCGCCAAAAAATCGCCAAGGTGGGAAAAAGTCGCCAAATTTGGCGCCAAATCCATTACCTGCCCTATTGGGATTTTTTAATGCGTTTTTAAGGGAAAATAAGGCTATTTCAACGCTAAAACGACTCGAAATGCACACAATTAGCACTTTAAAAACTTACTAAGCCTCTTTGAAAGAATTTATACAAAAATAAACACAATTATTTACAATTTTGTAACAATATATATATATATATATATATATATATATATTTTTTTTGATAAAATGTTCCTTTAAAAAAGTATTTTTAACACAAATTCTGTAAATTTTGATTCTCGTCATATTTTTTTCCCCCAGTTCTGATAATAGTTCCTATTAGAACATTTTAAATAAAAGTTCTTATATATTATTATAATTTACAAACTTATGCCTCAAAGCTTGATGTGGGATCACTGGGGAAACAGTTGGCATACGTGAACTCTGCTCAGTTCCCTATCATAAGTATGTTCTCATAAATTTCTAGTGCAGGGCATATTATATTAATGTTAAGAGAACTGAATTTGATCAAACGCTTGTCACAGTGATAGAGTGAAATCCTCACCAAATAGGCTACCCACCATTAAGTTCGATATATTCATCTTATTCCAATCTATTAAATTATTTTATTGGGGTCACGTTAGTAGTTTAGTTTTCATGCTACTTTTTTCAATGCAACAATCCCCGAAATGCATATATTATTTATATGAAATATCGCCCAATTTTGCTATGTTGATAAAATCTTAAATTTCGAATAACTAACGAAATTTTCCTATTAGAATATTTGTAGTAAATGATGTTCAAACAAGTATCATAAATGTTATTTTGAAGTTGTTCGATATATTTATGATCCTCAAAACAGACGTTTATGCTCAATTTTAGCCCAATTCTGCCATGTTAAGTAAATCGTAAATTCCAAATAACTTACGAAATTTTTAAATTAAAAAATTCTTAGTCTGGGATGTTCATGTCAGTATCCTAAATAATATTTTAAAAGTATTCTGACATTTTTACGATGAAAATATCCCTCAAAATGGACGTTTATACGAAAATTTGCCCTATTCTGCCATATTAAGTAAATCGTAAATTTCGAATGACTTACGAAATATTTAAGTTGAAAAATTCATAATCAAGGATGTTTATCCCAGTATCTTATATAATATTTTAAAAGTAGTCTGACATCTATACAATGAAAATACCCCTAAAAACCGACGTTTATTCGAAATTTTGAAGTATTCTGCCATGTTACGAAATTCGTAAATTTCGAATAATTTGCGAAATTTTTAATGTAGCACGTTCATAGTTAATTATGTTCATCCAGGCATCAAAACTGATATTTAAAAGCTGTTCTTACGTCTTTACGACAAAAAAATTTCTTTTTATGCACGTTTAAGTGAAAATTTGCCCTGTTCGTCCATGTTGAGAAAATCGTAAATTTCTAATAACTTCTAAAGTTTTTTAATTAGAATGTTGCAAATGAATACGGTTCTTGCCAGTGTCATAAATAATATTTTAGGTCCAATCTCTCTGCGATCATTTGTTCGTGAGATATCGTGTACACAGACTAACGCACTAACGGACTAACCAACTAACAGACACCATACAAATTTTGTCATTTTCGGATTCCTCACACCTGCAAACGTGTAAAAAAGTGAAAAAACCGAGGTCGAAAATTTTCACGATTACCTAAGTTCCCCATACCTATAGTATGATGAAGAACTAAAAATATGAAAGGCAGCGGTTTCAGTAGGGTATTTATTTATCTATTTATTTATTTTTATTTATTTATCTTTTTTATTTTATTTATTTATTGTTTTGTGTGTGTGTGGGGGGGGGTATTTTCTAGTGATTAATGCGCCAGCTGAAAGCGGCAAACTATTTTTATTCTTTTTCATTTCATTTCTGTTACTACCAATTGCACCCGTTCTTCGTACGGGAATTTGATTATTATTCACAGTATGTTATTAAACTAGTCGGCATAGGTGGACTCTGCTCAGTTCCCCATCATATTTATGTTCTCATAAATTTCTAGTGCGAGACATATTATAATCATGTTAAAAGAAAATGAATTTGACCAAAGCTTGATACAGTGACAGAATCAGTGTTGTGCACGAAGCGTTCATTTGAACGCGTTCGTGAGCGTAGCTCAAACATTTTGAGTTGAACTTCGCTCGTTTTTAGAATTATGAACTTGAGTTGAGCAAGGAGGGGAATATAGAAATAAAATACATTCTTCTTTAAACTACCCCTTTATCGATTCAAAAAACTGTATAATCACGTATAATTTATAAAAAAAATTACAATAAATGTCAGACATACTTGGAAGGGAAGGGGGGAGTTAAAGAGGGGGCAGAGGAAAATAAAATGAATTTTTATATCACCATTTTACCGATTTTAATGATATATTCGATAACTATCACTAACTTTTTAGACCACAATGAGTGTATTATTTATTTGGGGGGGGGGGGGCATGGGGGTGTAGATAGAAGTAAAATATATTATTCTTTAAACTACCGTATAATCGATTAAAAAACTTTGTATATATACAACTTTCTGCTTATGAAAAATTGCAGTGAGTGTACACATATCTGGACGATTTGCAGAGGGGGGGGGGGGCAGAGTGAAGAAAATGTTTGTTTTTATATCACCATGCTACTTATTTAAATGAAACTTTGTACAACTATCATTTTCATTTTATTAAAATTATGGTGAAAGTAAAGTTACCTATAGTTGATAAAAGAGGGGGGTGGGGGGGTTGTGGGGGCAGATGAAAATGAAATAATCTTTTTAAACAACACTTATTATCGTTTGTTTTATTGTTTTATTTACATTTTATGTAAATATCAGTTACTATTAATAAAAATTACAGTGAGGTGCGCAAAAATTCAATGTATGATTTAAATCTGTAAAAAAGTTACTTAAAAATTAAATTTCTTCTTTTAATCTGTCTCTTTTTACCCTCCCCCCCCCCCCTCACGTAGAAATAAAAAACTTACGCTCTCGTTGATGCAGAGCATGAGGTTTACAAGAAGAAATTAAAAAAAGTGCCCTTTTTTCCGGATTGCGGAAAAAAGGGCACCGGAAAAAAGGACAATTTTCTTAATTGTTACTTGTGAAATACTTGCTAAGCATGAACGATAGCAAAAAATTTTATCGAAGCGGGGGGGGGGGGGCAGATTAAACAAAAAATTCTGTTTTAGAATATTTTTTTACCAATGTTTGATATTAACTTTTAATTAATGTGCTGATATTAACAATGTATTGAATTTTTGCATACTACCTTAGAAACTGAAAGACACTACTATACGTAACCCTCTCAAATAATTTTCATAAACTATAAGTGATATTTGTACAAAATTTCCTATAAATACGAAGCTGTATGAATTAAAAACTATCATATTTTTTTTCTCACCGTAATTTTACACTCACCGTAATTTTGCATTAAAAGTAGGTAATAGTTTTTGAAATTTAAATTAAAATTGGAACATTGTGATATTTTTGCAATCATTTTTCTCTTCTGCCCCCATAGGCCCCCAAGATATATCGAACAATCAGCGCAAATTTTTCAATTTTCCTAAATACTAAGTGATATTTATAATAAATTTTATTAAAGTGCAAAGCATACCCTCCCCTCCCCCCCCCCCCAAGACATATGTAACTCTCACTGTAATTTTTCATTAACAGTAAGTGACACTTGCACAAAATGTTAATAAAAAAATCGATAATAATTATTGTTTAAAAAGGTTATTTCATTTTACATCTGCCCCCCCCCCCCCCCCACACACACACACACTTGCTCCTTTCTTAACTACAGGTAACTCTTATTATAATTTTAATAAAAAGTAAGTGATGGTCATACAATGTTTCATATAAATAGACATAAAAACAACCACTTTTTTCCCCCCTGCCCCCTCTTAACAACCCCCCCCCCCCCCCCACAGATATGTTTAACACTCACTGTAATTTTTACTAAGCAGTAAGTGATATATACTAATATACACAAAATTTTTAGAGTAGTTTAAAAAAATATTTTTGATTTCCATCTGCAACACCCCTTGCCCC